>WNWK01002225.1:107500-132500 GCA_009830355.1 Cherax destructor
ATTTGTGTCTCATAACAATAAAAAGGCTTTCAAATGAGCTGATGTAGGTAACAGCTCTTAGCTTGTAAGCAAAGTTAGGAACCTTTACCGAACTTTGTAAAACCCTGTTTGAGAGAGAGAGAGAGAGAGAGAGAGAGAGAGAGAGAGAGAGAGAGAGAGAGACCCAAATTCAAGGAGAGAAAAAAGTTACCCCTGCTGCCTCACTCCACGCCCTCTCTTATCAACATTTACGGCATTTTCAACAGTCCTTGTCGTTGTAATGACCAGCTGTCGAGCGACCGCCATTTGGCACCCTTTCTTCCCCCCTCTACTCTCCCCTCTTCACCCCATCTCCCCTCACCCCTTCTCCCCTCACCCCGTCTACTCTCGACCCCTGCTGCCTTCATTCCTTCTCCTTCCTTCCAACCATCTCTCCCCTCACAGCATCTCCCCACACTCCATCCATCTTTCTCCCCCTCAGAGTTGCCCAATTCTTACTCTCCACTCTTGTCTTCATGCCTTCTCTCTCTCTCTCTCTCTCTCTCTCTCTCTCTCTCTCTCTCTCTCTCTCTCTCTCTCTCTCTCTCTCTCTCTCTCTCACCCCTGCGTTCCCCACTGGATTACGAAAACTAGATTACATTAAATGCTATAATCTCCATGAATTCTATTATTGCAGAAAAGAAGACATTAAATCAATATATCAACCACTTCATGACTGATACATTCATTTAATATCACCGAATAAGACGTTTATCAACAGTGATTGGATTCGTAAATCAATTGCAGAGGCAACTTCATAAAAACAAACTTCTTCCCTAACTGCTAGCGAGAGGATATCACAAATTATGTACCCTATAATTTTATCAGCAAAATACGAGTCCACTGACAAGGCTGTATCTGTTCTTGTTATCATTTCCTCAGATAAGAATTATAGGAGCAATTTTGAGTTGAACATAGGAATTAATACTTCAGCTTCTCCACTAGAAACGAAACTGTTTGTCACCTAAATTACACTCAAGGAAACTTATGGCAGTGAGCTCGACTCCTTAATTATCACCGAGTCTGTCATTACTGAGTGCACTTGACTCTTATAATTATTAACTACATGCTCATTGGGGAAGCCAGGTGAAGACATTAAAAAGTCAGAGAAATGAATTAAAGTACAGTTCTTATGGGTGCAGTCACACCTTTAATTATTTCCACATAACAAAGCTGTTAAACCTGTTAAAAAGAAGCTGAAAATATACTTTTAGTCTGTGTGAAACAGTAGAAATAATATTCAGAAAGAGTTAAATGATAATTTTTTAATATAAAGAACAAAAAACGCACAATACCGTGACTGGAACAATACACTGATAACCCCGCATTTAAGAGACTCCAACTTATGACGACGTTTCGGTCTGACCTTAACTATTAACTAGTCTGTGTGGCTAGTTAATGGTTCAAATCGGACCGAAACGTCGTCATAAGTGTGATGTAGAGAGAGTGGTTTATGTGGGACAAGATAATGAAAGGGGGGTTGAAGGGTGGAGGCAGACGAAAGACATTTGTCAGGAGAACGTTTTTATTTATATATTTTTTTTATTACGTACAAAACACCGTCACATCCCTTGAATATAGTTGACATCCTAAAGAAAAAAAGAACTGCTACCATTTATAAAGAATGGGACCAGCTACCATTGCCCCACACTATTTTAACTACCATGACCTTGGTAGAGTTTCTTGAAAGGCAGGGAAAGAAGACTCACTCAGAGTGACTGGTTGAGCAAGCAGTCAGAGGGGAGGTTTGGCTACGTGGGCAGGATAACCCTGGATACCCGTCACAGGTGTGCCACTGGTATGATGTGGAACCAAGATCGTGAGTGCCACTGTGATAATAGTAGCCTCAAAATCATATTCTGTCCATCATGCACCTTATGATTTCATTATAATTTATTATAATAATAATATTATTATTATTAATGTTAGTTATTATATATAAGTGAAAGCACACAACCTATTATGGTTAGCAATGCCTGTAGACTTAAAGGAAATTAGGTCTGATCCAAGAAAGGGGAGAGTTGCTCCAATTCTTTGAACCTAGAGCCCATCACTGGTATCAATGTACCTTACTGGAAGGGCCTGTGTGTATGTGTTAGTTAGTTAGTTACCATTTTGTCCTAGGCACATGTCAATTAGACACTAGGCCTGTTGTATATATGTGTGTGTGTATGTGTATGTAAGGAAACACTTCGAAATGTTTCTGCCCCACCGGGAATTGAACCCGGCCCCTCCGTGCGTGAAGCAAGAGCTTTACCCACTAGGCCACCGGGGGCGTGTGTGTGTGTTAGTTACCATTTTGTCCTAGGCACATGTCAATTAGACACTAGGCCTGTTGTATATATGTGTGTGTGTATGTGTATGTAAGGAAACACTTCGAAATGTTTCTGCCCCACCGGGAATTGAACCCGGCCCCTCCGTGTGTGTGTGTGTGTGTGTGTGTGAGAGAGAGAGAGAGATGGAGAGAGGAGAGAGAGAGAGAGAGAGAGAGAGAGAGAGAGAGAGAGAGAGAGAGAGAGAGAGAGAGAGAGAGAGTCATTAACGCGGGAATTTAAGACCAGAAAAGTAATAGAATTTCAAGTGTCATTAAAAAGACTAACAGTTCGGGAAGAAGCTGTTCCATTTACATACAGAGTTATTGTACTCTCTCTCTCTCTCTCTCTCTCTCTCTATTCGTACTACTTTTCTCTAAGGCTCCTTCCATATCTTCTCCCTTCCAATCGCCTACTTACGTCTTCCTAAGTACCTCCCTTCTATTACCCCTTGCATTCCCCTCCCTCCCAGGAACACCCCACACTCACTACTCTTCCACCATTATCCATCCCATTCGTCTCCCTTCCTCCGTTCCCACTTCCCTTAATTACCACCCCTCCTCCTCACCTTCTCTTCTGCTCTCTCTGTTCTTTAATATTTATTATTTTTACCCCACTTTTTGGAATAAACTGTTTATTTCCAGTTTCATAAATAATACAGAACACATTTTACACATTATTTAATGGAGTACATAGGAGTACATGGGGAAGCCAGCACAGAACCTAGGAGTTCACAACGAGGCTATCTGCTGAGATCTCTCAGCGTCTATCTGGACTAAGAACTATCACGAATTATCAACATGTACGAGGCAAGGATAATGAAGCAGAAGGCTCTCTCCCTACCTTTCACTCTCCCCGGCCACTTGCGGCATGAAACAAGGGGGATATATACCTAACCGTATTAATAAAACAGCATACAGTTTACTGGAAAGATGGAAAGTATTGGCTACACTTACCTCTGGTTAGTAATATTGTTCGTATCGTAACTGCTGCTCTAACAGAGCAGGGTATAGCAGTGGTTCTACTTCTAGTTACTGCTAGTGGTTCTACTTCCACTTACCACGAGTGGTTCCATTTCTAGTTACCACTAGTGGTTCTACTTCTAGTTACTGCTAGTGGTTCTACTTCCATTCACCAATGGTGGTTCTACTTCTAGTTACTGCTAGTGGTTCTACTTCCATTCACCAATAGTGGTTCCACTTCCAGTCACCACAAGTGGTTCCCCTTCTACTCACCACTAGTGGTTCCACTTCTACTCATGACTAGTGGTTCCACTTCTAATCACCACTAGTGGTTCCACTTCTACTCACCACTAGTGGTTTCACTTCTAGTCACCACTAGTGGTTTCACTTCTAGTCACCACTAGTGGTTGTATTAGTCACTATTAGTGGTTCTAGTGGCTCTATTTCTAGTTACCACTAGTGGTTTCACTTCTAGTTATCACTAGTGATTCCACTTCTAATTACCACTAGTGGTTCCACTTCTAGTTACCACTAGTGGTTTCACTTCTAGTTACCACTAGTGGTTTCACTTCTAGTTACCACTAGTGGTTCCACTTCTAATTACCACTAGTGGTTCCACTTCTAGTTACCACTAGTGGTTCCACTTCTAGCTAGCGGTCCTACTTTTAGTTACCGCTAGCGGTCCCACTTCTAGTCACCGCTAGTGGTTCCACTTCTAGTCACTACTAGTGGTTCCACTTCTAGTTACCAATAGAGGTTCCACTTCTAGTTACCACTAGTGGTTTCACTTCTAGTCACCACTAGTGGTTGTATTAGTCACTATTAGTGGTTCTAGTGGCTCTATTTCTAGTTACCACTAGTGGTTTCACTTCTAGTTACCACTAGTGATTCCACTTCTAATTACCACTAGTGGTTCCACTTCTAGTTACCACTAGTGGTTTCACTTCTAGTTACCACTAGTGGTTTCACTTCTAGTTACCACTAGTGGTTCCACTTCTAATTACCACTAGTGGTTCCACTTCTAGTTACCACTAGTGGTTCCAGTTCTAGTCACCGCTAGTGGTTCCACTTCTAGTCACTACTAGTGGTTCCACTTCTAGTTACCAATAGAGGTTCCACTTCTAGTTACCACTAGTGGTTCCACTTCTAGTTACCACTAGTGGTTCCACTTGTAGTTATCACTAGTGGTTCCACTTGTAGTTACCACTAGTGGTTCTACTTCTGGTTACCACATGATCTAGTTACCATTTGATCTACTTCTTCGGTTCTGTGGTGCAGGTGGACTTATACCGCTGCTATGCTCCCACCACCACTGCGTAATTCTACCACTTATCTTGGTTTGTTGGTATCTGATAATTTTTATTTTAATTCATCCATAATATATTTGCATGGTGCTTTTGCAGCTGGTTCTGAAATTACTGTATTGGCTTCGAGCCTGCTGCTACCTCCACTATTACTACTACTTCCTCTAACAGCATTTCCACTACCACTTCTTTTTCTTCCTCTCTCTATCCCGTCCCTGTCCCCCTCACCTGTACATACTGGCTCAATCATTCTCTTTTGTCAGTGTGACTTGTGAATGGTACAAGTTGGACCGAAACGTCGTTATAAGATTTTCTTTCTTCTATGTGCGGGTTATTTTTGTATTCGAAGGGTAGCTTGTTCGATTAGAACATCATTCTATTTACGTAGAAACATTTACATACCTGGAGTCAGCCTGTAGAGTGTTCTGAGGGTCAATGCATTCTTTCCACGGGACGCGATCCATGACCAAGCCTCCAGGTGGATCAGGATCTCATCAGCCAGGTTGTTATTACTGGTTGAATGCAGTTCAGGATACGAACTACAGTCCGGCTGGTCAGGAAATGACTAAGAACTTATCTAGTTTCTTCTTGAAGACAGTAAGGGGTCTACTGGCAATCCCCCTCATGTATGATAGGAAACTTGAATAATCTTGTGCAGATTACACTTACTGTGTCGTCTCTCATTATATTCATAGCACCCCTGTGTTTCATGAGGGTATATTGCATCGTCTGTCGATATTTTTGCTTTCGTAGGGAGTGATTTGGGGGTCAGTCCCTCTAAGCTCTTCCAGGACCAAATTGTCTCTTGCTACGATGTTTCATTTCACTGTTTCGAGTTATTAAACAATTTTGCTTTGAAAATAGTTTCTAGTTTTTTTTTAGTACGATTTTTTTTAGTACGATACCACATACCAGGAACTATTTATTTCTTTGATGGCCTTTTGATAAAACGAACAAGATTGTCTCCCATTCCACAAGCGCTATTAAGCACCCCTACGAGTCTAGCTCTTTCCCATAAATGTAACAGTACCAATGATTATGATAATGATTAGTAAAAACAACAGCAGCAATAATAATACAAAAAAAATATTAAAGCATTTCTTTCTATTACCTGATAATTCTCACGTCTGACAACACGAGGAAAGGTTAATATGGAGCGATATAATAATGATACCTCTGTCTGAAATTATTATTCTGCTTGTGATGTAGTTTAAATATATTAAAATGCACAGTTTTGATATGAAATTATTGAAAAAAAATTCAATTTCCATAATGAAAATAGCAACATTCATCGAAAACAATAAATAACGATGCAACATGCCAATTTGCACTAATGGTATATTATTGATGTTTGCTGTGACTGCTGATGGAGAGAGACAGACAGACAGACACAGATAAACAGACATAGACAGACAGTTAAACAGACCCGAACAGACAGAGTGGGAGGGAGGGAGAGTCACGAAAAGAGCCAAACAAGAAGAGGAGCCAGACAAAGGTAGGAACCACAAACAGACTAGGGAGAGGAGGCATACAAACGCACTAGGGAGAAGGTAGACAAACGGACTAGGGAGAGGAGGCAGACAAACAGATTAGGGAGAGAAGGCAGACAAACGGACTAGGGAGAGGAGACAGACAAACAGACAAGGAAGAGAAGGCAGACAAACAGACTAGGGAGAGGAGGCAGACAAACAGACAAGGAAGAGAAGGCAGACAAACAGACAAGGAAGAGGAGGCAAACAGACTAGGGAGAAGGCAGATAAAGAAACTAGGGAGACAGACAAACAGACTAGGTGAGGAGCCAGACAGACTAGGAGAGGAATCAGAAGACTAAGATTGGAGCCACAGACGGACTAGGGGAAAAGGAGGAAGGCAGACAGACAGACTGCGAGAGGCGCCATACAGACGGACTAGGCAAGGAGTCAGAAGACTGAGGAGCCACAGGCAGACTAGGGAAGGAGGCAGACAGACAACTGGGACTACCAAACAACAACAACAACAACAACGAGTCACCGGCAACTTAAAGTAAGGTCGAATCCAGGAAATATTATCTTTATAGTAAATGGAACTTTCATCGCCTGGTGCATGGAGGAGTTGAAGTCAGGCAACCATTCAGTCAGGCAGCCAGCCAGTTAGGCAGCCAGCCAGCCAGTCAGGCAGTTAGGCACCCAGCCAGTCAGTCAGGCAGTTAGGCAGCCAGCCAGTCAGGCAGCCAGCCAGTTAGGCAGCCAGCCAGCCAGTCAGGCAGCCAGCCAGCCAGTTACGCAGTCAGGCAGCCAGCCAGCCAGTCAGGCAGTCAATCACAGTCCCTCTGAATGTGGAAGTATTTGTGTAGCGGTATGTTTGTTGACTAACTAAAGGGATTCTAAGTTTCTATGTAAATACTGTTATGGTGCATGAATGATGATCAGTGAGGTAAAAGGTGATATAAAATACTAACAATTGCTAAGCAAGACGTGTGTAGTGTCAGAATATTTTATTAAGGAGACGTTTCGATTTGAAGGAAGCCATTCGTAGCCATTCCTGACACTGCACATGTCTTATATCCCGTGACCTCTGAGGTTGTTTTAAGCATGTGCTACGTTAGCTGTGTTTGCTGGGGTCGAGTTTCAGCTCCTAGTCCTTGCCTCCTTAACCTTCAGCTCACTGGCGTCTGGTAACTGTATTTCCAATATTTTTTTTTAAGTCGTTGAGCTTCACATTCAATTGCCATCGTCCATCTGGTTGTGGATTCACTTTGAATCATATTTGCTCTTACTGCTGTCATTTTCAAATTACTATTTTTTAGCTTCTCTGGTAGGTGTAGGACATACGTTTCTTGGTTTCCTACGTGTCTCGCCGATGTTAATAAGTTACATTGCCGTAGCTGGAACAATTCACTACTAGCCCACAATTTGGGGAAGAAACTTAAAATATTTCGGTCCATTATCAAGACGCGAGTAGACTCGATAATAGTCCAAGAGAAACCAAAATGAAGTCTCACGTTTCCTTTCCATACAGTGAGTTAGTTGTGAATCGTCTGTTATTGTGGTGGTTCTTTTCTGAGATGATGAGAGACGTTTGGTCGCTGGAGTTGGTAATGTACTCAGTTAGAAGCAATATTATTTTTGCAATTAGCATCATCAGATACACCACAACGTCCGGGGACATTTTATCCAGCACTTCCAGCACCTCTGCATTTTTTTCATTTCTATAATTTTGTTTTCTTTAATGTTTAGGGTTATGGATGTTACTTCCTGTATATGAATGGTATACATTACCGACAAGATGAAAATTGTTCAGAGAACCGACAGGTTCTCTGAGGAAACGTTTCGCCACACAGTGGCTTCATCAGTCCAATACAAAGGAGAATGGTGAAGAACAGGAGGAGTTTGAGGTAATCAGTCCCTCAGCCTTGAGTCGATGTAATCAGTCCATCAATCTTGAAAAGAATACAGCATATGAGCGAAGAAGTGACTTATATACTGTAGGCAGGAGAGGTGCAGCAGTCGTAGGTGGTATCACATTTGACTAATGTGGAAGTAGGTCGTGCCCAAGGGTTAGGCAAGTGAAGAATTCCCTATATTAAGATCCCATGATGTTGCTGTGTCTGACAGGAATGTAGATGAATGGTTTGGACTGATTACCTCAAACTCCTCCTGTTCTTCACCATTCTCCTTTGTATGGACTGATGAAGCCACTGTGTGGCGAAATGTTTCCTCATTAAAGATACCCAAGTGTTGCATATGTGTCTAATTTATCAAGATGAAAATTAGACACATGTGCAACATCTGGGTATCTTTAACTTAGACGTTTCGCCATCCAGTGGCTTTATCAATACAAATTCTAGGACATAATTTGAAGACAGTAGAACTATATACAGAAGATGAGGTAATCAGTCCCTCAGCCTTGGAGCTGGTGTGAAGAACATTTCCTGAGTACTTCTGTTAACCCTCGTCTTGTCTGATAAGAGTCCGGCAAGTGTCTGTTCGTCTTTGAGATGAATCTTCTTATTAGATATTCCTGAGAATATCCGAGAAAGTGGAGGGCATTATTATTACATCGATGGGGAAGTGTTAAGTTTGTAGAAGTCATACACCGTTTGAGGAATGGGAGATAATCAGATTTGATCCGAGAATGGAAGAGCAGCTGCACTTCCTGAGATCAAGACTCACCAGCATCAAAGCACCTTAAGGAAGGAAGGGAAGGTAGTTCACAGAGTTATATTTTCACTAAGCATCACTTCTCTGATTCCCTCATTGTCAAAGCTCCATTCTGGACGCCTCATTCCCGTCTCCATTCGTGTTATACATATTATGTTTGGGTATTTGCTTCATCTGAATGTTCTCTCAGTCTATGAATACCAACAAGTTTATTTCTATATTCTGTCATATTTATTGCCAGTCTCCAATAGTGACTGTTGTATTGAATTATTTCCCTGTGTTGGTGTTGCTCATCGGGATGAGCACAAAAGTGGTTCTGCTTGTTACGTTTGCTGTAAGTAATGCGCTGTATTTCCCTTGGAATTCTGGATTATCTTATATTTTCTTCACTCCATTTCATTATTTTCTTACGTTGATTATGTCATATAGTGTATATCACATTTCAGCTTTGTAAACGCTGACTATGATATTATGAGCGCGTCATGTGGAAGGTTCGGTGTGATGTCCACTTATAGGTTCTTTTATATACCTATTGCAATGAGTCGCCTCCGTCTTAGGTGTAATTATTTCTCTTACTTACCTCCTCTTCCATACTCACTACCTGGCATATGTCGGTGTTATTCGAGTAGCAAACCATTAAACTATTCATGAAGCTCCTTTAAGTATTCTTGTAGCATCTTTCAGTAATTTTATCCCGATTCTCCTCACTAGTTTTGTCTTATTTCCAAATATTTATAAGTCAAAGACTATTTCTGTTTAAGTTATTTGTATAAATCAGGAAGAGGAAGGGTGTGTGTGTGTGTGTGTGTGTGTGTGTGTGGACAAACACTTATACACACCAAAAAGCCATGACATTATCAACAATGAGCTGGTTGCTGAATAAAACTTTTACAGATCATTTAATCTAATGAAACAGTAAATCTTTTTTTTCCTACCTTTAATCGTCGACTGGAATTCAATTATATAAAATGGAATTTAATCAGTGAGTCGATGCAAACCCCGAGTGATACTCTGTATTTAGAATTCTTTTTTTTTTTATTGGTGTTTATAATAATTGGATTAAGAAAATAACCATTGGTGAAAAAAAAATAATTCAGTCATAACATATGAAGTCATGTGCAAAATAAAGTATAAAGAAAATTTTCTGATGAACCAGATACCTTTTGAAATATATTTTGAAATTTTATTTTGAGTTGCATCTTTTTTTCCGACAAGGCCCAAAAAAAAAAAAAAAAAAAGCACTTGAATATTCAACTAACCCTCAATTTGAAGAGTGAAGTTGAGATAAGTTTTGATCCATCACTCTTGTGCCAGGACGAACCCAAACATGGTCTGAAGTTTCTCCCCCAAATTGTGCGTCAGTTCCAAGGTGATGCCGGCTCGGTACTGTGACTTTCACTCTTCAGTGAAAGACCCTCATGCGTATCATCCTCTTTAATGTATTTCAGCTTAGAAATTGACTCCCTGCACTTGAACCCGCGTGACGCGAGGCAACTATCACACACGGTGTACGTTACATCGTTACGGGGCATTGTTGCAGCCTCTCCCGCTGTACATTACTCCATTATTAACGACTTACACAGCGGGGAGCAGCCGCCCGGCTGATGTCATGATTACCAAACAAATGCCGTTTGTTTCTGATACGATCATTCCTAGATATATTTACGGCTGGACCCCGCTGGGCGCCAGCCTACTGGACATCTGCCTGACCACCAAAAGGAAGCTTGTAAGCTAGTTCTCTCTCTCTCTCTCTCTCTCTCTCTCTCTCTCTCTCTCTCTCTCTCTCTCTCTCTCTCTCTCTCTCTCTCTCTCTCTCTCTCTCTCTCTCTCTCTTTCACTATCTCATTTTTTTGTCCTTTTTGTAAATGCTCTTTTTTTTTTATCTTTGTTGCTTATTGCGAATTTAATCGATACCTTCGTGTTAATTGCAGGAGTGGAGAGTCTCATTACATTTGTGAATTGTATCACTGAAGTTGTGCACCATTTAATTGGTCTTCAGGTAAAGTTTAACAGGTGTTGATCGTATCAACACAGGGTTGGAACATGTAATCAATCTTCAGGTACACATTGTAAGGTGTTGATTCATTATTGCAGGTGTGGATTACATACACGTATGATATAAATCATTTCACTTGTTGAATCCAAGATTGCATGAAATGGTATGTCCCACAAGAACAAAAATTAAAGGCGAGGTTTTTCATATTTCGGCCTCAACGATAGACCCTCTTCAACAGATCATATGATAAGCAAAGAGACACAAACGTATTAATTCTTCCATTTAGCGACGTTTAGATAACCGAGGAGCGGTGTCAAGTTCTTGAACTTCCATAGCGGGTGAAATGTCGATAAAAAAAAAGCTTATTATACGTGTTTTGGTTATCTGCAATAATAATTCTATATGCACAGCGCGCCATTACAGACATCTTAAGCACAGGTCTTTCGTATCTCGTAGGAAGTTCATGTGTTATGTTACTTAATAATATATTCCATTTGTTCACTACTACTCACACTAAAATAATTCTTTTTTGTGTACCTTTGTGTGTGTGTGTGTGTGTGTGTGTGTGTGTGTGTGTGTGTGTGTGTGTGTGTGTGTGTGTGTGTGTGTGTGTGTGTGTGTGCGCTTGAGTGTTAGTTCGAGCATTTCTCTTTTGTTTGTGCTTGCTTCTATCTGTGTACTCACCGATTTGTATTTACGGGGTTTAATTCTCATCTTATCCCGGCTATGAACCTACTTTAACTGGCATTGCTAGTTCCTGGCCTTTTGAACCCTACCAAACCCATTTACAAAGCTGTGTAATAAAGCTGCCTCTACCACTGAGGACCACGGTTACGGTTAACCTCCAAGAAGATATAAACCAAGTTTTCCAATGGGCAACGGAGAACAATATGATGTTCAATGAAGACAAATTCCAACCACTCTGTTATGGAAAACTGGAGTATACTACAAACTCTGATCATACAATAGAGCGAAAAATAATGTGAGGGACCTGGGAGTGGTAATGTCTGAGGATCTCACTTTCAAGGATCACAACAGTGCTACGATCACAACTGCAAAGAAAATGATAGGATAAATAATGAGAACGTTCAAAACAAGAGATGCCAAGCCAATGATGATCCTTTTTAAATCACTTGTTCTCTCTAGGCTGGAATATTGTTGTACATTAACATCTCCGTTCAAAGCAGGTGAAATTGCAGATCTAGAGAATGTACAGAGAACCTTTACTGCACATATAAGTTCCATCAAACACCTCATCTACTGGGAACGCTTGGAAGCACTTGACTTGTACTCAGTGGAACGCAGGCGAGAGAGATATGTCATAATCTACAGTTGGAAAATCCTAGAAGGAATGGTCCCGAACCTGCACACAGAAATCACTCCCTACGAAAGTAAAAGACTGGGCAGGCGGTGCAAAATACCCCCAATAAAAAGTAGAGGTGCCATTGGTACACTAAGAGAAAACACCATAAGTGTCCGGGGCCCAAGACTGTTCAACAGCCTCCCACCATGCATGAAGGGAATTACCAATAGGCCCCTGGCTTCCTTCAAGAGGGAGCTGGACAGATACTTAAAGTCGGTGCCGGATCAGCCGGACTGTGGTTCGTACGTTGGACTACGTGCGGCCAGCAGTAACTGCCTGGTTAATCAGGCCCTGATCCACCAGGAGGCCTGGTCGTGGACCGGGCCGAGGGGGCGTTGATCCCCGAAATACCCTCCAGGTACACTCCAGGTAGACCACTCCTCATCTTCGTATACCTTCGTAGTTATGCTTCGGTATATTTTCCTGTTCACCCTTTGTCATAGTTATTCTTTCCTGCAAGAACGGCTCCTTGATGCTCGTATTTGGTTCTTGATCCACAAAACAGGAGCTATCTCCACCTTCCTTGGAGCAAACCTGATTAATCTCTCCCACCCTCCATTTCCCCAGGTGTTGTATAACCCTTACCGGTTCAATGCTTATAACTATGATGATAATCATAATTAATATTACAATGACCATCCAATTTTTTTATATATTCAATGAAATTAAAGTTTTGATTCAACGAATAATGAAACATAATGCAACATAATGCAACACAAGGCCAAAATCAAACCAATTTTGCAGAACACACACGACACGGCAGTTATTGCATATTTTACACAGATGAAATTGCATTATTACAGAGAAAATAATATTGCATTCGTGATAAAGCCAAATTTGCTCTTCTATTTAAATTATTATTGATTATTATATATTTAATCGGATGGAAATTGAACACACACACACACACAAACACCCAGACACACACACACACACACACACACACACACACACACATAAACTAAGTAACTAACTAACAGAGAGAGAGAGAGAGAGAGAGAGAGAGAGAGAGAGAGAGAGAGAGAGAGAGAGAGAGAGAGAGGAGAGAGAGAGAGAGAGAGAGAGACAAAACATCAAGGAGGCTAATTTATATAATTGAAAAGTAATCTGACAGAAAATAGCGAGTTTCATTAAAGCCGTTACTTCAAGGCCCATTACTGCACGAGGGTCATTACGTCTTTAATGATTCTCGTGGATGGGGGAGGCCTAACAAGCAGAACAGACCCCTCCTCCCCTCCCTTCCCCTCACCCCTTTTCAAGGATGAGTGGTTTGTCCTCCATGATCCTTTTTGCGTGTCAGATCTACCTTCCTGCAGGAGATGTAAACAGAGATGTGTATTTTTCTCAGTGTATTTACTCTGAGAGTTTGCTTAAATCCATATTAAAAGGATTAAAGTATTGCTTAACTTGTGGTTAGATGTAGCCTTAATGACGCTCGTGTAATCGATAAGCTTAAACCCCCCATTAACCAAACAACCAGTTACTTCATGTCAGTGTTAGTCGATGCTAAAGATAAAACCGCATGATTTTAATGAGCTGCAGCTGGAATGCGACATGTTGCCAAGATGCTGCGTAGGAAAGCAACAGGTTGCACAAATGCAACGAGAATAGCAACAGACATTTCAAATGCAACAGAGGACGGCAACAGGCTGCGCAAATGCGACATAGAATGACAACAAGTTTCGCAGAATTATAGTCGATAACAGAAAATTGCACACATACAATAATGTCAAAAGAATGGCACAACTGCAAGACCTAATGACAACAAAGGTAAAAGAGGCTTCACATACAATGGAATTTAGTAACAGAGGATATGAGTTTGGTAGCCTGTATTCTATAGATTGGAAATAGATTCAAGAGTCTGAAGGAGAAGATTTGGTATTGGATCTTCCACAGAATATGCAAACAGAATAACTTTAGCGTTATAACAAGTTCAGGAATCTCGACACCATACCCTTCGTGATACACTAAACTCCACTTATAAGAAAACAGAGTGCCTAGAGCTTCAACGCAGAGGTAACAACATCATTGTGCTGTCATCATGGAACCAAAAGCCTCATTGACCCTCAACATTGAGTCAAAATCATCATAGACCCCTCATCATTTAGTCAAAATCATCGTAGACTCCTTATCATGGAGGGGTCTATGATGGCATAGTGACATCACGGAGTCAACAGCATTCCATAACGCCAGCACATAGTCCACAACATCAGAGAACGCCAGCCTGGAGCACATAGAGCCAACAGCCTCATAAAACCTTACTCTTCGCAACATATGCACTGAAGAATACTTACCTAAAAGAATTGTTAATTACAAGTATGGTTTGTAAGTAGCCTACATCACATGAATGAATTACCTATTTTCATTTACCTATTCTTGATAACTATTTATAGCTACGGGAGCAGGGCTGCTCGCATGGTGTCCCCCACTTTAGTAAATAATTCGTCATAATCCTTCATGAATAAGAATTTTATGACAGTACATACACATACCGGGGTGGAGGAAAGAGCCTCTGACTTTTAACAGCAAGAAACATGCTACGTAACTGTACTAGATAAGCAGTACTGGCTAGAGGGATCTACCTCAGGCTTCTACCGTCCCTTGAGGACGAACGAGGGATTAGATCTTCACTTCCTTTCATAAAATTAAAACGGCATTACAATAGTTATGAAGTGAGAGCAAAAAAAAAAAAGAAACGTTGCTAGTACACCCATTACTCAGGAAGGCTTTCAAAGACGAGGTGAAAAACTCGTCCAAAAAAGGCTTTCTATGGTCAATAAGGATGTCAAGTATTCCGCTTTGTGTACAAGAGGATATAACTCGCACGGAGATGAAGATGGGAAAGAAAGTTTGCATATTTTTATCTCTAACCGAAGATTCTCGTTTGCAGATCCGCTGATGAAGAGCTCAGTTGAAGATCGAAATAAACAGATGTCAGGAGTCCCAAAATACATGGAAATTGAATGTTTCTCTTAGATAAGAATTAAGATAAAAGTACACATACACAGTGAGCTGAAATTTATCGACACAGTGTACAGAAACATCCACATACACACACTGTGCATTAATATATATACACACTGTGTACACAAGTTTTATAACGGGACCAACAGTATATGTAAATAGATTCTTAAACATTAGAAAGCTGTTTGTATTTCGTAGAGGGAAAGGTAACCACATGACAAAAAGAAAAGAATCATGAATTCGACACTTACACTACTCAATGCGTGAAAATTCTATACTCATAATCCTCGGAGAGTCCCAACTGTAACAAAGGAGAGTGGAATTAGAGTAATAAAACAGCCATTCCAACAACAACACGCAGTGAAAAATAGATACAAATGCAGTGTAATGAGATCCATTATTGACAACGTTTCGCCAGCGCAGTGGGCGTTTTTACAAGACACTGCGTGGGCGAAACATTGCCAATAAAGGATCTCATTGCGTTGCAATTCTTCCTCTGTTTCCGTCGTGTCCGTATTTTATAACATTTGCATCCAACAACAAGCTTGGTAAACATCACGTACGTCACAGTGCAAAATGATAAACATTTGAGAAATAGAGATGTGATTTGGTATTTATTGAAGAGAAGCCGCTGTTAATTATGACAGACTCAAGCATTAACTAAGCTTAATTTTTATAGCATAAATATTTTGTTATGATTACAGAAGAATATATTTTTGAGTCATTGGACTACATTCTCCATCATCATGCTTTAAATTTTGAACATTCTAGCCCAATGTAGTAGTATGTTTTGACTCCCGTTCAATATAAGCTAATTCAAAAGTGATTCACTAAACAAAAGGCCTGGGTAGTGAGTGGGGGGGAATGTTGAAGGGAGAGTGAGAGATTGTTGGAGAGAGGGTGATTAAATGATGGAGAGCTGGTGGTTGATTTTTTTTTTTGGGGGGGAGGGAGAGGTAGGGGAACTGCTGGAAGTTGGGGAAAAATTGTGGATAATTTTTGGAGGGTTACTGATGGAGTATATAATTGGAAGTAAATGTTCACATAAGGGCAGGAATGAGCAGGTCTTAGGTGTTTTGGTCAACTTGAAGACAAATAGTAGACCAACGTTCTTTTTCCTTTAAGAATAACATACTAAAATATATACTTATTGTCAAGAGTTGATCAGGACACTAAATACAAATTGGTATTTTTACAAGTTATATCTTACATAAACTAAAAAAAAAATGGAGCTATTATTCAATATGTGTGAGTTACGGATCAAATATATATGTATTTATAAATTATGTAAAAGTCAATGTTACGTGCGGTATTGGCTGCTTTTGACAGCACAGCGACTGTCACTGTTAAATCATTTCACTATTTTTTATATGTGTTTGTATGGAGTGACATGCTGACACGCCCGCTCCATCACCATGAAACGTTTAATCAGTTAGTTCTTCCGTATTAATGTTGACTATGAACATTGTGGAGAGTGATGGCAGTTCAGGGGCTGCCTGTACTGGAGACATGTTAAGGATAGCTGCCTTGATGATGAATTGCTACTGAACCCAAGAATTAAAGGTAACCCTGTTCCTTGGATCAAACCTGATTGCCTCCTATTCTTTATATTATATATATATTTTTTTATTTATTAACACATCGGCCGATTCCCACCAAGGAAGGGTGGCCCGAAAGAGAAAAACTTTCATCATCATTCATTCCATCACTGTCTTGCCAGAGGGGTGCTTTACACTACAGTTATAAAACTGCAACATTAACACCCCTCCTTCAGAGTGCAGACACTGTACTTCTCATCTCCAGGACTCAAGTCCGGCCTGCCGGTTTCCCTGAATCCCTTCATAAATGTTACTTTGCTCACACTCCAACAGCACGTCAAGTATTAAAAACCATTTGTCTCCATTCACTCCTGTGGAGGATGGGCTCCTACGATAACATGGAATGTATGGTTCGCTAATACTACTTAGCTTATTGATGAATCCAAGATGTCGCAGCCGCCACCAGCACCTTCTCAGGGGATCCATATATGGCCTCAATCTCCACAGGGCTGTAAGGTAAACATACTCGTGGTTTATTATAATATATTGCCCCAAAGGAGCGTATGTCCATATTTCAGTCTTTGACTTCAGACTGAATTTACACTCACGTGTTTGGACTAAAAAGTCCACGCATAACCGCCGTCCCTAGGTAAAAATTTGAATGTTCTTGAATACAAGAACTGCGCAGTCCCCTGTTTTGACCAGAACATCAAATTCTTACCTTGCTCGTGTAACTTTGAGCGATGGTGTTGGCTCCACCATATACGGCGGAAATGCTGTCTTGATTGTAGAATGCCGCTGAAGAATCACCGTCTTGTTTCGATGGAGTTCACTTGCGATTGTCTCTACTATTCTCCTTTCTGCAGTCTGAAGCTGCGCACACTTCTGAATATACTGCAATGTTGATATTATTCACTAAACGCACTGGAACAGAGTTCTTATCTTATTTCCCGACGTTAGTGGAGATTAAATGATATAACGGACGCAAACGAGTAATGTCTATGTTGATTTACGTCGCCTCGCGCCGCATGACCACTAGAGTCGAATGACCCGTTCTTGCGGTGGCCAAATTCAATCTAACCGCTCGTGCTGCCTTTTGCAGTCTCGTGCAGCCATGTGGTGCCACGAGGTGCCTCGTGGTGCTGTGGTCAGCACAATTCTTGACACACTGTTGACAGTACATCTGGTCTGAATTAAATTGTTTATGCAGCCAGACGCACCTCCTCTGGCCCTTTCCTAAGGGTGGAAAGGGTGAGGGCCCTTACCAAGGGTAGTAAGGGCGCATACCCCCTCCTTTGGAGAATTTTCTCCACAACTCCTATCAAATACGCTCACACATGCTTGCTGGAAGTCCAAGACCCTCGCACACAAAACTTTCTTTACCCCATCCCTCCAACCTTTCCTAGGCCGACCCCTACCCCGCCTTCCCTCCACTACAGATTTATACACTCTCGAAGTCATTCTGTCTCGTTTCATTCTCTCTACATGTCCGAACCACCTCAACAACCCCTCCTCAGCTCTCTGGATAATAGTTTTGGTAATCCCGCACCTCCTCCTAATTTCCAAACTCCAAATTCTCTGCATTATATTCACACCACACATTGACCTCAGACATGACATCTCCACTGCCTCCAGCCTTCTCCTCGTTGCAACATTCATCACCCATGCTTCACACCCATATAAGAGTGTTGGTATAACTATACTCTCATACATTCCCCTTTACTTCCATGGACAAAGTTCTTTGTCTCCACAGACTCCGAAGTGCTCCACTCACCCTTTTTCCCTCATCAATTCTATGATTCACCTCATCCTTCATAGACCCATCTGCTGACATGTCCACTCCCAAATATCTGAATACATTCACGTCCTCCATACTCTCTCCCTCCAATCTGATATCCAATCTTTCGTCACCTAATCTTTTTGTTATCCTCATCACCTTACTCTTTCCTATATTCACTTTCAATTTTCTTCTTTTACACACCCTACCAAATTCATACACCAACCTCAGCAACTTCTCTTCAGAATCTACCAAAAGCACAGTGTTATCAGCAAAAAGCAACTGTGACAACTCCCACTTTGTATTTGATTCTTTATCTTTCAACCCCACACCTCTTGCCAAGACCCTCGCATTCACTTCTCTTAAAACCCCATCTATAAATATATTGAACAACCACGGTGACATCACACATCCTTGTCTAAGGCTCACTTTTACTGGGAAATAGTCCCCCTCCCTCCTACACACTCTAACCTGAGCCTCTCTATCCTCATAAAAACTCTTCACTGCTTTCAGTAACTGTTATGCAGGTTTCTGCATGACATTTAAATATACGTAATATATAGCTATTGGAGAAGTGTGCCATAAATTTCAGGTAATTAGGAAAAACAGTAATAATAATGTATAACCTTTAGATAAATGTAAATTATAATTTTAGAAATATGCTGTCCTTTTGGGGAATACTGTAAAGTAAATTTAAGTGGTGAAATAGAGAAATCCAGCTAGAGATTTATTTGCCAAAGTTTTGTGGTGAGGGTGTAGGCGTCGCGTGGGTCCACATGTGCGCGGCATGGATAGCGGCTGGCGAGACGGAGCCTGTGTTCAGCTAAGTTTGTGATGTTGTATTCCCTTTTGTGTAGCTAACTCAAGCCATAGGCTCTTTTAATGGTGTACCAGTACACACCCTGGGCTCGGACATGGTCGGGGCCCTAAGGGACGAGTGTGAACTGAAGAAATAGGAGGAGATGTGTGCGGGAGGACGGGAGTGGTGGCTTGGCTGACCGCTTAGTGTATTGTTTTTTTTTTTTTTAAGTGACCACCCGGCCGCCTTCTCCGTCCTGTACTGTTTTTGAGGGGGTTTGGCTAATTGATTTGTGAAGAGGCGTGTTTGGACTGTATATAGTTTAATATAAGTAAATAAATGTATATTTTCTTACCTAGGAATTTTTGTGTGGAACCTTCTGATACCCTAACCCAGTGGAGCACTAAACCACACGGGTAACACCGTAGCTTTGTTTATGGGGATAGACCTGGAAGGCCTAGTTTTACAGGGGTTTTGTGTAACTTTTACCCTTTGCCCTTAGACAAGGCATTAGGCCTCAGGGAAACCCCAATTTCTGCGTAACAGTAACCTACCTCCTATTCCATACACCTGCAATATCTGCCACATTGCCCCCCTATCCACTCTATCATACGCCTTTTCCAAACCCATAAATGCCACAAAAACCTCTTTACCCTTATCCAAATACTGTTCACCTATATGTTTCACTGTAAACACCTAGTCTACACACCCCCTACCTTTCCTAAAGCCTCCTTGTTCATCTGCTATCCTGCTCTCTGTCTTACTCTTAATTCTTTCAATAATAACTCTACCATACACATTACCAGGTACACTCAACAGACTTATTCCCCTATAATTTTTGCACTCTCTTTTGTCCCCTTTGCCTTTATACAAAGAAACAATACACGCTTTCTGCCAATCCCTAGGTACCTTACCCTCTTCCATACATTTATTAAATAATAGCACCAACCACTCCAAAACTATATCCCCACCTGCTTTTAACATTTATATCTTTATCCCATCAATCCCAGCTGCCTTACCCACTTTCATTCTACCCACTGCCTCATGAACTTACCCCACACTCACAACTGGCTCTTCCACACTCCTACAAGATGTTATTCCTCCTTGCCCTGTACACGAAATCACAGCTTCCCTGTCTTCATCAACATTTAACAACTCCTCAAAATATTCCCTCCATCTTCCCGATACCTCTAACTCTCCATTTAATAACTCTCCTCTCCTATTTTTAACTGTCAAATCCATTTGTTCCCTAGGCTTCCTCAACTTATTAATCTCACTCCAAAACTTTTTCTTATTTTAAACAAAATTTGTTGATAACATCTCACCCAATCTCATTTGCTCTCTTTTTACATTGCTTCACCGCTCTTTTAACCTCTCTTTTTCTCTCCAAATACTCCTCCCTCCTTGCATCACTTCTACTTTGTAAAAACCTCTCATATGCTAACTTTTTCTCCCTTACTACTCTCTTTACATCATCATTCCACCAATCGCTCTTCTTCCCTCCCGCACCCACTTTCCTGTAACCACAAACTTCTGCTGAACACTCTAACACTACATTTTTAAATCTACCCCATACATCTTCGACCCCATTGCCTATACTCTCACTAGCCCATCTATCCTCCAAAAGTTGTTTATATCTTACCCTAACTGCCTCCTCTTTTAGTTTATAAACATTCACCTCTCTCTTACTTACTGCTTCTATTTTCCTTGTATCCCATCTACCTTTTACTCCCACTGAAGCTATAACTAAAATGTGATCTGATATATCTGTGGCCCCTCTATAAACAATACGTAGTCCAACAAACTACTGTCATTACGCCCTACATCATATCTTGTATACTTATTTATCCTCTTGTTCTTAAAATATGTATTACCTATAACTAAACCCCTTTATATACAAAGTTCAATCAAAGGGCTCCCATTTTCATTTACACCTGGCACCCCAAACTTACCTACCACACCCTCTCTACATGTTTCTCCTACTTTAGCATTTAGGTCCCCTACCACAATTACTCTCTCACTTGGTTCAAAAGTTCCTATACATTCGCTTAACATCTCCCAAAATCTCTCTCTCTCCTCTACACTCCTCTCTTCTCCAGGTGCATACACGCTTATTATGACCCACTTTTCCCATCCAACCCTTATTTTAATCCACATAATCCTTGAATTTACACATTTATATTCCCTCTTCTCCTTCCATAACTGATCCTTCAACATTATTGCTACCCCTTCCTTAGCTCTAACTCTCTCAGATACTCCTGACTTAATCCCATTTATTTCTCCCCACTGAAACTCGCCTACCCCTTCAGCTTTGTTTCGCTTAGGGCCAGGACATCCAACTTCTTTTCATTCATAACATCAGCAATCATCTCTTTCTTATCATCCGCACTACATCCACGCACATTCAAACAACCCAGTTTTATAAAGTTTTTCTTCTTCTCTTTATATATATATATATATATATATATATATATATATATATATATATATATATATATATTATATATATATAGACACAAACACGCTCCCTTCTCATTGTTCCTCTTTCCATTTACCCCACTACTGCCTCAATTCTCATTTTCCAATTAATTCATTATCCAATCAAGATTTCAACTCGACTTAAAGGCGTTTGTTTAAAGTGTTATATTTGATTGTGAGTTATCACCCTTTTACGAAATTAATGAGGATTTATTTTCTTATTACTTTTTTATTATTTTGTTAATTTTTTGCCCACCTTTCCGAGTACTGCTCCTAATCTGGCAGTGTCTACCATGATACACGACCAGATTAGAAGCAGATCTTATAAATAACGTTTAATGTTATCGCTTAATGCAATTCAAACCTAAGATTAGCGTTCCGTTACCTAAACAAGGAATCGTTCAAGACACTGTACACCGTGTACGTCAGGCCCATACTAGAATATGCAGCACCAGTCTGGAACCCACACCTGGTCAAGCACGTAAAGAAACTAGAGAAAGTGCAAAGGTTTGCGACAAGGTTAGTTCCACAACTCAGGGGTCTGTCCTATGAAGAAAGGTTGAGGGAAATAGGACTAACAACACTGGAGGAAAGAAGGGTCAGAGAGGACATGATAACGACATACAAAATACTGCGGGGAATCGACAAGGTAGACAGTGACAGGATGTTCCAGAGAGGGAACACAGAAACAAGGGGACACAACTGGAAGCTGAAGATTCAGATGAGTCAAAGGGATGTTAGGAAGCCTTTCTTCAGCCACAGAGTAGTCAGGAAGTGGAATAGTCTAGAGAAAGATATAGTGGAAGCAGGAACCATACATAGTTTTAAGATAAGGTATGATAAAGCTCATGGAGCAGGGAGAGCAGAGAACCAGTAGCGGACAGCGAAGAGGCGGGGCCAGGAGCTGAGTCTCGACCCCTGCAACCACAATTAGGTGAGTACACACACACACACACACACACACACACACACACACACACACACACACACACACACACACACACACACACACACACACGAGGAGCTCAACTTGAGGTTTAAGGAAGTATTCACAATGGAGGAAGGAAGGCAGCTGGGTAGGCAGGACATGGTTCGTCACCAACAAGGGATGTACCAAGTGCTAGAGGGCATACACACAACTGAGGAGGAAGTGAAGCAGTTACTCAGTGACCTCGATACCTCAAAGGCGATGGGTCCGGACAATATCTCCCCGTGGGTTCTTCGGGAAGGAGCTGAGGTACTGAGTGTGCCACTTACCATAATATTCAACACATCCCTTGAAACTGGGCAGCTACCTGAGGTATGGAAGAAGGCCAACGTAGTACCCATTTTTAAAAAAGGAGACAGAAAAGAGGCACTAAATTATATACCGGTGTCACTTACATGTATAGTGTGCAAAGTCCTGGAGAAAATCATCAGGAAAAGAATGGTGGAACACCTTGAGCGGAACAGGATAATAAACACCAGACAGCACGGATTCCGGGAAGGCAAATCCTGTGTAACAAACCTCCTAGAGTTCTATGATAAAGTAACAGAGGTAAGGCAGGAGAGAGAAGGGTGGGTTGATTGCATTTTCCTGGACTGCAGGAAGGCCTTCGACACAGTTCCTCACATGAGATTAGTAAAGAAGCTGGAAGAACAAGCAGGTATAACAGGAAGGGCACTGGAATGGATCAGGGAATACCTCAAAGGGAGGCAACAACGGGTCATGGTGCGTGGTGAGGTATCACAGTGGGCGCCTGTGACGAGCGGTGTACCGCAGGGGTCAGTCCTAGGACCAGTGTTATTCCTGGTATATGTAAATGACATGACGGACGGGATAGACTCAGAAGTGTCTCTATTCGCGGATGATGTGAAAATAATGAGGAGAATCACATCGGAAGAGGACCAGGCAGGGCTGCAAACAGACCTGGACAAGCTCGACATCTGGTCTAGCAGATGGCTTCTCGAATTCAATCCCTCCAAATGCAAAGTCATGAGGATCGGAGAAGGGCAAAGAAGACCGCTGACAGAGTACAAGCTGAGCGGACAAAGGCTACAAACCTCGGCAAAGGAGAAAGACCTTGGAGTGAGTATAACGCCAAGCACGTCTCCGGAGACACACATCAACCAGATAACTGCGGCAGCATATGGGCGTCTGGCAAACCTTAGATTAGCGTTCCGTTACCTTAACAAGGAATCGTTCAAGACACTGTATACCGTGTACGTCAGGCCCATACTAGAATATGCAGCACCAGTCTGGAACCCACACCTGGTCAAGCACGTAAGGAAACTGGAGAAAGTGCAAAGGTTTGCGACAAGGTTAGTTCCACAACTCAGGGGTCTGTCTTATGAAGAAAGATTGAGGGAAATAGGACTAACAACACTGGAGGAAAGAAGGGTCAGATGAGACATGATAACGACATACAAAATACTGCGGGAATTGACAAGGTAGATAGTGACAGGTTGTTTCAGAGAGGGAACACAGAAACAAGGGGACACAGCTGGAAGCTGAAGACTCAGATGAGTCAAAGGGATGTCAGGAAACATTTCTTCAGCCACAGAGTAGTCAGGAAGTGGAATGGACTAGAGAAAGATATAGTGGAGGCAGGAACCATACATAGTTTTAAGACAAGGTATGATAAAGCTCATGGAGCAGGGAGAGCAGAGACCCAGTAGCAGACAGCGAAGAGGCGGGGCCAGGAGCTGAGTCTCGACCCCTGCAACCACAATTAGGTGAGTACAATTAGGTGAGTACACACACACACACAGAAACAACACAGAAACAAGGGGACACAACTGGAAGCTGAAGACTCAGATGAGTCAAAGGGATGTTAGGAAGCATTTCTTCAGCCACAGAGTAGTCAGGAAGTGGAATAGTCTAGAGAAAGATATAGTGGAGGCAGGAACCATACATAGTTTTAAGACAAGGTATGATAAAGCTCATGGAGCAGGGAGAGCAGAGACCCAGTAGCAGACAGCGAAGAGGCGGGGCCAGGAGCTGAGTCTCGACCCCTGCAACCACAATTAGGTGAGTACATATATATATATATATATATATATATATATATATATATATATAGTATTGTAACCACGAACGAGTGGTATTTAATTAATAACAGCACTGCGACTAGCTGGGGGATCGAACCCGTGTTGTTTTAGCCCTGCTAATGGTGAGCAAAAATTCACGACGGTTTAGCCCACTGGACCATCCAATCCTACGAAGACCACGCACCCAGCAGAGCTAGGTGTTGTACCGTGATCCGAAAACCTCGGATCACGATTAGAGCGTCAGTTAGGTTAGAGCATCGTGAAATTTCGCTCACCATGAGGCGGGCTAAAACAACACTGGTTCGAATCCTGGGGTAGTC
>WNWK01002225.1:147500-157500 GCA_009830355.1 Cherax destructor
CGGGGGAATGCGCTACAATGGATCAAAGAGTACCTAATGGAAAGAATTCTGAGGCCTGGTCTGGTACCGGACACCGCTACACGGTGACCTACGGAAGCGACTCAAGGTAACCTCTAGGTAACCTCAGTCTCAAGGTAACCTCTAGGTAACCTCAGCCTCAAGGTAACCTCTAGGTAACCTCAGCCTCAAGGTAACCTCTAGGTAACCTCAGCCTCAAGGTAACCTCTAGGTAACCTCAGCCTCAAGGTAACCTCTAGGTAACCTCAGCCTCAAGGTAACCTCTAGGTAACCTCAGCCTCAAGGTAACCTCTAGGTAACCTCAGCCTCAAGGTAACCTCTAGGTAACCTCAGC
Organism: Cherax destructor; assembly: GCA_009830355.1. Classification (NCBI taxonomy): domain Eukaryota; kingdom Metazoa; phylum Arthropoda; class Malacostraca; order Decapoda; family Parastacidae; genus Cherax; species Cherax destructor. Next base: position 147,853 of record WNWK01002225.1, read on the forward strand.
CTCAAGGTAACCTCTAGGTAACCTCAGTCTCAAGGTAACCTCTAGGTAACCTCAGCCTCAGGGTGGTCAGGAAGTGGAAAAACCTGAACAAAGTAGTGGAGGTAAGCTCCATAAATATTTTTCTTAATGGTTAAGACAGGTCCCACGAGGCTAGGAGGGAGAATTTCTTTAGTCTTGGGACTAAATCAAGCAAATAGTATATTAAGAAACACTGAGACTTGACCCCAGTAACCGCAAATAGAGTATAAATAGGCAAGAGAACACACTCAAACACAGTATCTCAGCGCATTCTTTAAGTGGACACACACATTATTGTGTATAAGAAAAACCTTCGAGTGGACTTCGATAAGTTAGGTTAGCCTCCTGCAGTGGAGGGAGATCTTCTTCGGATTATGACCACAGGACACAAGAACACCAAACATTGCGGCTTGTTGCCATTGAGGTTCCGATAAACTATATTCCGTGAGGGGAAACACAACAAATCCAGTACTTTCTAAATATCTAATTACTGCCAGGTTGAACGGAAAAGAAAGTGTAGAGCTACTCTCGTACTTTTTGCCTGGTTCGGGGATCTAATCTGCGTTCCTTTCCTTGTGAATTGCTTTGCTACTACGAGTCAGCAGAGAGAACCGTTTTTTTCACCAGTCATCCACCCATCTTCCATTTCTCATCCACCTACTTTTCACTCCTATCCATCCATCATCCACCCATCCTCTACACTTGCTCTCTCATCCGTACCACCAACCAACGACCCTCGTCACCAGTACGATGCTACCTAACACATTCATCACTAGAACAAAAAAGGGAAGTTGTCAGGATTAATGCTTCTCTTGTGATGTGTTTCCCAGGGTCACCCTGGGAGGGAAGCCCTCCCAGTGTTTCCCACCCAAGACCTCCCCTCCCAGTGTCTCCCACCCAAGACCTCCCCTCCCAGTGTTTCCCACCCAAGACCTCCCCTCCCAGTGTCTCCTCCCAAGACCTTCCCTCCCAGTGTCTCCCACCCAAGACCTCCCCTCCCAGTGTTTCCCACCCAAGACCTCCCCTCCCAGTGTCTCCCACCCAAGACCTCCCCTCACAGTGTCTCCCTCCCAAGACCTTCCTTCCCAGTGTCTCCCTCCCAAGACCTTCCCTCCCAGTGTCTCCCTCCCAAGACCTCCCCTCCAAGTGTTTCCCACCCAAGACCTCCCTCCCAGTGTCTCCCACCCAAGACCTCCCCTCCCAGTGTCTCCCACCCAAGACCTCCCCTCCAAGTGCCTCTCACCCAAGACCTCCCCTCCAAGTGTCTCTCACCCAAGACCTCCCTCTCAGTGTCTCCCTCCCAAGACCTCCCTCCAAGTGTCTCCTCCCAAGACCTCCCTCCAAGTGTCTCTCACCCAAGACCTCCCTCCCAGTGTCTCCCACCCAAGACCTCCCCTCCCAGTGTCTCCCACCCAAGACCTCCCCTCCAAGTGCCTCTCACCCAAGACCTCCCCTCCAAGTGTCTCTCACCCAAGACCTCCCCTCTCAGTGTCTCCCTCCCAAGACCTCCCCTCCAAGTGTCTCCCTCCCAAGACCTCCCCTCCAAGTGTCTCCCTCCCAAGACCTCCCCTCCCAGTGTCTCCCACCCAAGACCTCCCCTCCAAGTGTCTCCCTCCCAAGACCTCCCCTCCAAGTGTCTCTCACCCAAGACCTCCCCTCCCAGTGTCTCCCACCCAAGGCCTCCCTTGAAGGGCCGCCTGTGAGACTTGCTTCTGCTACTGAAACATTGTAGGCAAACCAAACATTGCGGACAAATCATTACTTCTATTCACCAGTCTTATTATTTAATAAAGTAATAGGAGTAAAATGCACATTTCTTTACTGAATAATTATATATTGTTCCAATATATCTGTATTCTGCATGATAAATATTAATCACACTATAAAAACAATTGAGGTAATTCATGATGGCAAGTATTTCACTCGTATCCTAATTATAGATAATCATCCCACTTTGGATAATTATTCTAACTACAACGCAGAGCTAATCATATAAAAGATACATCACGCAAAAATCTTAATGCATTCACACAAGCATCAAGGTGAAGAAGTCACTGTCACAAGACCTTAAGTCAACACCGTGCATGTGTGCGCAGATGCTCTCTAGCTTAGTCATAGACGAAGTCCGCATATCCGAGTCAACAAAACTGGGCAAGTACTACATCTACTCACTACTGAGTATTCAGATATGGATACACATAAGGCCTAGCTAGGGACTTGACACCACAAGGGTTAACAGGAGTACAGCTGTGTACATATTTACAGTGTCCCATAGCAGACCAAACTTTGCTTACATTTTCTGATTCACCTTTTGTCGGCTTTCATCATCTGTTACCTAGTATGATAAAGAAAAGGATGAATACCACGGTAAAGGGAAATGAAATAGGGAAAGAGACAGCAAATAGAAGATTTATGGCAGGAGAGACAAGAGTGGTTATAGACAGGGTGACGAGGAGTGACAGGCTGGAAAAATTACACTAACGGGAAAATTTGTCGGTGCCAAAAATAGTAATGTGAGAGGAGAATTGACCTTGCATGGACAGGGGTGAAGAACGCAAAGGGATAGGGAAGGCAACACCATCCTGCCAGTGGGTAGGAGAGAGAGAATGGATAATTTAATGCTTAAATTAAATATAGAGCAAGGGGATGGGGGTAATCGGGGTTGGTGTCACGGTGGGTTATGCTATAGCCACGGTGGTCGTGTAAACAATATATGACGCTGAGAAACGTCTTCCAGACGAAACTAGACATGTTTTAGCAGGAGATGGCTTATCACTCGGTGAGAGGGTTGTCTACTACTACTACTACTATTACTACTACTACTACTATTACTACTACTACTACTACTACTACTAATGCTGCTGCTGCTTCTTTTTTCTCCTACATTTTTGTTTATTCATCGGTAAGTGGAAGAGACAGGGCGAGGACTTAAAAAAAGGCACTTACTAGTTAGCTGGTTAATTGTGAAGCAGAGTAATTATCCCAGTTAGGCGAGATAAATGTGTTGGCCTCTCATGCACTCGCTTAGCAAGCAGGTGTCTCAATATTTCATTGCTGGGGGAAAAGTGTTTTGTGGAGCTGTCTGTGTCTGTCTGTCTGTCTGTCCGTCCTCTGCTAAATTTTGGTTCTGCCAAATAAGAGTGAATGAACTCTTACTCGGCTTTTTACCCCTTCCCCCCTTAAGCATTTCAGTAAGAAATTAACAGAATAACCTTGTAAATACAATCAGAAGATAGATTAATATTGTAGGTAACTATAGCAACGATACCAGTGGGGAAAGACTTCCAGTGCCATGGAAACGCACGCACGCACGCATGCATGTACACGATCACACACGAACATACATACACATGCCCGCGCACATACACACAGGCAGGATTCATACGTAGCTTTAAGAACAGGTATGATAAAGCTCATGGAGCAGTAAGAGTGACCTAGTAGCGACCAGTGAGGATGCGGGGCCAGGAGCTGTGAATCGACCCCTGCAACCACAACTAGGTGAGTACACACACACGCACATACACACACACACATACAACAGGCATGGTGTCTAATCGACATGTGCCTAGGACAAAGTGGTAACACGAACATACACACACACGAACAAACACACACACACACACACACACGAACACACACACACACACACACACACACACATACACACACACACATACACGAACACACACACACACGAACACACGAGAGGCAGCTTCGTCAACAACATGCTCGTCCTCCAGCTTAATACAATTATAATCTTCAAGCTCCTCTATTTATTATCATTATTTACGTTCCCTTAATGATATTTTATGGCAGGTTCTCCGTTTTAAAGCAATTACCCTGGCGGAATATCTCGCATTTTATGAGATGAATATCAGCTGCTCTTTACGAGTGGCACAAAAAAAAAAAAAAGAGAAATATTAACACGGAGGAGTCGACCTTCCACGGGCGTACGAAGACAAATGGCTGAGGCTTTTTTGGCGTAAATAAGGCGTAAAACTCTTAGTACTTGACAATAATGAGCCTTCAGGTGCACGCGCGAGTTCACACACACACACACACACACACACACACACACACAAAACACACACAAAACACACACAAAACACACACAAAACACATACACACACAAAACAATCACATTTCCCTATCTCCTATTCTGATTTTATTTATAAATGTATAAATAAGGAAGGACATGAGGTTCACTTTGATGAAGAGTAACTAAAAAGACGCAGAAAATGTTGTACTGGCTCATGTATATGCATATCCTTTTCACCAGTATGTAATGTCCCTGATATATAAAATGCTCATTAAGTTTTTTATAAGTGTTGTATATTGCTCTATTGGGAGGTGAAGTGGAACCTCACCCCTCCCATCCAGTAAGACATATTCTCTTCACATCTGCTCCTAAGTGATCTAATTCATAGAACGTAGTGGGTGTTTAAACCCTTGGCAAGCCTGTACTAAAACTGGCAAGCCTGTACTAAAACTGGCAAGCCTGTACTAAAACTGGCAAGCCAGATGTGATATTCACTCAATCATTTCCTTAAGATTTTTGCGAGTTGCTGAGTAATCAGTTCTGCAACCTTAATGACAGCGTTTTATTTTCGAGTGACTGTCAAGAAATGCCATCCCATTTTATCAATTTATTATCTGGAAATTATCGCTGGTGATGAATATGACACATGTGCCGAAACGCTTCGCCTGCACACCAGACTTTTCCACTCGAATACAGGCGAGTATAACACTGGAGACAGTGCTGTAGTGTTCAGTGATGTATTCACTTGCATTTGACTGATGAAGTCTCTTGTGCAGACTAAACGTTCTGGCAATATATCCAATGTTGCACTTGTCATATTTATCAGTGATATGATAAGTGACAGCACTGATACTGATCTGTGGTTGATGGCCCTTGTTCGCTTCTTACTTTTGCGAACTGAGAATGCATTTGTCTTCTTCCACAAAAAAAAATACTAACTCATTTACTCTGTGCTAGGGTGAGTTAGTAGAGATGAGTTAAAGGTGATGATAATTGATCAGCACATCCGCTAACATTTGCGGATTCATATTGTCAGGACAACATATTCAAATTGCATTATTGAACTCATGGTGTTCGACCCCATTACCATTTTTAAGCCCAAGAATTTACAACATTACAATCGTCCAGGACGGACCGAAACATCGTCCTCCTGAAATGTTTCTGCCACGACAATGTGACTTATTTTTATGGTACTTCTAGTCTTAATGTCACATCAGACAGCTTTTGTCACGCGTCTTTTACGTCTTTTAGCTAGCCATGACACTTAACTATCCTGGACAGCTCCATCCGATCGATTTAGAGGTGGCACTGTGTCCATGAGTGGATGATTAGTCCTCCTGGAGCCTATTCTTCATGATGCCATTTTTAATTATGTGTCTGCTTCTTTCCGAGAGTTGGCCAGGCATCCAGGCATAAAACTTTCTCCATTCAATATTGTTTCTCTCTCTCTCTCTCTCTCTCTCTCTCTCTCTCTCTCTCTCTCTCTCTCTCTCTCTCTCTCTCTCTCTCTCTCACTCTCTTTCTCCTACATGACTGGATCAACATTACCTCAACCACCTCCCCATAAAATGTCCTTATGACTGCTCTCTTATCTTCATGACTGCCTCGTTAACAAAGCAATTATACGCACCTGACAGAGGCCCCGTCTTTGTTCTACTCGCCTAACTACTTGTTTTATGAAGACAACTCCGTGCTTGTTCTAGTTCGTAACAACTTCTCTCATGATAACGTTTTCATTCTAGACTGCAACGTCAGCTTCAAGAAAACATCCCCTGTGTTTGTTCTTGGTTTCAGTTAATCTGTTATATGACAACACTGTATTTCGTTTAGGTTCCTAGCTCCTTCCTTTATGATAATCTCTTGTTTGTCCTAAGTTTTAACAAAGTGTTGAATGATGAGAAACAAGTGTTATTTTCTGGGTCTCTAATTACCTTTTCTGAGTTTCTAGCAACTTTCCATGTCAGCCAAACACGACAGCCAGCACAGTGTCGAGACAGCAGTACTGGGTCAAGATAGCCAGCACAGGGACGAGCAAACAGCAACAGTTCGTGTCAGGACGCCACACATGTTACATCACCTACGTTCTTAAGGCAACGAAACTCCTCATGACCACCTGCCATACCAGGTCACCTAGCACACACCACATACCTCATGACCACCTGCTACACCCGTAAACATTGGTAATTACTCCGTCACACCTGGCTAGCTTCATACCTCTATCATCCCAATCACATAAGAGCTAATTAAAATGACTTACTTTAATTACTGCTTATCACATCACAGCGACAATGGCAGGACCCGGACGCAGACGTCGACTCTCAGAGCGACAAAAACAACACTCGGAATTTATGGCGATTTTCTGGAATGATACTGATAAGAACAGGAAGTATTTGTTAGCGCTTTTCTTGAATATAATAATAATGTCCTGGTAGGAAGATATAATGTCACCTCTAATATAGCGGGAATGAGTCCCTCTTGACCTTTTTTCCTTCTTTTACAAATCAACCTCATTTTTCTTTCTTTTGACGGTGGTCTTGAAGTGTAAGACTCCATTCAGACATCCTTAATGAGAGGAGTCCTTCAGGCATCCTCGATGAAAGGAGTCCTTTAGGTATCCTCGATGGGAGAAGGAGTTCTCTAGACATCCTTGTTCAGACGACTTCTGGGACTCCTGAGGGAAACGATACCTTTCTAATATCTTATAAAGAAGCTTGTATATTTTGCCTCAGAAGCAGCTAGTTTACTGCGCACCGACTAGTTTAATGTACACACCACATCACGCTGTGGATGGTAGAAGCTAGTTTATTGTACACACCACATCCACCCTGTGGATGGTAGAGGCTAGTTTATTGTACACACCACATCACCCTGTGGATGGTAGAGGCTAGTTTATTGTACACACCACATCCACCCTGTGGATGGTAGAGGCTAGTTTAATGTACACACCATATCCACCCTGTGGATGGTAGAGGCTAGTTTAATGTACACACCACATCACCCTGTGGATGGTAGAGGCTAGTTTATTGTACACACCACATCCACCCTGTGGATGGTAGAGGCTAGTTTAATGTACACACCACATCCACCCTGTGGATGGTAGAGGCTAGTTTAATGTACACACCACATCCACCCTGTGGATGGTAGAGGCTAGTTTAATGTACACACCACATCCACCCTGTGGATGGTAGAGGCTAGTTTAATGTACACACCACATCCACCCTGTGGATGGTAGACGCTAGTTTAATGTACACACCACATCACCCTATGGATGGTAGAAGCTAGTTTAATGTACACACCATATCCACCCTGTGGATGGTAGAGGCTAGTTTAATGTACACACCACATCACCCTGTGGATGGTAGAGGCTAGTTTATTGTACACACCACATCCACCCTGTGGATGGTAGAGGCTACTTTAATGTACACACCACATCCACCCTGTGGATGGTAGAGGCTAGTTTAATGTACACACCACATCCAACCTGTGGATGGTAGAGGCTAGTTTAATGTACACACCACATCACCCTGTGGATGGTAGAGGCTAGTTTAATGTACACACCATATCCACCCTGTGGATGGTAGAGGCTAGTTTAATGTACACACCACATCCACCCTGTGGATGGTAGAGTTCTAGTTTAATGTACACACCACATCCACCCTGTGGATGGTAGAGGCTAGTTTAATGTACACACCACATCCACCCTGTGGATGGTAGAGGCTAGTTTAATGTACACACCACATCTCCTGTGGATGGTAGAGGCTAGTTTATTGTACACACCATATCCACCCTGTGGATGGTAGAGGCTAGTTTATTGTACACACCACATCACCCTGTAGATGGTAGAGGCTAGTTTAATGTATACACCATATCCACCCTGTGGATGGTAGAGGCTAGTTTATTGTACACACCACATCACCCTGTGGATGGTAGAGGCGAATTTATTGTACACACCACATCACCCCGTGGATGGTAGAGGCTAGTTTAATGTACACACCACATCACCCTGTGGATGGTAGAGGCTAGTTTATTGTACACACCTGAACGATCTAAGAATGAGGCCCTGAAGTATTAACAAGAGTTATGTACATCTCTGTATTTTAATGTCAGTATTTCTTTTCTTACACGCACTTAGAAACTTGCTCATAATTTCTAGTATAAAATATTCCCTTGCAACACATCCTGTTACATTATATAGATTATCGCACGCTCTCTCTTCTATATTCTTCAATAACTGTCGGTATAATTTATAGTTTGATTATCGCCTATGTGTTTACCACACTGCTAGATGTACTTGTAAAAGCCTGAGCCTCGCTACTACAACATCAGTCACTGTGTTTACATTAAAAGTTGCTCCGTAACTGTGCTTTTCTACGTTTAAGTTACCAAAGTAAATTATAGATCTACTCAATCTTTTCAAACTGCCTTACTATTGCATTTAAATTCCATTTTGCATTTTCTCCATTTTTTCCAATACTTTCTTTGGTTAATTTATCAGTTTCATCTTACAAGTGTCTTACGATTTGCCAGGCGATGCAACATACCCCCAGTGAAAAGTAGGGGCGCCACTGGTACACTAAGAGAAAACACAATAAGTGTCCTGGGACCAAGACTGTTCAACAGCCTCCCACCAGCCATAAGGGGAATTACCAATAGACCCCTGGTAGTCTTCAAGAGGGAGCTGTACAGATACCTAAAGTCAGTGCCAGATCAGCCGGGCTGTGGTTCGTACGTTGGACTACGTGCGGCCAGCAGTAACAGCCTGGTTGATCAGGCCCTGATCCACCACCTGGCCATAGACCGGGCCGAGGGGGCGTTGACCCTCGGAATGCCCTTCAGGTAGACTCCAGGTAAGTATGAGATAGAATCCACGAGAACTGTATATTTTTTTCAACTGATTTTTTTTAATATACATATACCATGCTTTTCCAATGAATATGTTACATTCATTATGAGAGTGAAGAGCATTCAGTGATGACGCGAAATTAGTAATGATCATGAGTCAAGGACACTCAAGATAGAGAATACCACTGACGGAAAAATATAACCACATGGAGAGCAAATCGGGAAAAAAAATTGTATATTTCGACTTTTTCAGCACATCTGTTGAAAAGGACCTGAGTTGTCGGTCCAAATATAAAGTCAAACTTTCTTTTAATCCTTGTCTTCACTTGGGTTCTAAACTTCTAAGGGTTCACGAGCACATCACAGATGTTTACGTTTTTAACGTCAACTGTTTAATTCACTAGAAGACAACACTAAATATAACGAAGCCACTTCTAGCATTCCCAAAAGGACGTTCCGACTCGTCCCATCTTGACTACATCTCTGCGAAATTCATGAATATTCCTCAGACGGAATTTTTGCAAGCATGCCTCTTTACGTAAGGGACACTAAAACTCCGTTCAAACCAACCTGAGTATCGACTTATCACTCAAGAAGATCCTCAGAAATGCTTAATGAATTCAGTTTACAAATTATGGAGCGGAGAGCGATAGCTTTATAAAGGAGTCCCCTGCTGGTTCAGTGGCGGTCACAAAGTACTTAAGTGGCAGGAAAATGTCTGACGGTGGGAGGTAGCGGGGGGGAGACAG
>WNWK01002225.1:162500-205000 GCA_009830355.1 Cherax destructor
ACGGAAGAAGAAAGGGAGGGGGGACTGCGTGTCTTGCGTGATCTGTGCAACCACTGATGTTTCTCCAGACATGAGGGATAAAGCTATAGAAAAAAGCTAATGAATCAATAGAGGTTGACTGACAGTTTTATCAACAAATTACAGTGAATACAAGTTTATTTTATGTAAACTGGGCAAAACAGTTGCAACACATCTTTTTCCACACTGCTTGCCACGCAGTTGTCATTAGCGCATGACTTAGCTAATGTCACGAAGTCCTGCGTCTGATATACTTTGAGGAAATAGTGCAAGCAATACTAGCTAATATATTTATCAACAACAACAAAAATGTGGATAACTGAATTTAGTCAAACTCAGACCTGATAGTCTTTACGCTGGAGCAGGAAGAGTGACCTAGCAGCGACCAATGAAGAGGCGGGGCCAGGAGATATGAATCGACCCCTGCAACCACAATTAGGTGAGTACAGGAGGCGTGCCAGGGTTGATAAGTGATCTAACACAACCTGGGATCAACTCGCCTCCTGGGAGGTCATCACCATTCGTCAGATTCGATGTTAAGAATCTCTGCGGTTAGTCAAATTAGCTTATATTAAAAGTAGTAGCATAATTAATTTACGAAAATAAAATAATGAGTAAAAAAAGCATCACCATAATAAAGAAGTGTAATAACCTCCTGAAACCCATTTATGTCCACAGGTTATTTCACAGAAATATTGCGTTTAATTATTTTCAAGTAATAATTACTAAGAAAATAAATAACACAGTGTACAGTTAACGACTGTAGTGAGAGGAATAACAAGGGAAGCATTACCGCTTAAATGTAAAACAGAAAAAATACAATTATAAAAAAGTACAACCACCATTGTACCAATGTTCTGTTTGCAGCAAAAAAAAAAAAAATCGAAAATAACTAAAGGTATAAAATGTGAAATATGCAGGTAAAGCTTCCATAGTGTTTATACTGAGAGAAATAAGAACAATGGCCGCCCAGGGATGGAGACTGACACTGGTTATGTAAGAGAAACAAATATTGATAAACAATATTGAAAAAAATATTGATAAATATGTTTCTCGAGAATAAAATGATCCCCTCAGGACTCTTATCCATAAAATGTGAAGCGTTGGGAAAAGAACAGACTCCACACAGATAAGTGAAAACTGTGGAAGTATTTAAAGGGAAAGTCAACATAACGAAAGCAAAGTCAAGGCAGATAAAACTAAAGTCAATTCAACATCAAGGAAACGTCAGTGGGCAAGTAATGAGTAGAATCATGGGTTGTGACTTGAGAACGGTCTGATATATAGCGAATAGTCTTACGAAGGTTTCTTTCTAAAGTGTGGGTTAGCTGTGGACTGTTCCAGCGACGCTGTGTATTGTTCCAGCGACGCTGTGTATTGTTCCAGCGACGCTGTGTATTGTTCCAGCGACGCTATGTATTGTTCCAGCGAAGCTGTGTATTGTTCCAGCGACGCTGTGTATTGTTCCAGTGACGCTGTGTATTGTGACGGTGATTCTGGCTTAAGAAAACGTGCATATGATGTTTTCTACTTTAAATCTGATATTAATCAGTCGAACATAAGAAAATTAAAGATTTATTGTATGAACCTTGGCAGAGTGAGCAGTACTGAATAAGTGAAATTAATTGAAATCAGACTTGGGATTAAAAACATGCATATCAAAACATAAGGGACAGCGTCTGTGGTCGCTGACAGGGTTCAAAACTTGGACATAAACTCTTGGATTAGAACATATTAAGTGAATATTAATTAAGGTATATATTCCTAGTCGATCGAAATCCCTAAGTACAGATTTTAAATTAGATTTTGGTTCCGAAGATGTTCCATCCATCCTATGGACGGTAGTGAAAGGACAATTCGATTTACGAACTTGGGATAACTTTATTAATAAAGAGATACGTATTTTAAAATTTTCAAAAAGGGGAACTTGTTCTTGATGTGTGTGATTCATCTGTGTCTTCAATTTTAGTATGTCCCTCGCTGTTAGTTCATTCACTAAAAAAAACTGTTGTTTTCCTGCCATCAGAAGACCTCGAGTATTTTTTTTATTTCTTATGACGCGATCAAACGGTCACCCGTACTTCAATATTTACAGCCCCAGCAGCAGAGCTACGGTTCAGAAGCCCTGTCTTGAAATTATTTTTCCTATCAAACTTTTAAATTACTATCCCCAGCGGGATTCGAACCCGCGGCCTCTGGATTAGAAGTCCAGCGCGCTATCCACTGCGCCATGAGGACGTCTGTACGGTTACCGAGTCATACTCACCAAGGTGTACCCGTGGTGGTCATGGGTGGGGCTCATCTCTTGGTCCTGCCTTTTTAATTACATTCACTGGCACTCTGTGTTTACGACCTATCAGTCCCGTCCATATATAAACCCAAGAAACTGTGTATAGTGATTGCCTTAACAACTTCCGCATCTAGCGCATTCCATTTATTTACCACAATGAAACTGAAGAGATATTTCTTTACAACGTAGAGTGTGGAGCTGTGACTCGATTATTGCAGTCACAAGGTGAGCTCATACATAAAGAAATATCTGTGTGTGTGTGTGTCGTGCCGAATAGGTAAAACTAGTCAATTAGCAAGAACTCGTTTAAAATTAAGTCCTTTCTAAAATTTTATATTATACTGTTTTTCATTTATGTTAATGTAATAATTAATAATTTTGTACCAAAAGTACCTTAGAAAACTTACCTAACCTCATTATAACAAGCTCAATTTAATTTAGCCTAATCCAACTAAATATATTTTAGATAAGTTTACAATAATTTAATAAACAAACACAATGAAATTTTTTTTTTCGTTAGGTTCAGAATGATTTTTGCGATATTCGGCAAGAAGAGCGTTGGTATTTAAGTAAAAATAACAAGTTTTACCTATATATATATATATATAGGATGGGGTCCACCTCTGGTGCAAATTGTGGGACCCATAGCAATATCCTTGTTTATTGTTATTATTATTATTAGTAGTAGTAGTAACAGTAGTAGTAACATTATTACTGTTATTATTATCATTATAACTGTTATTATCATTATTACTATTATTATATATGCGAAGCGTAAAACCCGTGTGGGTCTTTCAGCAAAGGTACTGATGAAGGCTTCATCCTCTGTCCACTAAGCGCAAGATAAACACGCTTAGCGACAGAGCGACGAGCAAGTGAGGTCAGGAAACAAGTAAAATAAGAGAGATTTACAAATAACCGCCTTTCGGAGACGAAACCTCGGACAACATTTCGATCCGTCTTGGACAACTAACAAGTCAGTTGTGACTTGATAATTGTCCAGGAACAGACGAAAACGTCGTCCACACTTTCCTCTTGGAAGAGCGGTTATCTGTGAATTGTTCCAGACATGGTACTGAGACATGATACTAGCAATAAGACAAACTTTACGATCAACTCTGCTCCAAAATCTTATTTACGGGTCATTTGGCATTGTGGCCAGTGTGCTGGAAGGTACAAGAGAGTGGCCAGTGTGCTGAAGGTACAAGAGAGTGGCCAGTGTGCTGGAAGGTACAAGAGAGTGGCCAGTGTGCTGGAAGGTACAAGAGTGTGGCCAGTGTGCTGGAAGATACAAGAGAGTGGTCAGTGTGCTGGAAGGTACAAAAGAGAGGCCAGTGTGCTGGAAGGTACAAGAGTGGCTAGTGTGCTGGAAGCTACAAGAGTGGCCAATGTGCTGGAAGGTACAAGAGAGTGGCCAGTGTGCAGGAAGGTGAAGAAAGTTTCCGGATACAGTGGTAAATAATTCAGTCTTGTGTACTTGTTGCTGTTAAAAGAATGATCGGCCATCGTCTGAGTAAATTCGCATCGCAATGAGGTCGTAAATTTAAGCGTTGGTTGCAGGCGCCAAAAAACAATGCTAAAAATTTTGTTGTGAAGAAAACTTGTGTTTGAGTTAAGATTCTCTTAATCTGTGTATCTCTCTCTGCGTCTTTCTTATATATCCCCAGTAAAGTTCTAGAGGTGGTACCTCCTATATATATATATATATATATATATATATATATATATATATATATATATATATATATATATATATATATATATATTATAATATGGTGCCGAATATTTAAAACTTACGATTTTGGCTTAAATAGCAACACTGTTCTTGCCGAATAAGGCAAGCGAAAATTTGTGTATGCAATAATTTCGCAAAAATCATTCTGAACCTAATGAAAAAAATATATTTCATTGTGTTTGTTTATTATTAAATTATTGTAAACTTATCTAAAATATATTTAGTTGGATTAGATTAAATTAAATTGCGCTTGTTGTAATAAGGTTAGGTAAGTTTTCTAAGGTTCTTTTGGTACAAAATTATTCATTTTTACGTTAACATAAATGAAATTTTTTTATCTTTAAACGTATAAAAGAAATATATATATATATATATATATATATATATATATATATATATATATATATATATATATATATATATATATATATATATATATTTATAAACAAACAAACTTACATTTCAAACAGTTCAAGCAGTTCTCCAGAGGAAGGCCATCTTCCCAGGATGCTGGAAGTATTTCGTCTTAGAATCTCGATACTGAATTTCTGGAGAAAAAAAAATGCTAATCGTTTTCCTTACATAACTGTCATCTTTTTCAGAAGCTAGAGTGCTCACTTTCTCTATGATCCAAGAGTCTCCGATCCTATTGGAACGAAGTAGTAGAGTGCTGCCAGCCCCTGTATTTTCATCCCAAATCACGATTCATGACATCATCCCTTTCAGCTTTGGTCTACCGGAGGTAGACCAAAGCTATTGTAGACACACTAAGTTAAGTCGCACGCTAACATCTTTGCATGGTAGCGTGGTGACTCCATGTTTGTGCTTATGGATAATTGGTGTTCCAGTTCTGACTGGCATCGGACTGAGACGAGGCTTCCCTTGACGATATTATTGACCTCTTCGAGTCTTGCGATCTTTAATTCTGACCTATTGCAAATGAGACAAATAAATCTGCCGATGTGCCGCCGTAGATACGCCTGTAGTGAGAATGAGGGAAATTTAGGCTAAAAGCTACACCAATGCAAATGGCATAAGGGTCGAGACGAGAGCCAAAGGAGAAATCAGGAACAATCAAGAGGAAATCCCCATCTTGTGGGGATTTCCTCTTGGATCCGAACTAGGAGACGAGCTTTGTCCTTGCTTGAGAAAGTGTCAAGAATCGTTTGGGAGAGTTTTTTCACGATGAGGGCTGTCGTAATGTTACTGTTTGTGCTTTTTAGGAGGGGTTGGTCTGTCTGACGATTCTACAAGGATATCATACTGCTTTTGCTCCTTCAATCAAATTTTTTGATGAATTCCTACAGAACCTTCCAAGCGTACTGGGACTATCTTCCTCACAAGTCAGCTGGATCCAGTACACTAAGATAGATATATGGGTAATGCTATCTGCATTACCTTGCAATTTCCTATTCCTCTCAGTCTTGCTAGAAGAATTACTTGATTCCTTGGTTACCTGCCAGTGGCAGATTTAGTTTTTTATTATTATTATTGATTTCAGAAGTCCATCGGTTACACTCATAGGTTAGCCTGGGCAGGGTTAGACACCTTGTGAGAAGTTACAAGATAGCGTGGAAATCCAAATCACTTATTCTTTTTTTCTTTAGGAAATTCACATCGTCCTCGAGAACTGTGTAAAAAGTCTGAGGACCAATAGGTGTTCCCAGAATGATGCTCTATGTGAGGGTTTTAGCTGATGTTTCTGAAGAGATAAATCTAATAGAAGTAACGTTATTTTAGTTGCAACATGGGATTTCATCTCTCGAAGATCTAGTAGAGTTTTCGCTGCTCACTATGGCTGAGTTATCTTACCGCTATGCAGAAGAGGGTCAGAGAGATGGGTTTTCCTGCTAGGTGCATTCTGAAGAAATGATTTCATAGTCGCTGAATAATAGTCGATTCTTTGCTGCAATCAGCTGAAACACATGGGAAAAGACTTGAGGAAAGGCTCTCGAAGGGCCCCCAAAATTTACGCATCTTTTCACTAGAACAAATGAATTCTCAAAGACTTGCTTAGACAAGTCCGTGATGTAAGCCCTTGCAGCATGATCAACTGCTTCTCTGTCTTGGGAAATCCCAAAATCAAATTAGTTTGATCGAAGCAAGTGGCGGCTTCTGTGCAAATGCTTCTGACTGCTGTAATCGGCAATAAGAACGCTGAGGATGTTTCCTTCTTTTTCAGGGTACATAATGATGCGCCGGAAAAGAACGGTTAAATTTCTACTGATATCAGCCAAGCAAGAGAGCTGATCACGAACGTTATCATCTCAGAAAGGACGATCTCTGCGGCTGCGCCAGGTATGTGATTATCCATCTCATTAATATGCTGTAGTTGTATTCAAGTGTAACCACCCGCAGAACCTGACGGGAATGACACATTCGTTTTATGAACATCTCACTCTTGCAAAAGTAATGGCCCTGGGAAAGGATCATCGGTAGAATTGTTGTCCTTTCTGGGTGGGTGCTTCTCTCTGTGTTTGAGTTGTAGAGTCTCTGTGGCAATTTTGTATTCTCTGGATATTATTGTGATTGACCCAATTGTGTTTATTTAATATTTTTCCTAAACTTTGCTCAAATTTTCTCGGTATCAGTGACTTTTTTCTTTGGTCTGCCTCTGCGATTTGTACGTTGATTGAGCAGCCGTATCAGGTTATCTACTCTGAGAACGCTACGAATTGCCGCCTGTTCTACATACTGCTTGACAAGCGTTGCCAAACAGAAGCATTTTGGGCCATTCCTGACTGTGTCTCAGGCTTCTTAGCTGGTAGACCCTCCATTGAGGTCTGTGAATTTATTTGCAGCACGTAAACGAACTGCTTTAAGGATGTGAGATAGATTCCTGCTTGCAAAAGATATCAGTGACACTAGGTCATCCCAAGCGTTCATCTACCTGTAAGAGCTGTGGATTCCTCTCTGCGGAAGCCGTAAGTGACCCAGCATACCTCAGATGTGCCTCTACTCATACTGTTAAATGCATTATTTAAGTGGCAACTTGCAGCATCCTTTACCACACGTCAAACTATCTAATGAGTTTGAACTAGTGGCAACGTGTGTGTGGAGGTGGATTTGACAGGTGTCTTGGTGGAGAACGTGGAGCTAGGTCAGTGATTGGTCATAGCGGTAAGAAGTTGTGGCATATTGTAGGCCGAGTACGTGTGAGTGTGTGTGTGTGTGTTATATATATATATATATATATATATATA
The DNA here is from genome assembly GCA_009830355.1 of Cherax destructor. Lineage (NCBI taxonomy): Eukaryota > Metazoa > Arthropoda > Malacostraca > Decapoda > Parastacidae > Cherax > Cherax destructor. The sequence goes on from WNWK01002225.1 coordinate 169,747, forward strand.
TATATATATATATATATATATATACCTGGAGGGTATTCCGGGGATCAACCCCCCCCGCGGCCCGGTCCATGACCAGGCTTCCTGGTGGATCAGGGCCTGATCAACGAGGCTGTTACTGCTGGCCGCACGTAGTCCAACGGACGAACCACAGCCCGGCTAATCCGGCACTATGTCCAGCTCCCTCTTGAAGACAACCAGGGGCCTATTGGTAATTCCCTTTATGCATGGTGGGAGGCTGTTGAACAGTCTTGGGCCCCGGACACTTATGGTGTTTTCTCTTAGTGTACCAATGGCGCCTCTACTTTTCATTGGGGGTATTTTGCACCGCCTGCCCAGTCTTTTACTTTCTTTGGGAGTGGTTTCTGTGCAGATTCGGGACCATTCCTTCTAGAATTTTCCAAGAGTAGATTATGATGTATCTCTCTCGCCTGCGTTCCAGTGAGTACAAGTCAAGTGCTTCCAAGCGTTCCCAGTAGTTGAGGTGTTTGATGGAACTTATATGTGCAGTAAAGATTCTCTGTACACTCTCTAGATCTGCGATTTCACCTGCTTTGAACGGAGATGTTAATGCTCAGCAGTATTCCAGCCTACACACACACACACACACACACACACACACACACACACACACACACACACACACATATATATATATATATATATATATATATATATATATATATATATATATATATATATATATATATATATATATATATATATATATATATATACTAAATCAGAAAGTTCGAACCTACAACCTTGGGAACAAAGTAAGCAGAATTATACACACCAAGCCAGTCCACACATAACTCTGGCACCCAACTAACTAGGATTTTGCACCATAGCCGATGGCACTGGGCACTGTGTACTGGGCATTTGGCAGTAATTAGTTCCTCATCTCCTCTGGTCTGAGATTAATGTTTGTAAATATTTGGCTCGTTGTGCGAATTATAAGCGCTCTAATATCTCTCGTGGACCAGTGCATGTTTCTGTATTTATAGTTTTCTGTGCGACTCTTATTTCTCCTGCATATAATATTCCACTGTTTACTGAATGTTTCTCGTATCCAGCCATGTGTTAGGTTCCACCTGTTTTCTGTACCAAGTAAAATGCAAATTTCCTTTGTTTATTTTGTTAGACTATGTATGATATTCCTCAGAATAAAAGTGAGAACTATTTTTTTTGTATATTTACTGTTAATCGAACATTTTAAGGAATAAAATAGACAAGTCGAGAAGACGTTGTTGTTGTTGGTGTTGATGTTTTTATTGTTGTTGTTGATGTTTTTATTGTTGTTGTTGTTGGTGTTGATGTTTTTATTGTTGTTGTTGATGTTTTATTGTTGTTGATGTTTTTATTGTTGTTGTGTTGATGTTTTTATTGTTGTTGTTGTTGTTGTGTTGATGTTTTTATTGTTGTTGTTGTTGGCGTTGATGTTTTCATTGTTGTTGTTGTTGTTGGCGTTGATGTTTTTATTGTTGTTGTTGTTGGTGTTGATGTTTTTATTGTTGTTGGTGGTGGTGTTGGTGTTTTTATTATTATTATTAATATTATGTTGAAGTGGAAGCGCTAAACTCGTAGGTTTCAAACAGCGTCCAGAGAATCGGAGAGAAAAGTGTTTGATCCAAGGAAGGGAAGCGTGGCTCCACTTGGCCGGGTCAAGATGCCCTTTAATGGCATCAAGACACCGTCAACAAGACATGTACTGTATAAGCGATAAACCTGATCATAAACGCACCTTGATACCTGACAGTAGTGCGGTATTAGTCAAGTTTATGAGAGATTTACACAGAATCTGGTATAAATTAAGTGTTATCAAGCTTTCATCACAACTTTCCTTGAGCTAGATTATCAAGATGCATCTTGTGTAATTTTTTTTTCCCTTATCTTTGCTCGCCTTGTTTAAATTTATGACATCCTTCACCCACACTGTTGAGGAAATGAGGTGTGTGGCACTGTTGCTGAATCAAGTGAGATCAATCTCTGTGCAAACACTGTCACACTCCATGTCTGTTTCTTCCACACTGATGTCCAGGATCCTGTCAGCTGGGTTCTTGTCAGCCTACAGTCAATTCACTTCATTTCCACACCAGATCCCTGTCAGCTCTCAAACTAGATCACAGATTTTCAGACAAGCCCCTGTTAGCAAGGTTTAAGCCAGGCAAGTCCGTGGAATATCTCAAGCAAGTCTCCTATCATTTCTCAGCTAGATACTGTCAGGATCCAGCAACATTCATGCCACATTTAAGACAGGTCCTGTAGGTTTCAACAAGATAGGCTGCCTACTGACCAGTAATTTGTTCCCAGCTTCTCTTCGGTTTGACATTCCAGTTCATAGGCAGATTCCTGCCAGACTGTAGCTAGGCTGATTTTCTCAAAGAAACGGCTAGTTTATTGTGCGTCTTTAGATCCTTGCTAGGCCATAAAATGTTTCCTATCAATCGTTTGTTAGGTCATTCTTATTCATTAGTTAGGCCGGTCAATCTTCAGTTTCGTCCGAGTCAGCCATCAGTTAGGTCCATACTATATTTCATATTATTTTTGCAAGTTCTGGCTATCGTCTCTTCCAGCTTAACGCTAGACCCTTACAACCACAGATAGGTCCCTAATATGTGCCCTATTTGCCAGTAGATAGATCCTTATCAGGTCTCAGACTTGACCATGACCAGCCCCAAATGTCCGTCACACCCTTGTTCCCTACTGCCATTCATGCTTACATAATGTCAACAATTAGATGGCACTCAGGCACCTGTCAGTCTCTGTCTCCCCTTCTGCCTCTCTTCCTGGCACTAATCATCTCCTACAGTCTCGACCCGGCAACTTCCCAAGTCTTGTAACATCCCCATCTATTCTAACCCCCCTCCCTCCTCTCTCTCTCTCTCTCTCTCTACCCCGGCACTGTCCTTGCTCAAAATAATGCCCGGGTCATAGGCCCTTGTCCTACTGCCTCCCATCACTATATTCCTCCTCCATTACCTCCCTTCCCCTCAATCTCCTACTTCCCTACCTCCTACTTTACTTCCTCCTCCTACTTCCCCACAAACTTTCCTCGCTTATGACATAAGGCGACGGTGCTGGCCCCGCTGTGTAATTAATAGCACCATAAGTTTCCCTGACATGCGATTAGTGCCACACATATCATTGATGATGGTGTATTTACTTTGAGGATGACTGTAGCGATAATCAAGCATTACCTGCAGGGGCCCTGGCTCTACCTGTCCGCCCGTCCACAGGTATGAGCATTCGTTTATTTATTCATGCGCGGATAATGGGTGGTTAGAAGGCGTGTATCCCAGCAGGCACGCAACGCCCTGCACAAACATGAGCTGGCATAGATCAGTTCTGTGAAGGGAAGGGGTCCCCACCACCACCTCAATCACATGGGATCGCGGGTCTGAAAGACTCCAGACCAGGAGTGGTCTGCAGGTTTCCAGCTCTCGGTCTGGTGGGTCTGGCAGCAGCGGGATACAGACCTATTATATCGCCCACCTTCAGGTCTGGGGGCCGAGCTCATGTTAGCAAGCCATACGTCATAGGTAATAAGGTGGTGTCCGGACTGAAAAATGGCTGCACTCACCAGCCTCTAATTATCTGCCACCAGCACCTAACATGGCGCCTAGACGGCCCTGAATAGGGGCGTAAACCACAGCGCTGCACCAAGGGTAAACTTTACAGTCTCGGCGAAGCGGAATCTCCCCTGAAGCCTGGCACTGTGTGTCGTGTGAAGCCTTCAGCTGCCACCGGCACTCTGGCACTCCATCCTTCCCACCCACTTGCTCAGTAAATTGCTTGTGGAGGAAAGAAGGATCTTTTCAATCCATAACGGGAATGGATAATGATATGAGCACCGTGTCCCGGGTTACGACTTTCAAGCAGGAGACTTTGATTTACAGAGGTTAGGGCTGCAAGGAGCGGTTGAGGCCGTCTTTACCTCTAACCTAACTTGAGGTATAAATCACCGGGTCCCAGGGCTCATTTTGGGTGGCCATCGCCCATGGCGGGTTACGACTCTGTGGCCAGCTCGCCTGATTTATGAAATACATGAATAAGAGATGAAACGGTGTAGTGAGTAAGGGGGGGGAGGGAGCGTCGCCGAGGAGGAGGCCGGAATAAAGGATAATAAGTGCGGAGTGACGGGTGAACAAGGGATGGGAGGGCTGGCCGTCAGCTCCACTCTCATACCTGGTCCTCTCCTTCCCTCCTAGCACACGTTGACGCTGCTGCTGCTGATGCTGCTATTGCTGTTTCTTCTGTTTTTTTCCTTCTGATGCTCTTAGCTTCTGTTTATTTTTCTCTTCTCTCTCTCTCTCTCTCTCTCTCTCTCTCTCTCTCTCTCTCTCTCTCTCTCTCTCTCTCTCTCTCTCTCTCTCTGTCACATACTTCCCAGACTGCTGTTGCTATTAAGTTATTCTGCTGGGAGTCTCCTGCTATTGCTTTTGTCACTGGTGGTGCAAGTGTAGGTGTTCGTGTCGCCTTCCTGGCTCCTGCTGCTTACCAATGATAGTATTGTTGCTGCTGCTGCTGTTGCTTCTAGTGCCAGTACTGATGGTGATGCTATTGTTTTTCTTGATGTTGCTGCGGCTATATCTCTTGTTCCTGCTGTTTTTTGCAATTGCTGCTGCTGTTGCTGCTGCTACCACATATGTTGCAATTGTTACTACTTATACTCTTGATCCTGCTGATTTTGTTGCTGTTGTTATTTTAAGTGTCATTGCTATGGTTGTTGTTGTAGCTAGTACTGCTACTGCTGCTACAATGCAAGTGAGCAGCAGTGCCTGTTAGTGCCACTGCTGCTCACTTGTTTACGTGCAACTTTCAGGGTCCGCTCTTCCGCTGTTGCTGCTCTGGCTGATCTGCGTTGATATCTACACGTTTCACTTTTATGTTTACAATGTACTTCGTGTTGGCATCATTGATCCACCCGCCACCAGAGGATATAATTTAAGGAGAACCAACAACCAGGAGGGAAGGTTCGAGACCTGGCCACCTGGTGACCTCCGGGAGTGAATATATGCCAGCCCATTTTTCACACCGTCAATGACACTTGTTTTCATTTGTACGGTTTCTGGTTGCCCGGCAACAGTGAAGACGAACTAAAGATATTGATTCAGATGTACTCTCGCTAACTTTTTTTTTTTTTTCAAAGGTCTGTTTCCTAGGCCTTTCTTGTGTATCCCATATATTGTTACTCTACCTTCCGCAGGTTGGAATGAGGTGCGCAATAATCCAGAGGCTTCAGAGGCAAAATATAAAGAAAAGGTTCTTTTCACATCGTTTCCAGACGTTTTGAGGTTTTAATTTTGCAGATAAATATGTTTTATTGGATTTTACACTGTCTATATTCTTCACGTGGCCTGATTTCGCTCTCTTCCAATTCCATTGCATTTCATTTATCTGTATATTAAATTCCATTATTTATTTATAACTCTATTTCCTCGATTTATCCAGGTCCCTGTAGTGACTTGAGTCATTTTTTTTTCTTATTTATTTTACCTAGGTTTTCTGCGCCATCTATAAATATATTCATATAGTTCTCTGTGCCTTCTGTTTAAGCATTTATATAAATGAAATACACTATAGGAGCCACGGTGACAACACTCCACACAATGACATTTTTCCTTATGCGAGTGTTCAGTTTCTTCTCAACCAAACACTTTGCCTTTTATTCCACTAATAGTTTCCAGTTTCCATGGCGAATTCTATTAAAAGCTTCCCTAAAGTCTTGATAAATACACTCAGCTTTCTTGAACAATTTTCGGGGCTCTGTTATAACACTTTAATAGATTTTATTATTATTATTATTATTATTATTTATATATATATATATATATATATATATATATATATATATATATATATATCGTGTGTGTGTCGTGCCGAATAGGTAAAATTGGTCAATTAGCAAGAATTCGTTTAAAATTAAGACCTATCTAAAATTTTCTCTTATACGTCTAAAGATATATTTTTTCTCATTTATGTTAATGCAAAAATTAATAATTTTGTATCAAATGAATCTTAGAAAACTTACCTAACCCTATTATAACAAGCGCAATTTAATTTAGCCTAATCCAACTAAATATATTTTAGATAAGTTTACAATAATTTAATAAACACAATGATTTTTTTTTCATTAGGTTCTGAATGATTTTTGCGAAACTATTGCATACACAAACTTTCGCTTGCCTTATTCGGCAAGAAGAGCGTTACTATTTAAGCCAAATCGCAAGTTTTACCTATTCGGTACGACATTGTCGTGCTGAATAGGCAAAACTTGTGATTTTGGATTAAATACCAACGCTCTTCTTCCCGAATAAGTTAATTCTGAACTTAACGAAAAAAAATTCATTGTGTATGTTTATTATTAAATAAACTTTCTAAATTTGCAAGCCAAAAACCCGATTTCTTTACCCGTTAGGAAGATTTCTGTGCAAATATTTTATCCACTTTCCTCTAATGTTTTTTTACCAGTAAATTAACAGAAACACTTGTTAGCGTAACTGGCTAATAATTTAAAAGATGATAAATTAGACACATATGCAACACTTGGGTATCTTTATTGTGGAAACGTTTCGCCACACAGTGGCTTCATCAGTCCTCCTGCTTCACCTCACCTGTCTACAGTATATAAGCAACCTCCATTGCCCTATGCTGTACTTACTACCAGATTGATGGACTGAACACATCGACTCCAGGCCGAGGGACTGATTACCTCAAACTCCTCCTCTCCTTACAACTTTCTACTTTGTATTGGACTGATGAAGCCACTGTGTGGCGAAACGTTTCCTCAATAAAGATACCCAAGTGTTGCATATGTGTCTAATTTATCAACTTGTCGCTTTTCTGAACCATTCGTCTACATCCTGTCTGACACAGAATGTTCCTCAATAATTTGTCTTAAAATAAACACAGTTTTGCACATATTTTTTTTCCTTTGAGTATTCTGGTATTATAAACAGAAAGAGACGTTCTTTCTCCTACCTGTGATGGCTGACGTTTATTCACAATGGCCTTTTAATATACACATAAATAAATGAAATATTTTCCCTTTTCAATCGTCAAAGCCTAACCACTGTGGTTTCTAACTAACCTTTGTTATGGTAATACTTGCTTTTTTTCTGTTCCTCAGAATGTTTTATTTCCATGGCTTGTTCCTCACGCGGATAACGTCAGTTCACTGCTTCAAATTTCCCATTGGCAGTATCTTTCACACCCTGTAACAACATACCATAATTTCTAGGCAAGGAATATACACTGAGTTGTTTAGTTGTGTTTGTGTAAACCTAGTGGTGTGTATCGGATTATACAAACCTAGAGGCTAGTAATTCTTCAGAGTATATACACCAGTTGAAGATCATTTCCCACTGCATATACACTGATAGTTTACAGTATTACTTATCTCAAGAATAAATATTTCTTTGATGTGACTCACGAAATCGTAATGTCACGATTGCATGACCGTCGTGCAGTTGATATATCTGGAGCTACTTACCATTGGTAGGTAGTTATCTACCTTGATAGGTAGTTATCAACCTCATCTATCGTAATTTTAAAAGGGGGGTCAAGCGCTAAAAATGCTATGTAATAGCTCTGTTAATAGCGCACTCAGCTCACACATTGAGTCCGTGGTTCGATCTCTGGTACGGGTGGAAACACTGGGCGTGTTTCCTTACACCTGCTGTCCCTGTTTACCTAGCAGTAAGTAGGCATCCTGGGTGTTAGTCGACTGATGTTGGTCGCATCCTGGGGGACAAGATTAACCTAAGTTGCATAACCAAGGTTTTTTTTATATAGTATGTCACTGATGTCAGCTACGTCTGTGTAAGTTGTATCATGTACTTGTAGAAATAGATTATTATTATTATTATTAGTAGTAGTAGTATATTTCGTCAGGTATCAAAGTTCATTTAGTCCAGTTATTTAGATTTTAGATTGAAATTGAAACGGCTAATTTATAGTGTATCCCATATAAGTCTGGTTGACAGTAGCGCAAAAGCACATAAATACTCAAAATGTCTAGGAGTTTGGCCTTAAAGGGATTAAGAGGATTATATTTTGGTATATATTCGATATAAGCAAATTTATGAGCAAATTTTTGGTGTCGTTTGAGAAGCAAGTTTCCATCTGTAAAGTACCGAGTTATTCAGACTCATGTGTAGAACTAAGAATTTGTGTACTAACATATTGGTTGCAGGGGTCAATTCATAGCTCTTGGCCCCGACTCTTTGTTAGCCCCTACTAGATCAACTCTCTTCCAGCTCCAAGAACCTTATCGTTCCTCTTCTTAAAGCTATGTGTGAATCCTGCCTCTACTACTTCACTCCCTAGATTGTTCCACTTCCTGATAACTCTAAGGCTGAAGAAATACTTCCTAACATCCCTGTAACTAATCTGGGCATTCAACTTCCAGTTGTGCCTTCTTGTTCCGGTATCCCGTCTCTGTTCATTCTGTCAATTCCTCTCAGTATTTTGTACGTCGTTATCATACCCTTCCTATCCTTCTGTCGTTTATAGGACATGCCCCTTAGCTCCAGGACTACCTTTGCTGCAAACTTTTGCACTATCTCTAATTTCATGACCTACTTGACAAGGCGTGGGTTCTGTACTGGTGCTGCGTACTGCTAAATGGGCCTGACGTACACCGTGTACAGTGTCGTGAATGACTCCTTAGATTTCGAAACGCTATTCATAGGTTTGCCAGGCGCCAGTATGCTGCAGCAGTTATTTGGATGAAGTGCACATCAGGGAATGTGCTCGGTATGATACTCACCCCAATATCATTTTCCTTGAGTGAGATTTGCAGCCTTTGGCCCCCGAGCCTGTACTCCGTATGCAGTCTTCTTTATCCTTCCCAAAGCTTCATAAGTTTACACCTGGTTGGGTTAAACTCCAGGTGCCATTGTGTGTTTAGCATTGCGTGCTGCACAAAATTCTGGAAAGAGCTGTCTTACACACTCATCACTGTAGCAATCAGCCTCATCTCTACCATCATCCTAGCTACATTACTGCTGACGCCCACACGTCACGTTGACAGCCCACAATAGCATATTCTCTATGCACCGCTGCAGACGCCTACACGTTCCGCTAACAGCAGACTACAGCTCGTTGCACCTGCTTATGGTACCGCTGTCTCTCTCTCCTAGGTCCCTCGTATACTTCAGATGCTATCACGGTTCCTCATGCATATAATACCAGAGAACTATGCAAATTCTTACGTTTTCAGGGAGCTAATAACGGGTAAACTCTGCTTTCCTCACGACCCTGGAGACGTCAGGTGGGGTGGTCAACAGAGTTTAACAGTCTTTGTGAATTTTTCCTTCTTATTTAATGGTTGTTGACGTCATCAAGGAACACCCAGAAGCATTCACTAAGTCATTATTGCCTCTTGATGATAATAATAATATCAAAAATTAAAATCTGCCAAAAATATACATCTTCATATAATATAATGATAGGAATCGCCAAATTTTTAGTATGTGTAGCTATATATACTTAAATATAAATATATATGTAAACTTAAATTTTGCACTCTCGTGAAAGTGCTGTAATTCATTGAGTAACAGAACTTTTAGAAATTCAACACATTTCCTCGTAGGTGTAAGATCATACATTTAGAATGTGTTAAAGACGCAATGATTAAAATTCTAAACAGCTAAGATTATTGGCCAACAGACAGAGAAGACAGACAATACGAGATAAAAGCAAACAAAGCGACAGAAGAAGAGACAAGCAAACAACATGTTACAGAGAAGACAGCCACTCTCAACACAGTGCAAGGCGAGCCCCAACGCACCCCGGAAGGTCCGTGAGTGCAGGTAAGGTTGATTCCTCTTGCCAGGTGTGTATGTCAGGAGAGATTCGCTGTGGCACTTCTCTCCTGCCAGTCCACGTTAACCCTCTTGAAATCGGCGGAGCGCTTGTCTCGACTCACTGCGGCAATATCTCCACGTCGGACACCGCTGAACTATGATGCCACAACTTGCCACCTCGGATTAGCCTCCTGACGCGGGTGCCTTCAAGGCTGCAGACAGCGGGGCAGAGTGAATGCGGCAGTGTAGCCGCATCAGTGGCTTCTGCACGCACTGGGAATGACGGCGTCTCTAGCAATTAAGGATGATGGCAGCCTCCTCCTCCTCCTCCTTCTTCTCCTCCTCCTCTTCCTCCTCCTTCTCCTCCTCCTTCTCCACCTACTTCCCCTCTTCCTTTCTTCCTCTTCTTCCCAGGCGTCTGCATTATTTTTTTTTCTGAATACCGTTATTAACGAAGCGAATTATGAGGTAGGAGAGCAGAAGCAGGTGTAGGGAAGCACTCACTGGCATGTATTTACGTAGTATCTGCAGCCATGAATATCTGGAAGAAGAGTGGAACATTCTTAATGACATCCGGAAGCTAAAAATTCCATTATACATCATTCAGGACTGTAGGGATCATTCATTTAAAACCTTCACTTCACCGAAACCAGAGAATAACACAGATAGAAGAATCTTCCTTCCTACAGACAGCAATGCGACATATAGTACAGCCACCCTCACCAAGAGGGTGTGTGTGATGCATAGGAACCAGATTCACAGAGGCCAGACTGCTCACCTAGTCTTGGAAGGATACCCAGCTGGTGATAAAAGAAATAGAAAAAACAAGACTCAGATGCCTAGAAGCTGCACTCATCCGAACACAAAATAAAATCCAATAGAATCAAGAAGCTTTGGTTTAGCCAAATCTGTAACCCAACTTATCTTACATAAACAGGTCATCTGTAGGCCTCATGTAATGATCCCATCTCGCTATTCATCCCACTCAGTGACCTCACTGACTTGGTCACTCACCCGACTACGCTTGTATAAATTTGCTTGTTGTACATCCCTGTGTATTGACTGAAGAAGCCTGTCCAAAGGCGAACTTCTCAATAAAGTTCCTCTTTGCAGTTGCATCTTTTTCGCCAGACAGTCTGATGTTGCAGTGTTACAAGTACACTTCGCTGTTTGGCATATACAAAGACTATACTGAAACTAAATGTTAAGTTAAAGGTAAATATAAAGCCAAAGTTAAATGCAAAATATACTCTCAATCTAATAGTCACTTTCTTGACCTCTGTGTATTTGATTATCCACCGAGATATATTACCTAAAATAAGATAGTGTTAATTTTGAGTTGTATCCAAAATTTGCTTGTAACGGATGAAAGATTGGTAATTTGAAAGTAATATTAAACCCAAACTTACTCCCATTAAGAGTTTAAGGGCCTAATTCTTAGATGTTTTGAGTATCCATAAGCCTTTCGTCTCCGTGGGCAGGTGCAGAATAAACTAGCCGCTACAGTCTATAGGATAGTCATGGGGTGCAGAGTGAGTCACCCACTTCTATACCATATACAACGAAATCTCGTCATTACTCTGCATATTCCGAAGTTAAGTTTAGCTTTTGGTACTCATCTGTCAACTCCGAGTGCACTGTTTTTTACATTACAGTATTTACGTGCAAACAGCTGTTGTACTACCTCAGCACATTTTATAACCCAGTCCTCTCTAGGGAATACTGCACTACCATCCCCTACAGGATGCCATCCCAAACTACTAACACTCAGGTACATATTTACTGACAGGAGAACAGGGCAACAGTTGTAAAGAGACTTTCCCAAATGTTCCACCCTACTTGAGAATCGATCCCAGGTATCTTCTCTGAGATCCGACTGCTTGAATGCATTTACGTATTCAAATTCACTTAGTTCTTTACTATCCTTTACTTTCCCTACTCTGAAGTACTTCTTTCTATTATCCTTAGTCGAAAATCTATATAGGTGTAATTTTTGGATGAACCTCAGTATCAGGTATACCATGGCATAAGTGTGTGTGTATGTGTACTCACCTAGCTGTTGTGGTTGCAGGGGTCCAGTCATAGCTCCTGGCCCCGCCTCTTCACTGGCCACTACTGGGTCACTCTCCCTGCGCCATGAGCTTTATCATACCTCTTCTTAAAGCTATGTATGGAGCCTGCCTCCACTACATCGCTTCCCAAACTATTCCACTTCCCGACCACTCTGTGACTGAAGAAATACTTCCTAACATCCTTGTGATTCAACTTCAACTTCAACTTCCAACTGTGTCCCCTTGTTGCTGTGTCCCATCTCTGGAACATTCTGTCTTTGCCACCTTGTCAATTCCTCCCAGTATCTTATATGTCGTTATCATGTCGCCCCTATCTCTCCTGTCCTCCAGTGTCGTCAGGTCGATTTCCCTTAACTTCTCCTCGTAGGACATACCCCTTAGCTCCGGGACTAGTCTTGTTGCAAACCTTTGCACTTTCTCTAGCTTCTTTACGTGCTTGGCTAGGTGTGGGTTCCAAACTGGCGCTGCATACTCCAGTATGGGCCTAACGTACACAGTGTACAGGGTCCTGAACGATTCTTTGTTAAGATGTCGGAATGCTGTTCTTAGGTTTGCTAGGCGCCCATATGCTGCAGCAGTTATTTGGTTGATGTGCGCCTCAGGAGATGTGCCTGGTGTTATGTGTGTGTGTGCAAGAGAGAGAGAGAGAGAGAGAGAGAGAGAGAGAGAGAGAAATGAGTGTATATGTGTCTGTCCGTGTATCTCTGTCTCTCTGTGTTTATGTGAATGACCGAGATTTGTTGAAGTGCTAGCTTTCACCTCCTCCAATACATCATCGGGCAAGCTGTCTCACACAGGCTTCTAAACAAGGACTGGACTGGGACAAGAACAAGACCCCACTCCATCTCTCGACGCGGTATATCTTATTTGCAACGATTACATCTTGCATAAAATCAACTTGAAGCTCTTTACATCAACTCTCCCCTACCTCAACACGGGAAGCCCATCTCAAGCTTCGAAACAAATTACAAGTATCACTAACGAACACACGCATATCAATAACATTAACGAAATCCAATATATATTATAATAAGCCCTGATATACGCGGCCATAATAGATCATGATTTATACATCCGATAGATAAAGCGCAAAACAGCCCTGTCAGCGTAGAATATCTAAAGCTATCAGGACCAATTTATTCCCATCTTCCATAAGAGTGTTTTCTGGGCGTGGAGGCGCCAAGCACTGCACTCTAGACAGGATCGAATACCAATTGGCTTTCTAAAGCTTATTACATTCATTGAGCGATTAATGGTTTCCTGTTGCAAATTAAAGATCACGCTCACATAATAGACTGCGCTAAGAGGTTACAAAGTAATGGTTCTGCTTGCCCTCTTAAGTGACTATTAGGAAAGTTAATAAGGTTTTTTAAGTGGTACCTCTCCTTTGTGGACTTGGAAAGGGAGTTTGCAAGTGTGGTTGAATGGGACGGCGTGAAGTTGAACGCAGTTGAGTGGGGGTTTGAGTGTAGCGAGTATGATTTGCTGATTCACAGGATTTTAGTTTTTCTACGTTTGTGCTGGGGCTGTTGGCTTTACCTGTGATGTATGCGAATTGAATATCAACCTGGCTATGCTCATCAGTTAATTTTTAGCAGCGGCTGCAGTTGTGCAACCACCACTACTACCAACATCACAACTACCACCACCACAACATAACAAAAGCAACTAAGACCACCACCTCCACAGCCACAACCACCACACTGGCAGGGCAGGTGAGGACAGGTAATCACTGGTGGTGTTCCTGGGTCTGACGGAGGAACAAGGTAGGGGAGGGGCGCTTGTCACCCCTCGTGAAGGCTACTGTCAGGTTTACCAACCCACCTCCCACCATACAAGGCCCTGGGGAGGCCGGGGCATGGCTTGCAGAGGGGCAGGTGCCCACGAACAGGGATAGGGGAAGGGCAAGGACCCGTGAGCAGGGTTGAGGGAGGGTCAATGACACATGAGCAGACCAAGGTTCACGTGCAGGACTGGGAAGAAGAGGCTCACGAGCAAGGCTAAGGAATGGGCAGGGACTAATGGGATACCCTGGCAAACGTACTATGATAGAGAATGCAAAAGTTCGAATCCTGCTATGAACTGGGAGATAATGTTTGTATATATATATATATATATATATATATATATATATATATATATATGTCGTGCCGATTAGGTAAAACTGGTCAATTAGCAAGAACTCATCTAAAATTAAGTCCTTTCTAAAATTTTCTCTTATACGTTTAAAGATATATTTTTTTCATTTATGTTAATGTAAGAATTTATAATTTTGTACCAAGAGAAACTTCGAAAACCTACCTAACCTTATTACAACAAGCGCAATTTAATTTAGCCTAACCCAACTAAATATATTTAGATACGTTAACATTAATTTAATAATAAACAAACACAATGAAATATATTATTTTCGTTATGTTCAGAATGATTTTGGCGAAATTATTGCATACACAAATTTTCACTTGTCTTATATGGCAAGGTGAGCGTTGCTAAAAATTTAAGCCCAAAATGCAATTTACCTCAAGGAAAAAATCAAGAGATTTTATAATATATATATTTATATATAAATATATTATTATTATGAATCTTATTTGAAGAATCACGTGAAGTTATGTTTCAGCCTAAAATGAGTACAAGTTGTGATGAGGAATTAACATGTTAAAAAATTTGTATAAGTATTGAAACATAATTAAGTTGTAAAGTCTACATATAACTATTGTGAATTTAGTTTGAAGTTCGCTTGGACTCTAGTTACTAAGCGATAAATGAGAACATAGTTGTAAATATATGTAAGTTGAGGAAACACTATGGTGTTAGAAATAGTAGTGATATAAGTAGATTAGTAGTAGTAGTAGTAGTAGAAGTAATACAATAAGGTAGTACAATCTACTACTACAATCTACTACTACTACTACTACTACTAATACTACTTATATCACTACTATTTCTAACACCACTAGTGTTTTCACCTCACCTTGACAGTATATACCAACTATGTCCATTTATCGCTTGTAAGGCAAGCTCCTGGAGAGCAAACGTGCCACAAAAATGTCACATTAGTTATGTTCCTTTACTAACATATTGTCGGTAATTCTACCAATATTATTACATAAATTAAGTTGTAATGCTCCTCGAGCTCCTCAGACGCCGGTCAGGAACCCATAATGAAGTAGGGATTACCCCTCTGGATCGCCACACTGAGGCGTAAGATGAGAAAGGTGTCAGCCTTCGGGTCTCTGGTGGTTTCGACGAACCTCTAACAGAGTTGCCTGAGGAAACCCATGGCATGGTTTTCCCAGTTACCATGGGGTTCTGATCCTATAAGGACGAAGTGGTGCCTGTGAGTTAAATCCTTATACTTTCTGGACATGTTATTTTCCCTATGATCAGCAACACCACCAGCACCAAACGGAACGTAGGTATCAGCCAGGACAAGTGAACATGCATAGTCCCACAACAGGGAGACTAGCAGGCGTAACCGGGGTGCTGGATAGTAAAGATCGAAGTCGACTTACCTGGAGTCTACCTGGAGGGCATTCCGGGGATCAACGTCCGCGCGGCCCGGTCCATGACCAGACCTCCTGGTGGATCCTGATCAACGAGGCTGTTACTGCTGGCCGCACATAGTGCAACGTACGAACCACAGCCCGGCTGATCCGGCACTGACTTTAGGTATCTGTCCAGCTCCCTCTTGAAGACAACCAGGGGCCATTGGTAATGCCCCTTATGGCTGGTGGGAGGCTGTTGAAAAGTCTTGGGCCCCGGACACTTATTGTGTTTTCTCTTAGTGTACCAATGGCGCCCCTACTTTTCACTGAGGGTATGTTGCATTGCCTGCCAAGTCTTTTGCTTTCGTAGGAAGTGATTTCTGTGTACAGATTAGGGACCAGTCCCTCAAAGGATCTTCCAGGTATAGCTTATGACGTGTCTTGCGTGCGCTCCATTGAGAACAAGGTGTTTGATGGAACTTATACTTGCAGTAAAGGTTCTCTGTACATTCTCTAAATTTGCAATTTCACCTGCCTTGAATGGGGATGTTAATGTACAGCAGTATTCAGCCTAGAGAGAACAAATTATTTAAGAAGGACTTATTGAAGATTGGACCCGTGGATACGTGTGTATGTATCCACTTCACTATCACTATGCCATGTTGGTTACAATAAGAAGAATGACAACCTGTCAACTACAAGTTTTTTATAACCCTCTTCCTTCATCAACACAATATTAGTGGATCTCCAGTGCAAAAACCTCATTGAGAGAATTACAATAGGATAGTCTTGCAAATACCACTATCGTGATGACTGTATCAGGAGCACCAACCCGACTGTCTCATCCTACAGCCCGAGAAGCTTTCTTCGTACATCTGTTCTCATGCCCCTCTGTGCCATAGTCCATAAACCTAAAACAGAAGAATGGACGGCGACCCGATCCACTCAACCACAGAGTAGTTACAGAAGGTTATACAAGCACTACTTGTGCGATGTGTTATATCAACGGTAGTAACTGTGTTGGTTCATTCCTCTGCCCCAGCTTTCATTGTACATATATTCTCATATCCCTCATGCCCATCTTTTATTTCATTGGCAGTCTTTCATTACGATTTACGATGGGTCTATGGATTATGACACACACACACACACACACACACACACACACACACACACACTCATCTATTAACCCCGGTTTTCATACTCTCCAGCTTGCATGTAAAACCAGTTATTCTCTATAAAATGTATTTTTTTGTAAATACTTTTGGGTGTCTGGAACGGATTAATTGGATTTACATTATTTCTTATGGGAAATATTAACAAAAAAATACATTTTATGGAGATTAACTGTGGTTTTACATGCAAGCTGGGGAGTATGAAAACCGGGGTTCCATACTCACCTTTTTCCTCGTGACAAGAACAACACTTACTGATTTTTACCCCCAGTGGTACACCAAAGTAGGGAAAAAAACAAAGGGAATGTGACAGAGCCTCGAGACCTGTAGACTCGATCCTGCGTCCGCTAAAAGCAATACACAGCTCAGGCAGAGATAGATTTCTTAAAAGCTTCTTGGTCATAATATCAGCCACACACTGGTATGAATTCTCACTGCCCTCTGTCAATGACTTTATTATTCCTATTAATGTAGGATAGTAAATGCTAATAGGAGAGTGCTATCTCTCTGTAATCTGTTTTGTTTATGACGCGCTAAATCCGTGTGGGTTATTCAGTGCAAGCAGTGGTGGTGGTTCGATCCTCCTCACAGCTGTCTCTCACCAGTCAGACTACTGATTGATCTTTCCTCTTTCTTAAATTTTGAGTTTCTAAAAGGACTTACCAGTACTGAAGACATTGCCAGAGACTTGAAAAAAAATGATATGAAGCATTAAATATGCAGAAAAAGCAAGCAAGCAAGCAAGCAAGCAAGAAAGAAAAATATAAAAAAAAACGAGAAAACCAGTTACTGAAGGAACGGCTGACATCTGGTCCACCTGCCAGCTGATTCTCAACGGACAATAACAATAACTGGCAACCTCTCGGCGGGGGATACATCACCACCTGACACCCACATGTTTATATTACTAATTGGCACTACAGTGGAGGTAATATATCAGTGGCAGGCAACCACATAACAGAGCATATGTTCGAGGCTGTCGACTTCACAATGGGGGATACATCACTACTAGCCACGGGACATGAGGGCAGATATATTACTGTGCACAGGAGGTGTCAATCACTGGCAAAGTGTATGCTGAGGGTGAGGTACTCGCTATAGCCAGTGCCTTTCAGTCTTCAGTGATGGCACCCTTAAATCACACAACTCATTCTGTGGCACCCCTTAGTCAATTTTCTATTAGAACAGCTTCCCAAGAGTACTTAGTCTTAATAATAATAATAATAATAATTATAATAATAATAATAATAATAATAATAATAATAATAATAATAACATAAGCATAAAACACACATACGAAAATAAAATATACGAGCCTGTTAGTGTAAGTAATACACAAGCATTATAGATCACAAAAACTAAACAAAGCAAACTAACTTGTCTTCTGTATTTTTATAGTGAAATGTCTGGGTTTGATGTGACTGGCAGATCCTTTCGATATTAGGTGGAATATTGGACAGACATACACTCATGTCTTCCTCGACCGATTGTAGCCTTCCCCTCTTGTCAGTTTATATGTTTGTGAGCACACACGGGTAAGATATGGAAAATTGCATGAGAATTACCAGATGATCGTAAACCTAACACAAACGGTGTCTATTATATAAATTTACTTTCCCATCGTAATGCACTTTGACTTAATATTAATTATGTATTTATTATTATACTAAAATAGTTTATCATTTAATGACATCTGGTCGAAAAGTCTATAACAACTCTTCTGTAGTCGTTAATTGTACTACAAATACTAGTTTAAAAACATGTGGTGTTTTAATTAAGAGGAGGAAGCTAGGACAAAAATTATTAACAATCTTGTGAGACCTCTTGGCACTATCAGTGGCACCCCAAGTTGCAGTGCCACCCCTGGGCACTATCAGGGGCACACCAGATTGCCATGGCACCCCTTGTGTGCCCCTGGGTGCCACTTATATTGTCCCTGGGCACTATCAGTGCACGCCAGGGTGCCGCGGCACCCCTGGGCACTATCAGTGGCACGCCAGGTTGCCGCGGCATCCTTGCTTAAAAACAGTGAACTACATTATAAAAAAAGTGCAAGCACAAGTATGTTAATATCGACAATTTTATGAGAATTTTAATTTGCTAATTTTATTATAAAAATTGGTTTCCATGCAGTAACTGGACACGGTTTCTTCTTATGGACTTTTAAACCTTAAAACTGGAAAAAAAGCTGTATTAAATTTTCCGCTGTAGCGTCGTCTGTTTGCAAGTTTTATTACAGAATTCAAGACAATGAAGGAGACGTTTCGCTATGAAGACGCAAGTGACGGTACGTGTCCTTAAATAAACGTCGTGACTGTGCAGATGCATCTTAGTCTCACAGCAAAAAAAAAAAAAATCACAATTTCATTTGGCATTTCTGCGAAGTGCTAAACCCGTGTGGGCTATTCAAGAAGTGGTGGAGGCTGGATCCCTGGTTGGGTAATCGCCGAGAGAGATACCATAAGCTTCCCTAAGTAATCACACACTGGCTGAACAATGGTGCAAATGGATGTTTCGACACTCGACATTTCTCTGATATAGTAAGTACATGTATTATCACAAAGATAAGTGAGTCAAGTATCCCCAAGTGGCAAATATACAATGCGATATTCACCACTATAATACAACCAATTTAAACTGTCTGTATGGCAAGGCAATAGGTACACAGTGTATAAATCGACTGGCAACTGTTTAAAAGTAACCTATTGAAAGGAGCCCTTCAAGGAGGGTGCCTTGATCCTGCTGAAGTGCTCTTAATCTAAAGAATTAAAGCTTCTTTATCATTCCTAGGATCGAATACGATTGCATCTCGTTTTCCAGGAGTTGTGTCATCCCTACTAATTTAGCGCTTACCCATGAATATAAAAGTTAATATGCAATGGAAAAGTTCAAGTAAAAGGGATATTGAGAAATGGCATGATGATACCGATAAGATGTTGGGTTAGGCTAAATTAAATTGCGCTTGTTGTAATAAGGTTAGGTAGGTTTTCAAAGTTTCTCTTGGTTCAAAATTATAATTTTTTACATTAACATAAATGAAAAAAATATATCTTTGAACGTATAAGAGAAATTTTTTTGAAAGGACTTGATTTTAAATGAGTTCTTGCTAATTGACCAGTTTTACCTAATCGGCACGACATATATATATACACTGTTAACTCTGCCGAAATATACAATGTTGATCTTATTTTCTCCCCTTCAAGGCTAAAGGACTTTTTTTTTTTGCAAAAAAAAAAAAAAAATGAGCCTGCCCTCCCCTTCCTTGGTTCGAATGTGATTACTCCCCATTATCCTAGGCTCTGGCTGACCCCCTACGGATTTACTGCTTCCCGATGAATTTAATAATTATAATTTTTAATTTGTCTTCAGATGGTTTAATCTATATTAGACTAGTGTTATATGTGGGAAGTAAATATATAGTTACATATATTTATGTAAAAGCAGCTACAAAACTACGTCACTACATAACTTCCCCTCATGGAATGTTATTAGACGTTGGTGAGGTGCTCTTGATCTAGGGAATTGGATCTATGCTCCAGTTACCTGAATTGAGCTTGAATACCTGCCATTCTCCCCCCCCTCCTCCTACAGGCGCTGTATAATCCCTAGTGGTTTATCGCTCCCTCATGATTATAATAAAAATAACAGGTAACTTAGGCACACACTCATGAGTGCTCACGTACTTCTATGTACACACACACACATACATACACATATTCGTGTGGGTTTAAAGCTTATCGATTGCAAACGGGTCATTGATGCATGTACTCGCCTAGTTGTACTCACCTAGTTGTGGTTGCAGGGGTCGAGACATAGCTCCTGGCCCCGCCTCTACACTGGCCGCTACTGTGTCTCTCTCCCTGCGCCATGAGCTTTATCATACCTCTTCTTAAAGCTATGTATGGAACCTGCCTCTACTAAATCGCTTCCCAAGCTATTCCACTTCCCGACCACTCTGTGACTGAAGAAATACTTCCTAACATCCCTGTGATTCATCTGAGTCTTCAACTTCCAACTGTGTCCCCTTGTTGCTGTGTCCCATCTCTGGAACATTCTGTCTCTGTCCACCTTGTCAATTCCTCTCAGTATTTTATATGTCGTTATCATGTCCCCCCTATCTCTCCTGTTCTCCAGTGTCGTCAGGTCGATTTCCCTTAACCTCTCCTCGTATGACATACCCCTTAGCTCCGGGACTAGTCTTGTTGCAAACCTTTGCACTTTCTCTAGCTTCTTTACGTGCTTGACTAGATGTGGGTTCCAAACTGGTGCTGCATACTCCAGTATGGGCCTAACGTACACAGTGTACAGGTACAGTGGTACTGGTGAAGGCCGCTTGATCCAAGAATTAGTGATACCTTTCTTAGATCGAACCTGCTTCCCAGACGATGGGAAAAGGGAGAGTTTAGCCCTTCCTTTAGAATAAAATAATAATACTTATAATAATAATATTAACCAGCAGTCAGTGTAAATACACCAAGAGATAAACACATCATGGTTTATATATCATGTTCCTCTTAGTGTATATAAATTAAGCTATACACATCTTGCTCTTTTATTACTCAGATGTTGCGCTCATTTATACTAAAGGAGAATCACACCTATAAAAATAATGTTTATTGAGTCGAGTGTTGACATAAGTCATATAAATTTAAATACAACCTGAAAGTCATGTCATTAGCGTTAAGGCTCATATTAACATACGTCGATTTTCCTAAATTATCATTATTTTATTCATGGAAAAGTAGTAAACCCGTAAGGGAATGGAAGGCAATCAGGTTTGATCTGAGGAACAGGAGAGTTGCTCTAAATTCCTTGAGCCAAGAGCCCTGCACCAGCATCAAGGCATCTCCCACTTTGAAGGAAATTATGCTTTGAGACGAACTGTTTTTGGGACGAATTGCACAAGTTGCAGATGAGTAGGTGAGATGGGTGTGAGTTAGACCCGTCTGGTATGAATCAGTAGGCCTACTGAGGCACTCCACTCTACTTGTGTTTCAACTTCTTATATGACATATGACACACGTTACTGTGAGACATAAACAGGAACCTACAACAAACATAAATTGGTTAGGCCTCTTACCCTTTTCTTATATATATATATATATATATATATATATATATATATATATATATATATATATATAATGTCGTGCCGATTAGGTAAAACTGGTCAATTAGCAAGAACTCATCTAAAATTAAGTGCTTTCTAAAATTTTCTCTTATACGTTTAAAGATATATTTTTTCATTTAT
Organism: Cherax destructor; assembly: GCA_009830355.1. NCBI lineage: Eukaryota > Metazoa > Arthropoda > Malacostraca > Decapoda > Parastacidae > Cherax > Cherax destructor. The sequence goes on from WNWK01002225.1 coordinate 191,542, forward strand.
GTTAATGTAAGAATTTATAATTTTGTACCAAGAGAAACTTTGAAAACCTACCTAACCTTATTACAACAAGCGTAATTTAATTTAGCCTAACCCAGCTAAATATATTTTAGATACGTTAACATTAATTTGATAATAAACAAACACAATGAAATATTTTTTTCGTTATGTTCAGAATGATTTTGGCGAAATTATTGCATACACAAATTTTCACTTGTCTTAAATGGCAAGGTGAGCGTTGCTATTTAAGCCAAAATCGCAAGTTTTACCTAATCGGCACGACAAAATATATATATATATATATATATATATATATATATATATATATATATATATATATATATATATATATATATATTTATTTATTTATTTATTCGAAGTGAAACTATTTAATATATTGATTGTTCTTTAAAGTAATTACAGTTCCTCACTTAATAGTTAATGAACTCTGAGTTAGGTATTCCTCTGATAATGTAAAATTTTAAAAGAACAATGTATTTAAGTTGTACCTTGTTTTTCTGCGTGATTATCAAAGTGAGATTATCACTACGGGATCACTAGTTTTATTTGAGAATTCTTATTAATAATTCCTACGTGACTGGCTTTGGGAGGCAAATTACATGTTTATACGTATATATATTGCTAGGAATTCGCAAGAGCAGGCGAAATATTCACAAACACTGATCTCTGGCCGAAGGAGACTCACAAGGTTCGTAGGTTCGAGTCTCCTTCGGCCAGAGATCAGTGTTTGTGATTACTATATATATATATATATATATATATATATATATATATATATATATATATATATATATATATATATATATATATATGAAAGGAAGTTTGATGTCCTGGCCCTAAGCGAAACAAAGCTGAAGGGGGTAGGGAGTTTCAGTGGGTAGAAACAAATGGGATTAAGTCAGGAGTATCTGAGAGAGTTAGAGCTAAGGAAGGGATAGCAATAATGTTGAAGGATCAGTTATGGAGAGAGAAGAGGGAATATAAATGTATAAATTCAAGGATTATGTGGATTAAAATAAGGGTCGGATGCGAAAAATGGGTTATAATTAGTGTGTATATACCTGGAAAAGAGGGGAGTGTAGAGAAGAGAGAGAGATTTTGGGAGATGTTAAGCGAGTGTGTAGGAACTTTTGAGCCAAGTGAAAGAGTAATTGTGGTAGAGGAATTAAATGCTAAAGTAGGAGAAGCATTTAGAGATGGAGTGGTAGGTAAGTTTGGGGTGCCAGGTGTAAATGATAATGGGGAGCATTTGATTGAACTTTGTATAGAAAGGGGTTTGGTTATAGGTAACACATATTTTAAGAAAAAGAGGATAAATAAGTATAAAAGATATGATGTAGGGCGAAATGACAGTAGTTTGTTGGACTACATATTGATAGATAAAAGACTGTTGTGTAGACTTCAGGATGTACATGTTTATAGAGGGGCCACAGATATACCAGATCAATTTTTAGTTGTAGCTACAGTGAGAGTAAAAGGTAGATGGGATACAAGGAAAATGGAAGCAGCAAATAAGACAGAAGTGAAGGTTTATAAACTAAAGGAGGAGGCAGTTAGGGTAAGATATAAACAACTGTTGGAGGACAGATGGGCTAGTGAGACTATAGGCAATGGGGTAGAAGATGTAAGGGGTAAGTTTAAGAATATAGTGTTAGAGTGTTCATTAGAAGTTTGTGGTTATAGGAAAGTGGGTGCTAGAGGGAAGAAGAGTGACTGGTGGAATGATGTTGTAAAGAGAGTAGTAAAAGAGAAAAAGTTAGCATATGAGAGGTTTTTACAAAGTAGAAGTGATGCAAGGAGGGAAGAGTATTTGGAGAGAAAAAGAGAGGTTAAAAGAGCTGTGAAGCAATGTAAGAAGAAAGCAAATGAGAGAGTGGGTGAGATGTTATCAACAAATTTTGTTGAAAAAAAGAAAAAGTTATGGAGTGAGATTAATAAATTGAGATAGCTTACGAAAGAATGGATTTGTTAGTTAAAAATATGAGAGGAGAGTTATTAAATGGAGAGTTAGAGGCATCGGGAAGATGGAGGGAATATTTTGAGGAATTGTTAAATGTTGATGAAGATAGGGAAGCTGTGATTTCGTGTATAGGGCAAGGAGGAATAACATCTTATAGGAGTGATGAAGAACCTATTGTGAGTGTGGGGAAGTGCGTGGGGCAGTGAGTAGAATGAAAGGGGGTAAAGCAGCTGGGATTGATGGGATAAAGATAGAAATTTTAAAAGCAGGTGGGGATATAATTTTGGAGCGGTTAGCGTTTTTATTTAATAAATGTATGGAAGAGGGTAAGGTACCTAAAGATTGACAAAGAGCATGTATAGTTCCTTTGTATAAAAGGCAAAGGGGACAAAATAGAGTGTAAAAAATATAGGGGAATAAGTCTGTTGAGTATACCTGGTAAAGTGTATGGTAGAATTATTATTGATAGGATTATGAGTAAGACGGAGAGCAGGATAGCAAATGAACAAGGAGGTTTTAGGAAGGATAGGGGGTGTGTAGACCAAGTGTTTACAGTGAAATATATAGGTGAACAGTATTTGGAAAAGGGTAAAGAGGTTTTTGTGGCATTTATGGAAGTGGAAAAGGCATATGATAGGGTGGATAGGGGGACAATGTGGCAGATGTTGCAAATGTATGGAATAGGAGGTAGGTTATTGAAAGCAGTGAAAAGTTTTTACGAGGATAGTGAGGCTCAGGTTAGAGTAGGTAGGCGAGAGGGGGATTATTTCCCAGTAAAAGTAGGCCTTAGACAGGGATGTGTGATGTCACCATAGATGTTCAATATATTTATAGATGGGGTTGTAAGAGAAGTGAATGCTCGGGTGTTGGCAAGAGGTGTGGGGTTAAAAGATGAAGAATCTAACACACAAAGTGGGAGTTGTCACAGTTGCTCTTTGCTGATGACACTGTGCTTTGGGGAGATTCTGAAGAGAAGTTGCAGAGGTTGGTGGATGAGTTTGGTAGGGTATGTAAAAGAAGAAAATTAAAAGTGAATATAGGTAAGAGTAAAGTGATGAGGATAACAAAAAAAATTAGGTAACGGAAGATTGGATATCAGATTGGAGGAAGAGAGTATGGAGGAGGTGAATGTGTTCAGATATTTGGGAGTGGACATGTCAGCAGATGGGTCTATGAAAGATGAGTTGAATCATAGAATTGATTAGGGAAAAAGGTGAGTGGTGCACTGAGGGAAATGTATGAGAGTATAGTTATACCAACGCTCTTATATGGGTGTGAAGCATGGATTGTGAATGTTGCAACAAGGAGAAGGCTGGAGGCAGTGGAGATGTCATGTATGAGGGCAATGTGTTGTGTGAATATAATGCAGAGAATCCGTAGTTTGGAGATTAGGAGGTGTGGGATTACCAAAACTATTATTCAGAGAGCTGAGGAATGGTTATTGAGATGGTTTGGATATTTAGAGAGGGTGGAACAAAATAGAATGACTTCGAGAATATACAAATCTGTAGTGGAGGGAAGGCAGGGTAGGGGGTCTGCCTAGGAAAGGTTGGAGGAAGGGGGTAAAGGAGGTTTTGTGTGCGAGGCGCTTGGACTTCCAGCAAGCGTGCATGAGCGTGTTAGACAGGAGCGAATGGAGACAAATGGTTTTTAGGACTTGACGTGCTGTTGGAGTGTAAGCAAGGTAACATTTATGAAGGGATTCAGGGAAACCGGCAGGCCGGACTATAGTCCTGGAGATGGGAAGTACAGTGTCTGCACTCTGAAGGAAGGGTGTTAATGTTGCAGTTTTATAACTATAGGGTAGGCATGCCTGTGGAAAGACAGTGGCGTGTATGATGATGAAAGTTTTTCTTTTTCGGGCCACCCTGCCTTGGTGGGAAACGGTCGATGTGTTAATAATAAATAATTATATATATATATATATATATATATATATATATATATGCTAGGAATTCGCAAGAGCAGGCGAAATATTCACAAACACTGATCTCTGGCCGACGGAGACTCGAACCTACGAACCCCATGACAAGGTACGCAGTGCTTTGCCGACCGTACCACACTGGTCCAATACCTTGGCATCCAGCTTTCGCTAGACGTTATTCCAAGGCAGCCAGCGTGGTACGGTCGGCATAGCACTGCGTACCTTGTCATGAGGTTCGTAGGTTCGAGTCTCCGTCGGCCAGAGATCAGTGTTTGTGAATATTTCGCCTGCTCTTGCGAATTCCTAGCATTATAAAAATCTCTAGTTGTGTCGATGCATGCAGGGGATGAGATGAAAAGCTGTAAGCCACCTGCCTGAAAGCTGGCTGCCTTGGATCAACGTCTAGTGTGAGCTGGACGCCAAGGTATTGACCAGTGTGGTACGGTCGGCAAAGCACTGCGTACCTTGTCATGAGGTTCGTAGGTTCGAGTCTCCGTCGGCCAGAGATCAGTGTTTGTATATATATATATATATATATATATATATATATATATATATATATATATATATATATATATCGTGCCGAATAGGTAAAACTGGTCAATTAGCAAAAACTCATTTAAAATTAAGTCTTTTTTAAAAAGAAACTTATACGTTTAAATATATATTTTTTCACTTATGTTAATGTAAAAATTAATAATTTTGTACCTTAGAAAACTTACCTAACCTTATCATAACAATCGCAATTTAATTTAGCCTAATCTTTAGGTTCAGAATGATTTTTGGGAAATTATTGCATACATAAATTTCCACTTGCCTTATTCGGCAAGAAGAACGTTGCTTTTTAAGCCATATATGTATGTATGTATAGTATGTCCACTAAGTATTTTTCCAATTTCAAAAAATACTACAAAAATATGGAAAAATACATGAGAATAAATACTCGGCAAACGATAGCGTAATTATCGTGAAATGAGATTTCCTGGCAGACGGTTCGAGTCCCCTCGCTTAAATGATATTACACATGAAGACTTCCTTTGAGGGTTCGTAAAGCATTATGTTTTCCATGTACCAGCTGCTGACATTAAAACACTCAGTGCTAGAATATAAGATGGCATCGAACAAGTCACGACAAATATGTTCGGTAATACAAGGAATGAAGTAGAGTGTAGATTATATATGCACTACGGCCCACTAGAGGTGCACTTGTGGAAGCTGCCTAGCTTAGACAACCATGAAACTGTATAAAATCTTTATTTGTTAAGCTGTCACATACCGACAATTGCATTTTCAAATCTGTAACTAATTTCTTGTAAAAGAAATGAAATATATTCATTATCCTCATCCTCTTGTATCATCAGTCAACCTTGAAGAAACCGGTTCACTACACACAATCTATATTTTAGCCTAAATACAACTTCCTCAACTTAAATAATAAATGAGTATTGACTTTCTGTAAATGTAATATACGTGTCTACATAAGGTTCCAGTAGCAAAGTAGAACACTGAACCACAGACTACTAAATACACTCTTTAGATGAATTACAAAAATGAATCAAGTGTAAGAGAAGTGTACGATCCTCACAGTAGTAAATTATTTTAATTTAATGAGAATTTTACATTACCGTTACTTTCAGGTCGTTGTATCAATCCGATAGGTTTAGCGCATCCCCATGAATAAAATATTACAGATCGAGATATTATGAAATTCTTGTTTTAAGGACATGAATGATGAACGGACAGATCTTTTTATAGGAAACACTAAGAAAACCGGGAACATTTTTCTTAACTTGGGTTTTAGTTGTTTGATAACTAACTCCTTGGAATTTTTAGTCACGTGAACGAGCCTTCTGCTGGCTTACCGGATCCATCCCGTTGAAAAAAAAGCTACATCTCACACTATAAGATGTGATGTCTGGGTTATTCCATACCACTTGAAAAAAAAACAAGGAATTTTTTTTTTCGTGTATACTAAGAATTTTTAGTGTTGACCATATGGTCAGTTATGTACCGACGACACCTGTGTCCTCTGTGTCTCTCTGTTAATATGTTACATGTGTAGCAGCCGAGTCCCTCACAATAATGTAAGTATAACACACACACACACACGCACACACACACACACACACACACACACACACACACGCACACACACACACACACACACACACACACACACACACACACCTTCCTTCATTCACCCACTTGACCTTCACACTCATGATAAATAAGTCGAAAAGATTTAAGAGGTGGGTACAGGAGCTATGACTTGACCCCTATAATCAACCCATGTTAGATATAAACGTAAAATCTCCTGAAGAGAATCTCAGGTGGAGAGCAAAACATATAACTCCTCTCACTTGGTGTTTATGTCTTCTGTGGCTTACAAAAACACTGACTAGTGTTCAGTACACTTTAAAGTTTACAATCACAAACTTGGTGAGTACAAATAGGTATACCTGGAAGGTATTCCGGGGGTCAACACCACAGCTGCCCGGTACATACCAGGAGGGGTGGGAAGTTTTCGGGGGCCAACACCTCCGCAGCCACCAACTTGGTGAGAGTAAGCGGAATGAGTACATCTAGGTAAATACAACCAGGCACGAACGTATTTCACACATATAACAGTGTACCTTAACCTCAGTTGCACTACACAGTGGGTCATAAAGCGTGTGAAAAAGGAAGGAAGGCACTTGAAAGGAAGAGAACAATGCTTAAAAACTCAACTCTTTCTGGTTCCAGAAGAAAGGAAGGGGAACACACATGTAAAGAAGAAAGATTGGGGTGGAAAACTAAGGAAAGGTAGAAGGTGGGAGGCAAGGGAAGGCAGGTGCATCTATCCATGCGATGCGAGTGACATAAAAATGGTAACATTTTATAAAATTATGATTGATGGTGGTAGTCATGTGGTGTTGGGGTGGTTATAATGACACGCTAGACGCCTGATGGACGGGTGCCTCGCGTGAGTCTCAACCAAGCTCACACCACCGAAAGAAAGCCCCCAAAAAAGTATGTATATAATGAAGAAGAAAAAATTTAATCATAAACCAGATGATAATACCGTCATATTCTTTCTACGAGTCAACTTTTTTTTTTAATTCTATTATTGCTTAATTATTTTACCACAAGAAGCTGGAAGCTTCAAAAAAATGGATTGTTGAAATATATTTGGGATTTGAGAGGGATCTTGTCCAGAGTCTGAGTCAACAAGTAATAATTTCAAACTCACATTGAGCTGGCAAGAACGTCTAGTATCCGATGTTTCGCCCACTGTGAGTGAAATGTAAATTAAAGGGTTTCACCATACTAAAAGTATTGCTGAAATTATCACCTGAGCATTCCAGCTGACAGTGCCAGATTATTGTAAACTAGACACATATGCAACACTTGGGTATCTTTATGAGGAAATTGCACACAGTGGCTTCATCAGTCAATAAAAGTAGAAAGGTGTAAGAGAGGAGGAGTTTGAGGTTATCAGTCCCTCGGCCTGGAGTCGATTGATGGACTGAACACATCGACTCCAGGCCGAGGGACTGATAACCTCAAACTCCTCCTCTCCTTACCCCTTTTCTACTTTGTATTGACTGATGAAGCCACTGTGTGGCGAAACGTTTCCTCAATAAAGATACCCAAGTGTTGCATATGTGTCTAATTTATAACTTGTCGGTTCTCTGAACCATTCATCTACATTATTGTAAACATTCATCAAGTTATCTTGCTTATCACTCCTTAACTTTGTGGCGAAGAAACGTGAAAGAGCGTAAACTTCTTTATAGCATCGTTTCGCTCAAGGGGAGAGCTATAAATTTTGCATTAATAGAGCGAAACATTGTCATAATAAACATTATTGTTTTATGACACACAAACACACACACACACACACACACACATTCATATACATAGTTGGAAATAAATGGTATAAAATACCGACACAATGGAAAAATAAACACATAAGCAGTATAATGTGATCCTTTATTGACACTTTGCCCACGCAGTGGTTTATCGAGTCACAGACAGATCTACCTGGAAATGAGCAACATGGAGATAGGGTACAGTCAGGTGGAGAATGTGGTCAGGTGGAAAGCTGCATGTGAGTCTTAGTAGTGTGATAGTTGAAACATAGTGTGATTAGGACCTGCAGTGTACCATTCTTCAACGCTATCCCACCTAGAACTCAAGAATGGTACACTGCAGGTCCTTTAAGTCACACAATGTTTTTAACTATCACACTACTTTTAAGACTGTCACATGCAGCTTTCTCCACCTGACCCAGCATTCTCCACCTGACTGTACCCTATATATATCTCCATGTTGCTCATTTTCCAGGTAGATCTGTCTGTGACTTCGATAAAGCCACTGCGTGGGCGAAACGTTGTCAATAAAGGATCACATTATACTGCTTATGTGTTTATTTTTCCATATACATAGTTAACAGAACTGCAGCTTGGCCAGGACTCGATCCTGCGTTCCTATGCCCAGCCCCGTGTGAACTGAACAAAGTACATCACTCTATCCATTGGCACACACACACACACACACACACACACACACACACACACACACACACACACACACACATATATATATATATATATATATATATATATATATATATATATATATATATATATATATACATATATATATATATACATATATATATATATATATACATATATAGGATGGGGTCCACCTCTGGTGCAAATTGTGGAACCCATAGCCTCGGAGAAGTGGATAAAAATGCTTCAAGGAAGAATATTTGGATTTCTTCCTGAAGCCATTTGAATATTCCACTTCCCCTACCACCCTATTTTTTTTTTTTACCAATAGGTATATTTTATTACATAATATGGTACAAAAGATTTAAGAGATACATTGTTGATATAAAGATGGCATATACAGTACACGAGGTGTGAGAGATACATGTCTAGTACATATTGTTACATGTTTGTCACTGATTATAATGCGAAAATCTCATCCAGCTCCTCCGAGCTGGGGCGCGTGCCCAGAATACAGCATGCATTACCCCTCTGAACAGCAGCGCTGAGTCGCTGAAACAGAAAACTAGCTGCCCTGGGATCCCTAGTTACCCTGTTGAGTCTTTTGCCCAGCTCCTTGAGGAACTTAGATGCACTCTTTCCCCATGAGCCAAGGGTCTCTGAGCCTATGGGAACAAACATATAATGATGGGCAAGTCCTCCATATTTTCTCGACTTCTGGGACTCCCTGAAGGTGGCAGCTGCCCCTCCTTCCTCCCTCGTGTATTGGAGATAGGTATCAGCCAAGGTAGATGCACATGTGTAGTCCCACACCACCTGCTTGCCGTCTGTCCAGGCTTGAATGGTGATATCATCTGGATGCTATATATATATATATATATATATATATATAGCTCTATGTCGTGCCGATTAGGTAAAACTTGCGATTTTGGCTTAAATAGCAACGCTCACCTTGCCATATAAGACAAGTGAAAATTTGTGTATGCAATAATTTCGCCAAAATTATTCTGAACATAACGAAAAATATATTTCATTGTGTTTGTTTATTATTAAATTAATGTTAACGTATCTAAAATATATTTAGTTGGTTAGGCTAACTAAATTGCGCTTGTTGTAATAAGGTTAGGTAGGTTTCAAAGTTTCTATTGGTACAAAATTATAAATTCTTACATTAACATAAATGAAAAATATATCTTTAAACATATAAGAGAAAATTTTAGAAAGGACTTAATTTTAGATGAGTTCTTGCTAATTGACCAGTTTTACCTATTAGGCACGACTATATATATATATATATATATATATATATATATATATATATATATATATATATATATATATATATATATATATATATGTCGTGCCTAATAGGTAAAACTGGTCAATTAGCAAGAACTCATCTAAAATTAAGTCCTTTCTAAAATTTTCTCTTATACGTTTAAAGATATTTTTTTCATTTATGTTAATGTAAGAATTTATAATTTTGTACCAAGAGAAACTTTGAAAACCTACCTAACCTTATTACAACAAGCGCAATTTAATTTAGCCTAACCCAACTAAATATATTTTAGATACGTTAACATTAATTTAATAATAAACAAACACAATGAAATATATTTTATTTATTTATTAACGTTTCGGATGTTACTTCATTCATCATCTTAAGCTAAAAATGGCGTTGACTCCCGAAACTCTCCAGGTAAACAGCCTGATTTAAATAACCCAACTAATATAAATTTATCTGTATGATTTACAGCTGACTTAAATACACAAACTTTTGCATAAAGCTAACAAATTTTAAAGATTAAATTAATCTAGAAATTTCAGAACTAAGTTGAATCATTTAGGTAGGAAAAAAAATAAAACAGGAATGCTATACAAATGGTTCAATAATGCAACAATATAGGCTAAATTCTAGTTAGAAATTAAATATGAAATAAATACCAACTAATGTAATACGAAGTGTAGTACAGAGTAATTACAGAAATATACTCACACAGCAGAGACTTGAAGTTAACTTATTTCAAATGAGATTAAATAAAGGAAATGGATCCCATTCTTCCTTTGTAATTTTTTCCGACTAACGTAATGAATTATTTAATGGATAAACATGATTTCTGTGACCTGAAATCGAATTGCATAATAGCAAATGTTAGCTTTCTATATGATTTACGCTTGCAACAGCAAAAGCAAGTGCCTGGAAGACAATATTTTAATTTATTTTTTAGCTTACGAAACACAAACAATTGCGGTATAATTGTATCGCCTTAATATGCAATACGTTAATGCTACAAGAAACTAGAAATATACGATGTCGTATACGTAAAATATCGGGTTAATTCTTTCAGTAGACCCAGCTCATCTCTATATACCCGAGTTCATCTATATATGCAGGAAAGAAAGACCCCTACCAAGTAATTTTTTATTTGATATACGTACTTATTATATATGTATGCTACAGAGGTCTTGGCGAGAATATATACGAGTTATGTAGTGGTGGCGGTACCGAGAGCAGGTGTTGTGCTGCTTCATAATTTGCGACATCTCGGGCAGGTGTGGAACTGTTGGGTTCCATGTGATGTTGGCACCACGAGCAGGTGTGAAACATTTGGACAATTTGTTGTACTACGTGCAGGTGTGGATGCGTTGGATAATTTATGGTATGGAGAGTAGATCCGGGACCTTTGTTGATTTATTTGTGTTGTACAAAGTAAAAAGCAGAGTTATCATAGCAGGACGGGAGGAGGATGAACACCGACACAGAATACTAAACTGGACAACTAGGCGTAGCATCTCACTCAGCTACACCGAATAAATAATACTAAAAAATAAATAATATATATATATATATATATATATATATATATATATATATATATATATATATATATATATATATATATATATATATATATATATACTTCAGGCACATTATACAAATGATAGTGAATATTATTTTTGAGTCGCGCCACCTCGGTGGGCAATTGCTGATGTGGTAAAAAGTTAATAAGGTACTGCAAAGTAGAGAATTGATCTAATTTCAGGTATGAAAAATAAAAAAAAAAGTTAATATCGTATTGACTGTATGACCCATATGGGTTTAGCGATGGTCTTCGAGTGTAACAGTGTAAGAGGTCCGCAATGTTCTTCCCTTAGAGCCCATCCAGGGCTTTGATGCTGGTGAAGGGTTCTTGATGAAAGAAACTGGCCGGACTTAGTTTCTTCTAACTTGAATCGAATCTGAGCCCTAGGAGTTTAGCGCTCTTCCGTGAATATAATAATAATGGTGAGGATAATAATAATAATAAGGCGTTTGTCCCAGTGGTCCTTGTAAAAGTTTTCTGTCAAAGTGGCTGTCTTGTTGCTGGTGAAGGGTTCTTATTCCAGTGAATTGGAGCTTCCCGAAACGTTTCCTAATAAATATGTCTTTGTGTTTGTTCAGGAGTCCTTTAAAAACTAATCAATTTTTTTTCTAAATTTGAAGACAATAAATCTTAAATAGCTAGAGAGAGTAGTGGGCCGGAGACCCGCGGCCCCTGGTATAACCCCTGTGAGTCTAGCGCTTCCTTATGAATATAATAATGATCATGTTATAGCGGATCTGATCCAAGTTTGCTGAATGTCTCTCTGGGTTTAGCGCTTCCAAGTGAAAATATGATAGTCCATTTATCAACTTACAAACTTGGAACAACATAAAGCCGAGACTGGCTCCTCCCAGCCTGGGCAGCCACTTCCCGACTCCTCAAATTAAACTGGTATCTGTTTTTCGTATTGTTTTGTACACAAATAAGTTTAACAGGCTAAGAGCTGTTATCGTAACCCAGCCCTATATGAGATATACTACGACCCTCCAGGATGCGCTTAGCGTGTATTGACGTAGACGGGACTGGGCTTAAGGGATACGGGGATACTTTCCTTGGATCGCGCAGCCACCGAAAAATATCTTGTTCATTCTCGGCTCTTTGTGTTCTACATGGATGAGATGGAGGCTTCACGAAAGAGCTTGGGATTTATAACTCTTTTAATGAGGCCAAATTGACTGTTAAGTCATCATGTATATGCCTTTTCTGATGAGCTGTGACTCAAGCGCCATTATGGGCTACATAAAAGACTTAAGAAAAATCCGTCTGTGGCAGAAGGAAAAAGTTAGACGTTAAATAGGAGCTCTGAGGACAACTAAAGCTGTCTTACGCTGTCTCAGTGACATGGATAAACCGCTTACATCCACGGAAGATGAAAGAACCAACCCCAGTATTCACCTGGTTTCAGAACACCTCCTGGGTATTAAAACGTCAAATGGACCTTAAACGCTCCATTGGATTTCCTTAAAATATTCCATAATTAATGTTTTCTCATCGTAAAAAGGGTCATAAAAGATGGTCGAATTTGCTTAATTTGATGTCTGGTTGGGTGAGGGAGGGAAGGGGAAGACTTCAAATAACCCTGAAACCCCCAGGTGAAGCATGGCTCACAAGTGAAACTGTACGACTAACACACACACACACACACACACACACACACACACAGAACACTCCAGTCAGGTGGTCCCAAGGTGGTAATTGCAGTGATGTATAACCCACCACAGAACAGCAGGAGGCCAAGGCAAGAGTATGATGAGAGTAATAGAGCAATGGTTGACACACTGGCTGAATTATCAGAAGGGCTCATGCGAGCAGGGCAAAGCTGCTGATCATGGGTGACTTCAACCACAAGGAAATCGACTAGGAGAACCTGGAGCCACATTGGGGCCCAGAAACGTGGAGGGCTAAGATGATGGAGGTGGTACTGAAAAACCTTATGTACCAACACGTAAGGGACACTACCAGAGAGAGAGAGGAGAGGATGAACCGAGACTGGACCTAGTATTCACCTTGAGTAGTGAAGATATTGAGGACATCACATATGAAAGACCCCTCAGGGCCAGTGATCACGTGGTTCTGAGCTTCAAATACATAGTAGAATTACAAGTGGAGAGGGAAGCAGGAAGGGCCGGACTATGCAGGCATGAAGAATTTCCTGCATGGGGTTCAGTGAGACACAGAACTGGCAGGGAAGTCA
>WNWK01002225.1:210000-220543 GCA_009830355.1 Cherax destructor
TTCCTTCTATGTAACCGTATATGATGGATGGACGTACGCAAATGGAAATGATTGTAGGGACGATTAGCCGTGTGTACAGTATGTTGGGTGGTGGGGCAGGGTGTTGGGTGGTGGGGCTGGGTGTTGGGTGGTGGGGCTGGGTGTTGGGTGGTGGGGCAGTGTGTTGGGTGGTGGGGCAGTGTGTTGGGTGGTGGGGCTGGGTGGTGGGGCAGTGTTTTTGGGTGGTGGGGCTGGGTGTTGGGTGGTGGGGCTGGGTGTTGGGTGGTGGGGCTGTGTTTTGGGTGGTGGGGCTGGGTGTTGGGTGGTGGGGCTGGGTGTTGGGTGGTGGGACTGGGTGTTGGGTGGTGGGCTGGGTGGTGGGGCAGTGTTTTGGGTGGTGGGGATGGGTGCTGGGTGGTGGGGCTGGGTGTTGGGTGGTGGGGCAGTGTGTTGGGTGGTGGGGCAGTGTGTTGGGTGGTGGGGCTGAGTGTTGGGTGGTGGGGCTGGGTGTTTGGTGGTGGGGCTGGGTGTTGGGTGGTGGGGCTGGGTGTTTGGTGGTGTGGCTGGGTGTTTGGTGGTGGGGCTGGGTGTTGGGTGGTGGGGCTGGTTGTTGGGTGGTAGGGCTGGGTGGAGGGTGGTGGGCCAGTGTGCTGGGTGGTGGGGCTGGGTGGTGGGGCAGTGTTTTGGGTGGTGGGGCTGGGTGGTGGGGTTGGTGATGGGGATGGGGATGGGTGTTGGGTGGTAGGGCTGGGTGTTGGGTGGTGGGGCAGTTTGTTGGGTGGTGGGGTTGGGTGGTGGGTGGTGGGGTTGGGTGGTGGGTGGTGGGGCTGGATGGTGGGTGGTGGGGCTGGATGGTGGGTGGTGGGGCAGGGTGTTTGGTGGTGGGGCAGGGTGTTGGGTGGTAGGGATGAGTGTTGAGAGTTGGGGCGGGGTGCTTGGTGGTAGGGGTGGTAATGGTGGCGATGACTTGCATCTCTCAAACCAGAGCAGGATTCGAACCTGCGCACTCAACATCGAAGTACGCAGCACTTTCACCACACAGCCAGACCCCAGATAAGTATGTGCACCTAGCCGAAGATCAGCGTTGTATTCCATACCCCGGAGCACCAGGCTTGTAATAAGGTATTTCATCAAATCCTGTCAGATACTCTGAACTTGGAAAGAGATTCCTTCTAGTACAGTCTGATCTGTCTTTTTTTTCACGTTACCTGACGCTGTTTCTTGTTTCTTTATGAATACATTATTTTTTTTAATTTTCTGTTTAGTTTTTCAATCGTCAACATGTGTTTTCTCTTCTTTCTTCAGTTTTTAAAATTTGTATGTTTTTTTTTCTTTTTGTGTGTGTGTATGTGTACTCACCTCGTTGTACTCACCTAGTTGTGGTTGCAGGGGTTGATTCATAGCTCCTGGCCCCGCCTCTTCACTGGTCGTTACTAGGTCCACTCTCTCCCTGCTCCATAATCTTTATCATACCTCTTCATATGTGTGTGTGTGTGTGTGTGTGTGTGTGTGTGTGTGTACACGAGCACCTGTGTGGGGGTGTTAAATATTACATCACCCGCATCTTTTCAAGGGAATAATTGCCAGACGAAAAGTTCTTTTTTTTTTATTCTGTATTTACTGCCAGAGAAACACATTCATCTCTCTGTTGTTGTCAGCTTAGAATAAAATTGGGTTCTCGTGTAGTGAGCGTTGCAGATGTTGTTGTTATGGTGATGACTAGTCGCCCAGGGTAGGTGAAAACTTGTCCCCAAGAGTAGTGGTTATGGCGACCAGGGAAATGGGAATGGGAATCAGGATAGTGGCGATTGTGACCAGGATAGCCCAGGTGTCGCCAGGAGACATCATTCCCCTGGTCTGGTCTACGTCACCTGTCACTCATCCTCAAGATATACCGAAGAGAGCTCTTTTATTGACCAAGTTTTAAAACCATGAAGCTTCCTACATGAATAGACGTGATGACTATTTCGGCTTCATGACCAGCTCTAGAATCATTTAGAATTATCTGACCAACCCTGACGTTTGTTAAGGCTACCTGACCAGCCCTGGGGTTTGTTAAGGCTACCTGACCAGCCCTGAGGTTTGTTAAGGCTACCTGGCCAGCCCTATGGTTTGTTAAGGCTACCTGGCCAGCCCTGGGGTTTGTTAAGGCTACCTGGCCAGCCCTGGGGTTTAACATATTAAGGGTAAATGACCAGCCCTGTGGTCTTATTTGTTACTTAGCCAGACCTGGGGCATATCGCATTACCTTATCAACCCTGGGGTCTATTACAGGTACTCAACCAGTATTGGAGATAATTTAGTCGACTTTTATAACCTCACTGGCTACTGGTAAAGGATTTTAACCCATTTCCCTCGTGAGAACTGAAAAGGTTTTTTTTACAGATGTAAGACAAGATGTAAGAACATATAATGTATGTAATCAGTTCGGTCAGAGTGCAAAACAATTAACTGGATTTTGTTTTTACTCATAACGACATCAATGTAGTATCTGCGTTCTTGGTTCCTCTCCCTCATATATGACATCAATATAGTACCTATTTTTTGTTTTATTATTTACCTTGCTTTTATTCTTGGTTTTGTCGTTTTACCGTTCTTAGTGTGTTCATTTTTCATTCCTGTTTTTACTGTTGTTTCATTGTTGCTGTTGTCATGTTGGTATTTTTGTTTTCATTGTCGTACTTATTCTTGTCTGACATTGTCGGTTTTATATTTATTGTTGTAAATACTTTTTTTTATGGTTAACGTTGTTTATGTTTATTCTTATTATTATAATTATTATTATAAATAACATTAATTCCATTTCCAAGACTTCATTATCATTACGTTATCATTAACGTACAACTTTCCCGGAAATGAAGCTCTGGGAGTGGTTAAACGGGGTCACTCTTGTCATGAGAGTCACGGGGTCACTCTTGTCATGAGGGTCACGGGGTCACTCTTGTCATGAGAGTCACACGGTCACTCTTGTCATGAGGGTCACACTTCCATCACAGACTGACCTCACTCATGATCATTCACTCGACCACATGTTTGTTTTCGTTTAAAGTGCAAGATTTTTTTAATAGCAATAATAATAAAAATAATATAATTATTATAAACCAATTTATATCACCATTATAATTGTCTTTTTGTTGCTTTTGTTGTAATTATTAATGTCCAAAACTTATTACAACAATGAGTTTGCAGTGTTTCTATACTTATATAAGTATTTTTATATTATGTACTCTGGAAATCATAGTACATGATTATAATAACTCATGAAACGCGGTGGATTCGAACCTATTTCAAGCCAGACTTAAAAGTAGCAGGTCTGGGCCTCAACCACTACAGTACGCCGGTTTCACAAGATTCATTCAACTAGGTATATTTCAGTACACTGTGAAGGCTAATTTTAGGACTGGTTTGTCATGGGTTCGAATCCTGGTCGTACAGTCCAATTGCTCACTCCAATATCCTTCCTCCTCCCTAATCCCTGTTTTTTTTTTCTTTTCACCCCTTTATATAAGAGGTGATGATGGAGAAGTTTTCGAAAAATTTATTTTCTCTCCTGTGTAAGGTATAGGCTCTCCTGAGAGACGGTGATTCCCTGGTAACATTATTATTATGATCAAAAGAAGCGCTAAACCACAAGGGTCATACAGCGCAGTCCCTGGCAACAATAACTCCAGCTCTGCTGAAACGATACCTTTGAAGCTACCGTAGTTGTGTAACCCTTAATGAAATGCTTAACGATATCTTCATTGCACTACTGAAAACTCCCAGCTCAGTCTGCCAGATTTCAACCCAGTATAAAAACCATCCTGTGTGATGGTCTATGACCCAGGAACATAGCTAACTGATATTCCCAGTTTATAACTATCATATAGAATACAGGATCATACCGATATTGTATGAACTTTCCTCTTCACCCTCTGAAAGTGCACTTTGCACACGTACTCTCCAATTAATGAACACTTTATATATGAGAAAACTAATGTACAAACACATCAGTGAATAAAATGATTTATTACACTAATAATGAAAGTGTCGGAAAAAACACAATTACTAGAAAGTGCCACTAACAAGATTACTAGGAAGGTAATAATATAATGTTATATAAGTATGGGGTTATTAAAACGTCCTGTTACGCGATGTTGAGAAATGGGAAGACAAACTATACCAGCAGAAGGTACACTTATAATTTGTTAGTCGTCCACTTAACCTCTACCTCATTTGCTGGTCCACTTGCTGCCAAAGCTTCGTCGCTTCTGTCTGGCTAGTTTCTCTCCTCAATATGAAGGTACTATGATGTACAAACTTCACATCCCATTTGAAGAGGGGAAGGGGGTAATGCAAGAGTTCCCCAACCCCCACCACACGTAACACCACCATCCCAACTACAACCACTATCACCCCTACCAGCACAATCCTCTGCTTACCTACAGCGTTCCAGGTAGAAACACCGCCACTGAAACTCTCTAGACACCATTTACTTGACAAACGGCCCACACATGACTTCATCAGGAAGAGGTAATCGCTAAGCTCTGGTTGTGCCATGTCTTTACCTGCGATTACCAGTTAATTGATGCTGTCACACCCGCCTTGTTAAGAGGGAAGTGAGGAGGAGAGCCAGGTAGAGAGGGAGAGGTGAGTGAATATAGAAAGGTGTGCAGTCGAGAATGGAGAGAGAGAGAGAGAGAGAGAGAGAGAGATAGAGGCAGACAGACAGGCAGACAGAGACAGAGAAAAACTTGAGCTACCGATGATTTCTAGTCATACTCGTATGCATCATGTCAGTGTGTCTGTCATTAATATACTTGATAATGAGCGTTAATAATAATTTAATTAGCAATAAAAGTCGTATAAATGTCAGTTTAGCACAGCTGTCTGAGCTATGCCACCAGCCCTGTTAAACTCTGTTTCCTCACACTAAACTAGATATCATCAGCTAGCGTTTCTGCGTAGAAAAGACTCGACCTGAAGAACAAACTGCCAAGCAACAACGCTTCCCTCTGTGTAGAGCTTTGTCAAATCATAACATGATAAAGCTCTACACATAATCACATATTGTTTCAGTTCCTTAATGTCGTTCATAACTGGTTTTTTTTGTTTTAGTGGAAGAGGGGGGTCAAACTTTCAATTTTCTGTTCCACTCTGTTTGATGAGGTCCCTCTGTGGTGGGGGAGGAGAAGAGGGAAAGAAACTGGGGAGGTTCGGAGAGAGAGAAAAACCGTAGTAAAGGGGAGTTGAGAGGGGGTGTGGGAGGACGAGAAAGGAGGGGGAGTTAATGGAAGATGGGCGAATTCATGGACTGGGGAGGGGATTTATTGACTGTGGTGGGCAATGGGATTGAGTGATAGGGGGCAGTGAAAAGATGGGAAACGATAATGAGGTGGTTAGAAGGAGGGGTTGAGAACGGGAAAGTTGAGAGTGTGATAGGGAGAAGGATTGACGAGATGGTTGTTTGTGGGGAGGAAGAAATTGAGGGTGTGGTTGAGAGTTGAGAGGGGAAGGGGTTTGATGCAGAAGTTGTGAATGGTTTGTTGTGGAGTGATTAGAGTACAGGATGTTCTTAACTATTTATGGTTGCAGGGGTCGAGGCACAGCTCCTGGTCCCGCCTCTTCGCTAGTCGCTACTCCACTCTCTCCCTGCTCCATGAGCTTTATTGTATCTCTTCTTAAAGTTGTGTGTGTGTGTGTGTGTGTGTGTGTGTGTGTGTGTGTGTGTGTGTGTGTATGTGTGTCTGTGTGTGTATTTTCGTGTATGAGCGTCACTGTTTTCATTTATCTTCACCTTTTTTTTAAATAAGTTTTAAGATAGTATGTTTTAAATTCACTAATAGCAACATGGCGTGCCTATCATACATCAACATGGCGTGACTGTCATACATCAACATGGCGTGCCTGTCATACAGCAACATGGCGTGCCTGTCATACAGCAACATGGCGTGCCTGTCATACATCAACATGGCGTGCCTGTCATACAGCAACATGGCGTGCCTGTCATACAGCAACATGGCGTGCCTGTCATACAGCAACATGGCGTGCCTGTCATACAGCAACATGGCGTGCCTGTCATACAGCAACATGGCGTGCCTGTCATACAGCAACATGGCGTGCCTGTCATACAGCAACATGGCGTGCCTGTCATACAGCAACATGGCGTACCTATCATACATCATGGCGTGCCTGTCATACAGCAACATGGCATGCCTGTCATACAGCAACATGGCGTGCCTGTCATACAGCAACATGACGTGCCTGTCATACAGCAACATGGCGTGCCTGTCATACATCAACATGGCGTGCCTGTCATACATCAACATGGCGTGCCTGTCATACAGCAACATGGCGTGCCAGTCATACAGCAACATGGCGTGCCTGTCATACAGCAACATGGCGTGCCAGTCATACAGCAACATGGCGTGCCTGTCATACAGCAACATGGCGTGCCTGTCATACAGCAACATGGCGTGCCAGTCATACATCAACATGGCGTGCCTGTCATACATCAACATGGCGTGCCTGTCATACATCAACATGGCGTGCCAGTCATACATCAACATGGCGTGCCAGTCATACATCAACATGGCGTGCCTGTCATACAGCAACATGGCGTGCCAGTCATACAGCAACATGGCGTGCCTGTCATACAGCAACATGGCGTGCCTGTCATACATCAACATGGCGTGCCTGTCATACATCAACATGGCGTGCCAGTCATACATCAACATGGCGTGCCGTCATACATCAACATGGCGTGCCTGTCATACATCAACATGGCGTGCCTGTCATACACAACATGGGCGTCATACACAATGGCGTGCCTGTCATACAGCAACATGGCGTGCCTGTCATACAGCAACATGGCGTGCCTGTCATACAGCAACATGGCGTGCCTGTCATACAGCAACATGGCGTGCCTGTCATACAGCAACATGGCGTGCCTGTCATACAGCAACATGGCGTGCCTGTCATACAGCAACATGGCGTGCCTGTCATACAGCAACATGGCGTGCCTGTCATACAGCAACATGGCGTGCCTGTCATACAGCAACATGGCGTGCCTGTCATACAGCAACATGGCGTGCCTGTCATACAGCAACATGGCGTGCCTGTCATACAGCAACATGGCGTGCCTGTCATACAGCAACATGGCGTGCCTGTCATACAGCAACATGGCGTGCCTGTCATACATCAACATGGCGTGCCTGTCATACAGCAACATGGCGTGCCTGTCATACAGCAACATGGCGTGCCTGTCATACAGCAACATGGCGTGCCTGTCATACAGGTAGAGTGACTTACTACTTCCTTCTTGAGAAGTGTCAAGGAAATATAATAAAGCAGTCACGTCAGACTCTGGATAAACGTGAACAATGTACTAATGTGTGTAAATGAAGTAATTGATAAGCAGAGGTCATACAGTCTTTGATTAAAAACACTTTCAGCCATAAAGAAAAGACACAAACTAAAGAGAAATGTTTTATTGAGACAACGTTTCGCCCTGTGTAGCTTTGATAAAGCTATACACATTATTATTATTATAATCAAAAGAAGCGCTAAACCACAATGGTCATACAGAAAGCTATACACAGAGCCCCGCTAAAAGCTTGCTCACGAACAGGCGTCTGTTCTTCACACTCCTTGGCAGCACGATATTTGGGTTGAAACTCAGCCATGTGATTTAACAATGTTTTTACTGAAACATATGTGTGGGGAGGCAGGAGGGGGGCGAAGATGACAGCTCTTAACACTAAACACAACACGAACAGTTGCATGTAATACGCACACCAACAAACACCTTTACTCTCGCAATTGCACAATTTTCGTCGTTGGCGAGATTCGTCAGGGTCGTGGATGAAAAGCCTATCATTAAATATTTCACACCGTCTTCATCCACGAGGTAATAGCGGATATCACTACCATAACCACCATCATCACCACCAACCGCCACCACCATCATCACCACCAACTGCCACAACCGCCACCACCATCACCGCCAACCGCCACCACCATCAATACCACCATCACCACCACCATTACCACCACCACAACCACTACCAGCACCATCACTACCATCACCACCATCATCACCACCACCACCACCATTATCATCATTACCACCACCATCATTACCACCAACACCATTACCACCATCACCACTACCATCCCCGCCACCATCATCGCCACCATCATCGCCACCACAACCACCGCAACCAATATCACCACCACCACCACAATCACCACCACAACCACCATCACCACCACCAACCGCCACCACCATCACCACCACCAACCGCCACCACCATCACCACCAACCGCCACCACCATCACCACAAACCGCCGCCACCATCACCACCAACCGCCACCACCATCACCACCAACCGCCACCACCATCACCACCAACCGCCACCACCATCACCACCAACCGCCACCACCATCACCGCCAACCACCGCCACCATCAATACCACCATCACCACCACAATTACCACCACCACAACCACCACCAGCACCATCACTACCATCACCACTATCATCACCACCACCACCATTACCATCATTACCACCACCATCATTACCACCAACACCATTACAACCATCACCGCTACCATCCCCGCCACCATCATCGCCACCACCATCACCACCACCACCACCATCACAATCATCACCACAATTATTATCACCACCACTGTCACCGCCACCATCACCACCACCATCACCACTACCATCAACACCACCACAACCACTACCAACACCATCAACACCACCAAGACCACCACAACCACTACCATCAACACCACCACAACCACTACCAACACCATCAACACCACCAAGACCACCACAACCACTACCATCAACACCACCACAACCACTACCAACACCATCAACACCACCAAGACCACCACAACCACTACCAACACCATCACTGCCATCACCGCCACCACCATCACCACCACCACAACTACTACCAACACCATCATCACCGCCATCACTGCCACCACCATCACCCCCATCGCAACTATTAGCACCATTATCATCGCCATTACCACCACCGCCATCACCGCCACCACCATTACCACCCCCACTATCACTGCCACCACCATTACTATCTGACCTGACTTCCTTAAACCATTGGCTTAAGCCAGTGGGTGAATTGGACCTACCTCGCATGGGCCAGTAGGCCTGCTGCAGTGTTCCTTTTTTCTTATGTTCTTATTACCAGCACTACCATTACCACCACCACCATTATCACCACCATCACCACAACCACCACCACCAGCACTATCTCCACCACCACCACCACCATAACCATCACCACCACCACCACCATAACCATCACCACCACCACCACCAATATTACCACCATTATTACCACTTCCACTACCAACATCGCCCCACTACTACCACCACCACCATCACCCCACCACAACTATCATCACCACCATCACCGCCACTATCACTATCACCACCATCACTGCTACCACCACTACCACCACCACCACTACAACGATCACCACCACCACCACCACCACCGTCCCACCACTAAAAATCTCATCCAATGACCTCATTTAAATCCTACCACCACCCGGCTACCCCATTCCACCACCATTCCACCACCCCCCACCATCCCACTATCACCACCCCATTTTCCCAATGAACCACCACCATCACTACCACAATGACCACCACCACCACCATCCCCACAATGACCCCACCACCACCTTATCACCCCACCCCACCCCATCCCCCCCATCACCCCACCATTCCCCACCCCTTACTCCACCACCTCCCCCCCCTTCCCCCATCCCATCCCCCACCTCACCCCACCACCCCACAATCCCGCCATCCCCCCCCACCCCCCCCCACCCCCCCCACCGCTCCCCGGGCCCACCTCACCATTCCCCTTCCACTACCACCACCACCATTACTAATGCCACTTCTAAATCCACCTGCTTACCACAAACCAAAAAAATTATCACCACTCCCCCCCCCATTCAACCAGTCCAAACCTTCATCATCATTACCAAAACCAAGGACTATTACTTATGAATCCAATTCTTATTATTATCATTAATGATAAAATTCAATGACACGAGAAAATGGTAATTTCTTTTCATGAGATTTTTTAAATTTATTTCTTTGTAAAAAATTGAATGGATGTCTAGGGCAATTGGTATAAATTGCTGGCTAGACAGGTACTGCAAGGAACTTGCAATTCCATTCATTGATAACTGGGACAAATTCTATGGCAAACGTGATATGTATGCAAGGGATGGGGTTCATCTCTCTGGGGCTGGAGTGGTTGCATTACCAATTCGATTGAGGGGGTCTTTGGGGACTTGTCTAGGGCTTTAAACTGATAGATTATAGAAAGGGAGGGTTTTTTTGTGGGGAAAATCAGGTGTGGTATTAGGCCTGGGGCCCCGATATTTCCAGGGTACCCCAGGGTTATGTTTAAAGGATAAGATTCAAAATAAAGTTGTTTGTAAATGCAAAACAATTGATCAACAAACAAAAAAGATAGTAAAGGGGAACGAGTGACTAGCTCCCCTTTAGGTTTTTCTATACAAATAGTAG
>WNWK01002226.1:0-33919 GCA_009830355.1 Cherax destructor
ATAGTTCCAAAGGAGTGGAACAATCTGCCGAGTGAATGATCGAAGCTGCCACCACCACCACCTTGTACCTTAAAAAAAAAAAAAAAAAAAAAAAAAGCTTTTCATCAAGAGGTCCTTGATATTGGTAAAGGCTCTTGATCTAAGGAATTGGAACTGTGCTCCGATTCCTTGAATAATCTGCATGCCTTCCATTCACCCCCCACCCCGGGCGCTGTATGACCCCCTACGGGTTTAGCTCTCCTTCCCCATGAATGTATGGGTTTAGCGTTTAGTTGTGATTATAATAATACTCCCCATGAAAATAATTATAAAAATTAGGTTGAATAAATGTAATGTGAGAAATTATGCGCACGAGCTTCACAGACATTAACCGAAATTCTTATATGCATATAATTTGGGCCAGGTACAACTGAAGTAAAGATTTCACTCACTGATGGTACAGGTCACAACACTTCAGGTACAGGTCACAACACTTCAGGTACAGGTCACAACACTTCAGGTACAGGTCACAACACTTCAGGTACAGGTCACAACACTTCAGGTACAGGTCACAACACTTCAGGTACAGGTCACAACACTTCAGGTACAGGTCACAACACTTCAGGTACAGGTCACAACACTTCAGGTACAGGTCACAACACTTCAGGTACAGGTCACAACACTTCAGGTACAGGTCACAACACTTCAGGTACAGGTCACAACACTTCAGGTACAGGTCACAACACTTCAGGTACAGGTCACAACACTTCAGGTACAGGTCACAACACTTCAGGTACAGGTCACAACACTTCAGGTACAGGTCACAACACTTCAGGTACAGGTCACAACACTTCAGGTACAGGTCACAACACTTCAGGTACAGGTCACAACACTTCAGGTACAGGTCACAACACTGCACCTCCCCCGATGTCCACTCCAACCCACACTCACAAAGTTGGACCTATAAAACTGATTAATAAAATCAGTAACACTGAAAAATTATGGCTGTGGACAGTATATAAATTTAAGGACTTGAACTCCATAAATGGTTAATTGGAATACAATAATAATTATAAACTAGTATATATATCGAGACTGGGTAAGATTTCTCATCACTGACAATATTGTCAACCTAATTATAAATACCAAATTTTGGACATTAACTTACCACAATTATTGTTGATAAATCACATCCTAATGCTCCCCTATCAAATATATGCATTGGACAAGGCAATAAATACTGCTAATTAAGGGTTAGCATACATTACATATTGTGAGCTGCAGATTTGGCGTCCTTTAATTTTTCATCCATATTATAGTTTTTCCCCACACGAAATTTGTACGTTTACCGCAACGGAGGACATTCAAGTAATTTCTAATTCTTGATTCCAGCCGATACACACATTTTCGGCCTCGATGATACCCGATTATTTCACCCAATTGCACAACCAGTACTCCATACATCGCCATGTTGGCAGCGTCTCTCCCACTTGTATTCCTCCGCGACGCTGGTTCCTCCTCCCTGAAATTTCTCGAAGAATCAGCGTTACAATTTTACACACTATATTATCTGTTTACATTTATATACTCTACAGTCAGGAAAATTATAAAAAAAATTCCACATGTAAAGTAGGAAGGGTCGGGTTTGAGACGAATTTGCCTAGTATGGGCCAGTAGACGCATACACCTAAACTTCAGCAAAGACTGCAAGAAACGAGACCCGGGCTCTCATAAATATTCCACGCACTGGCAATACTTTGAACAAAGTCATCATTCTTCCTACTAGCACAAGGCAACACAAGAATAATAAGTATTGCATGTGTATGCTTATTCCGCAGTTTATTATACCTGTACTAGCAGCAGAGTAGCCTTAGCACAGCAAATCCATCAAAGACCTCACCAGGATAGAAACCTTGAACACAGCGGAGGAGGTTCTGTGACAAAAAATGTCTGGAAAACTTTAAAACCTTAGGAAGTCTTGTAAATGAACCCCTCAAGGGAGGTTTCTTGATGCTGGTGAGGGGCTCTTGATCTAGGGAATTGGATCTGTGCTCCAGTTCCCTGAATTAAGCCTGAATACCTTCCACATCCCCCCCCACAGGCGCTGCATAATCCTACGGGTTTAGCGCTCCCCTTGATAATAATAATTCTAAATGAACACATGCTTGTGTTCAATTGAAATGACGTGAATAACTCCTGTGTACTACATCAGAACACTACCAGCCACCTATTAAGACACCCGAAAACACAAATCTTGACTCTTACAGAGAACAGTGGTACCTTCAAGTTGATAATGTTGACCCTTATCTTCTATAAATCTAAATCTGTTATTTTACAACAAATCGCTATTATTATTATTGTTGTTGTTTATTATACTACCACCTCAATATGTTGTCTTGACCCTCGGCGTCAGAGTCCGCATTGGCTTGATAACGGTCTCCTGCCGAGCGTAACGTAGCTGTAATGTCATTAGTTGGTACTTCAGCCTCCTTCTACGCTCCTCTTACAGTCCCTTCTACCTCGATCTCTTGCTACCCTCCACCCCTGCACTATCCACCGTCATCTTGCACTCCATACCCTACTAATCGTCCATCTCCCTCTTACAACCCACTCTCCCTGCATCCTACAATAACCTGCAGCGCTGTATAACCCCTGTGGTTTAGCGCTTCTATTTGATTATAATAATAATAATACGCTCCTCTTACACTTCTTGAGGAGTCTGCAAGAGAACGTCTGTGTTTTCACTCTGAACACTAAGACCCAAAGTTATACACACACAACCCGCACATATAAAAGAGAGGAGCTTACGACGACGTTTCGGCCCGACTTGGACCATTTACAAAGTCACACTAACACACAGTTAGTTAGTTCAGACTCTCAGGTAAGGACCCACTAGGGGCGAGGGGGAAGTGGGGACAGACGAAGAATAGCCGGTGAGAGGAAGAGCTGAAGGAGAAGAGAAAGAGTCAGGACTAAACCCAACAGTCTAACTACTGGTGTAGCGCTTCTATTTGATTATAATAATAATAAATAACTACTGGTGTTTTTGTACTAACACACAGAGACAGAGGAAGGGTATTTATAGGCAGGCAGACAGGGGAGGGTACAAGAGAGTGGTACAAGATGTGCGGGTTGTGTGTGTATTGTTCCAGTCACGGTATTGTGCCTTTTTTGTTACCCAAAGTTACATTTTTTGGGTTAGCCTGAGTTTTAGTTTGATCAGAGCTGAGAGGAAAACTTGCTTGCTATCACTTCGAGCCCCATCCCTTCAAGAGGGTAAGGCGGTGACTAGCTTGTTAGTTCACCCCCTCTCCACTCCACCATCCCATCCTACCCCATCCTAACCCCACAATTCCCCAACAATTACACTGGCCTAACCACGCACACACTACTTACACTGCTGTCCTTCTACCTTTCGGCAACTTCGCCTCTGGCGATTTAAAACAAGGCAAGGTGACTATCCAGTAGCCCGTGTGGCATTTTAAACTCTGGTCGATCATTGCCTTGGGCTCCGTCCCCCTCACTCCTCGAGGGTAGGCTATCTTAGGGGCCCCGTCCCCCTCACTCCTCGAGGGTAGGCTATCTTAGGGGCCCCGTCCCCCTCACTCCTCGAGGGTAGGCTATCTTAGGGGCTGACCTTCATAAGTCAGCTGAAGTAAGGTTGTTTAAGAATGACACATAGGAAAGTTTTTCTTTTTACAGCAAATCTTATGTGTCAGTTGTACCTTACTGGTCATCATGCCGAAAATAAGAGTAAGAATTCGTGTCATTGACAACCAGAAGTGCAAAAAGGAAATACTTGATTGTATTTGTACCAACTCCACTGTTACACCAGTGGATGTATTCCAAACTCACTCTGGTGCAGTACTTCTACTCTCCTCTGAAGAGGAGCTGCTCCAATTGTTTAAGAATGATATTCTTGAAAAATTAAATAATCTGGGTATCATCCCAATTCCACCTGACAGCTACCAGGTACAACGTTCTGTATTTGTGGCAAGAATCAACAGTTTCATGAGAGACTGATGCACTGCTGAAGAACTTGAAGAAATTAGTCATGAAAACTCCGAGTTCAAGGTTCTTAAGGCACATAAATTTGCCAAAAGTTCAAGCATCCAGCAAACATTAAAATTAATCCTCGAGACACCGGAAGAAGCAAAAATCATGTCAAAATTGTATGAAATGCTTTGGAACCAAGTGTACACCAGACCAAATCTCCATGGAAAGGTTTGTCAGTGTCACACAATGTTTTAAGTGTTATGAGTTTGGTCATAACACAAATACAGGAGCCAAACAACGATTTGCAGTATCTGCTCTGGTGAATATGTTTTCAGGGACTGACCTAACAGAAATAACCCCAAGTGTGCCCTTTGTAAAGGGAAACATCATGCTGTCTCCTCTAGCTGCCCTCTTAGGAAATCTATCATCCAACAAATTCTGGATGCTAAGAGACAAGCAAACACCAAGAAACCCACTCCCCAAGCACCTCCAAAAAATGTCCCACGACTCGTTTCCTAATTTACCTGGATCTGGTGCGACTCCTATTGCCACCTCTACCATTTATAATGTTTAGAATTCTGCCCCTCCTGCAGCGCCCCACCCTAACCCTAACCCCAACATACACTAAGCACCAGGACCATCATCACTCCCTTGGTTTCCCTGGTCCTCAGAGGTAGATGTTATGAGAGGTACAATGATTTTCATGTTGGCCAAGGAGACAGCAGGTAGCAATGGTAAGCTCTGCTCCTCTATTTTAAATGATCTGCTAGTAGCTAATGGAGCCAGGCCCTTAATTTTTTTTTTTTTTTTA
This sequence comes from Cherax destructor, assembly GCA_009830355.1. Taxonomy (NCBI): domain Eukaryota; kingdom Metazoa; phylum Arthropoda; class Malacostraca; order Decapoda; family Parastacidae; genus Cherax; species Cherax destructor. The sequence continues at coordinate 4,787 of WNWK01002226.1, forward strand.
TTAACACATCGGCCGATTCCCACCAAGGCAGGGTGGCCCGAAAAAGAAAAACTTTCATCATCATTCACTCCATCACTGTCTTGCCAGAGGGGTGCTTTACACTACAGTTATAAAACTGCAACACTAACACCCCTCCTTCAGAGTGCAGACACTGTACTTCCCATCTCCAGGACTCAAGTCCGGCCTGCCGGTTTCCTGAATCCTTCATAAATGTTACTTTGCTCACACTCCAACAGCACGTCAAGTATTAAAACCACTTGTCTCCATTTACTCTATCAAATACGCTCACACATGCTTGATGGAAGTCCAAGCCCCTCGCACACAAAACTTCCTTTACCCTCCTCCAACCTTTCCTAGGCCGACCCCTACCCCGCCTTCCCTCCACTACAGATTTATACACTCTCGAAGTTATTCTGTCTCGTTCCATTCTCTCTACATGTCCGAACCACCTCAACAACCCCTCCTCAGCTCTCTGGATAATAGTTTTGGTAATCCCGCACCTCCTCCTAATTTCCAAACTCCGAATTCTCTGCATTATATTCACACCACACATTGACCTCAGACATGACATCTCCACTGCCTCCAGCCTTCTCCTCGTTGCAACATTCATCACCCATGCTTCACACCCATATAAGAGTGTGGGTATAACTATACTCTCATACATTCCCTTCTTTACTTCCATGGACAAAGTTCTTTGTCTCCACAGACTCCGAAGTGCTCCACTCACCCTTTTTCCCTCATCAATTCTATGATTCACCTCATCCTTCATAGACCCATCTGCTGACATGTCCACTCCCAAATATCTGAATACATTCACCTCCTCCATACTCTCTCCCTCCAATCTGATATCCAATCTTTCGTCACCTAATCTTTTTGTTATCCTCATCACCTTACTCTTTCCTATATTCACTTTCAATTTTCTTCTTTTACACACCCTACCAAATTCATCCACCAACCTCTGCAACTTCTCTTCAGAATCTCCCAAAAGCACAGTGTCATCAGCAAAAGCAACTGTGACAACTCCCACTTTGTATTTGATTCTTTATCTTTTAACCCCACATCTCTTGCCAAGACCCTCGCATTCACTTCTCTTATAACCCCATCTATAAATATATTGAACAACCACGGTGACATCACACATCCTTGTCTAAGCATTTGGTTCCCCACTTCTTGAGCTACTATCTCAAAAACTCTTCCTCTTCTACCTACCTACCACACTCTAACTTGAGCCTCCCCCTATCCCCTTCATAAAAGACTCTTCCACTGTTTACACATTTAACCTCTGACCTCATATTCCATGTACACCTGCAGACTTTCTGACCACGGATTAATGGTTCCCTTCACTATCTCAATTTTCATATCATAACAGAAAACCTTCTTTTCCGTAATTTTCATATCATACAACTGAACTTCTACAAATGACCTCCCTTATTACCTCTTATCTTCAAATGATGCTGATATCACCTATCCAATCTGTTCACCTATTTCGCTGTAAACACTTGGTCTACACACCCCTACCTTTCCTAAAGCCCCTTGTTCATCTGCTATCCTACTTTCTGTCTTACTCTTAATTCTTTCAATAATAACTCTACCATACACTTTACCAGGTACACTCAACAGACTTATTCCCCTATAATTTTGCACTCTCTGCCAATCCCTAGGTACATTACCCTCTTCCATACATTTATTAAATAATAGCACTAACAACTCCAAAACTATATCCCCACCTGCTTTTAACATTTCTATCTTTATCCCATCAATCCCAGCTGCCTTACCCTTTCATTCTACCCACTGCCTCACGAACTTCCCCACACTCACAACTGGCTCTTCCACACTCCTACAAGATGTTATTCCTCCTTGCCCTATACACGAAATCACAGCTTCCTATCTTCATCAACATTTAACAACTCCTCAAAATATTCCCTCCATCTTCCCGATACCTCTAACTCTCCATTTAATAACTCTCCTCTCCTATTTTTAACTGTCAAATCCATTTGTTCCCTAGGCTTCCTCAACTTATTAATCTCACTTTAAAACTTTTTCTTATTTTCAACAAAATTTGTTGATAACATCTCACCACTCTCTCATTTGCTCTCTTTTACATTGCTTCACCACTCTCTTAACCTCTCTTTTTCTCTCCATATACTCTTCCCTCCTTACATCACTTCTACTTTGTAAAAACCTCTCATATGCTAACTTTTTCTCCCTTACTACTCTCTTTACATCATCATTCCACCAATCGCTCTTCTTCCATCCCGCACCCACTCGCCTGTAACCACAAACTTCTGCTGAACACTCTAACACTACATTTTTAAATCTACCCCATACATCTTCGACCCCATTGCCTACACTCTCACTAGCCCATCTATCCTCCAATAGTTGTTTATATCTTACCCTAACTGCCTCCTCTTTTAGTTTATAAACCTTCACCTCTCTCTTACTTACAGCTTCTATTTTCCTTGTATCCCATCTACCTTTTACTCCCACTGTAGCTATAACTAAAAAGTGATCTGATATATATGTGGCCCCTCTATAAACATGTACATCCTGAAGTCTACTCAACAGTCTTTTATCTACCAATACATAGTCCAACAAACTACTGTCATTACGCCCTACATCAGAGCGTATGACAGAGCTGCGGCAAACTGACTGGGAAAAATTTGTCAATGGTCTCAATGCTCACACCCCACTTAGCCGAGCATGGAGGGACATAAATAGAATTAAGGGTAACAGAACCGGTCAGATTGCGCACCCTCATCCCTTACATAGGGCGAATGAGCTAGTCAGTGCTTGGGCTGTTACATCAAGCTATGAAAATCTTCCCAGTACCACACAGGCGAAATTAAATGACAAATATGATGCTAGGGAGAGACTTGTTTGTTTTATGCTTAGCAAGGAAGATGACTGTAACATTCCTTTCACTGACTTTGAACTTGATGCAGCACTAACTAAGGGAAACTCCACGTCACCTGGTGAGGATGGTATTACCTACAATATACTAAGATTGATGTGTCGAGTACCAGGCAATCCTTTACTCGAATTATACAACATGAGCTATGTAACTGGGGAGCTCCCTAAATCTTGGACCAACAGCCTCATCATTCCCATTCCTAAGCCCAATCAACAAAATTCATTTCGCCCAATATCTCTTACTAGCTGCTTATGTAAAACATTTGAGAGGATGATTCTTAATCGTCTCATGTACAGAATCAAACATTTTTGTCCCCCGTTGCATGGTTTCATGCATGGAAGGAGTGTGCACCATTGCATAGCCACCTTTCTCACTCTGCACACTGACAGTTCATACACTACCTTCCTTGACCTTAAATCTGCTTTTGATGTTGCCAACAGACATGTAATCATTAGTGAACTTGCCAGAATGGATGTTGGAGGATGGCTTCTCCGCTGGATTAAAGGCTACCTGTCCAACAGAAAGTCTTCTGTGTTGTTCCAGGGGCATAGAAGTATAACTAAAGACTTTGAATTAGGAACCCCACAGGAGGTGTGCTCAGTCCCACTCTATTCAATATTCTAATTAATGCCTTACCTAATGCTATGCCTAGCCAGCCCCATCATTATATGATCAGTTTTGCTGATGATATAATGATTCACACCACCGATTCTCCCAACACCCAAAACATCCTTAACCATGTACTAGCCTCGTGTCAGGACCTGGGATTGATAATCTCTACTGATAAAACAAAGATACTCAATAGGCGTCCTCCTCGACAGAGAGGCACAGTTCGCCAGATCCAGTTGCATGATGGGTCTCTTCTAGAATATGTAAACAGATACAGGTATCTAGGCTTTGAGGTCCCACTACTTGGACCTGTTGTAACGAGACTTTGTCGTCAATACAAAGAAAGACTGAGAGCACTTAGAGTTGTGGCAGGGTTTCACCCCAGGTATGGTGCTAATGTTAAAATTGTGAAAATGATGTATCTTGCTTATATTAGATCATTAGTTGATTATGCTGCCCCACTACTTGCTCTTGTGTCTGACTGGAAACTTGGAGGGCTGGAAAAACTGCAGAACGAAGCAATGAGGATCATTTTAGGATGCCCTCGTACTGCCAAAATTTTAAATATGCAGAAAGAACTTGATATTCCAAGCATCAGAGATCGTGTTACTGAAAGAAATATCCTAATTGGGGTTAATATGCTCAGGCAAGCCCATTCAAACCCCTGCACAGAAGCCCTCCAAACTTTCCTCAGCACTGGTGAACATCCTCCAGATGGATCGAAAAACTGGAACCGACCTCCGCATGAATCAGATACATGATCTGTGGCAAGTAAGGCAACAGCGGCACTTCTCCGCTCCATGGAATATTACCCCATTCCAAACTACCATCCCTCCATTTCCCCCCAAACTACTTCTTAAATCACAACCAAAGCTTCGCCTTGAAGCCAAACATGATGCCTTAAGCTGTATTGATAATTTAGCCAAACAGCACACTCTCTCACAAATTATTTACGTTGATGGTTCTGTTCACCAATCCACTGGTGCAGCTGGTAGTGCTGCTGTTGTCATACAGAGTGATGGCTCTCTTAAAGAAATTGGAGCACGCATCAATAACTGGGCCTCTACCCTTCAGACAGAACTGTTTGCCATACTCCTTGCACTCAAATGCGTCCATGTATCTAAGGTTAACTCTCTAATTGTAACTGATTCTCTGTCATCCATAAATGCTCTCAACTCATCAAGTATAACTTGTAGCATGCTTGTGTCAGAAGCCAGGCACAGGTATGGTAGGATTCTGGATAGTAGAGTCAGAGTGCACATGCTGTGGATTCCATCTCACATTGGTCTTCAGATGCATGATATAACTGATAAATTGGCTAAGTTTTATGCTTTCAAAGAGGGGATAGATTACAATCTTGGCTTATCAGTTAGCAGTTTGAGAACAATAATACGAAAAGAACTTCAACTGAATTTTATTGACTTAAGACTCAGGGAGATTGACACCAGTCAGTCCATCTATCATCATTCTATCATGCAGGAGGAGCCACATGTCTATGGTGCATCCAACAAAATAAGCAGACTCTTGGATGTCACTACCGCCCGCCTCCGGCTGGGTTACAAGTATCTTTGGCAGGTTAAATCACCACCAACAGATGTAGACCAAACAAGATGTAAACTTTGCCAGTTGGATTATTGTCACACCCTACGTCATTATGTACTGGAGTGCGATAAAATTAATGAATTCAGAGACAACTCACTCAGAAATGTTCAAGATATGTCAAAGTATTTTATCCACAGTGGTATATTACAGACCATTCTGGAAAAATACCCTGACTTTGCTCCCTGTAAATAAAGCATTGCCACGTGTGTGTGTGTGTATGTATATATGTGTGTATGTGTATGTGTGTATGTATATACATGTATGTGTGTGTGTGTATATGTATGTGTATATGTATATGTGTGTGTGTGTGACCTAACAATTAAAATTTGCACCAATAACTCATTACAGTTGTGGCTGGGTGTAGACTAATAGATTGCTCATTGCTTTATAATTTGTTCATGAGTGCAACCATGTACAGACGTAAGTAAATTTACTTACATGATTCATTACCTTGTAACTAGTGAATTCATTACCATTGTACCTTGTTCAGCTATCAAAACTTTGGGGCTCAGTCTCTGGACCCTATATATACCTCTGTAATCTGCAAATACCTTTGTAACTTGTCATGATTGTGACCATCTGAGTTCATTACCTTTGTAACTTGCTCAGCTATCAAACTTTGGGTCCAGTCCCTGGACCCATTATGTACCTCTGTAATCTTTTGACTACCGCCCACAGGATGGGTATGGGGTGCATAATAAAGATATCAAACAACAACAAACATCATATCTTGTATACTTATTTATCCTCTTTTTCTTAAAATATGTGTTACCTATAACTAAACCCCTTTCTATACAAAGTTCAATCAAAGGGCTCCCATTATCATTTACACCTGGCACCCCAAACTTACCTACCACACCCTCTCTACATGTTTCTCCTACTTTAGCATTTAGGTCCCCTACCACAATTACTCTCTCACTTGGTTCAAAAGTTCCTATACATTCGCTTAACATCTCCCAAAATCTCTCTCTCTCCTCTACACTCCTCTCTTCTCCAGGTGCATACACGCTTATTATGACCTACTTTTCATCCCAAATAATGTGAACTCAATAATGAACCAATCCCCTCAAGACAGGAAGTATGTGCCCTCCTCCACAACCACACATAATCAAATCTCATCACAAAACCAAGGCCCAGCCGTAATGGAAGACCCAGTTGAAACAACACCTCAGACCAGTGGGTTAATAACTGCCCCTGAACTTGCACCAGATAATAAAGCACAATCTGCCGCTGTAGAAGCTGACCTTAAGGTACAAGTAGTTTCCAGTGATACCCCAAGTGGACTTACACATTTCCACATGGAGCCTCCACTGTCTCCTATAGTAAGTGTTGTGAATATGCCGACTGAGACTGTGAATGACATTCCACAGTTGTCAGATGATGAATCTGACGCATCAGTTAATATCACCAGCAGGAGTGAGGAGGATGAAATAGCCGGTACACAGAAAACCACTCAGGACTACAATCCTTCCCTTGATGAGTCGAGTAGGGAGAGCTGGCACACACCTTGCAGCTATAATCTCAGACACCAACTCTCTGTGCGCAGCAAAAACGCAAACTTCACGAAATAATGGGGATTACAATTTTACAAATTAATGTTCAACATTTTTTAACAAGCGCTTTCTCCTTGATGATCAATGGGTAACACCTGAACGCTTTTATGTTCAATAAGGATAAAACCATCCCAATTTATGGAGACTTCCCTTTAACTTGTTAACTATTACATCTAACCATGTAACATCTGCTAACCTACTACGGCAGGACACCACCTCTGGAGCAGCTGAGCCAACCAGTGTCTCCGAGTAGCAATCAACCTACATCAAACGCCTTGCTATCGTCCTTTCCAGCCTACGCCCGGCAAAAGTATACCCCTTGCCAACTTAGCATCATGCAGTTATACATTTGTTATAACTGTGTGAAACTGATGGGTAATTGTTATACTCCATTCAATGAAATTGATTTCATTAATGACACTACACACACTAACACGTACTAAAATGCACCAAAGTGGTTAGGCCACTTACCTTTATTATCCCCCCTCCTCTACCCCCACCCACCCTTTTCCCATATTTCCATCCTTACCCATCCTTCTTCCTTCCCCATCTTACCAAAGCTCTGGTTATAATTCGTCATTCACACTTCTTGATTAAGTTTGTCTACAGTTTATAAGTGTTAGGGTTGCCTTCATTTCTAAGGATTAGTACTTTGCATTTTCTTTTTCTACAGTGAGGTAAATCAGTCACTTTCCGACCATAGTAAGATAATTTAGGTACACATAAACACAATAATCATTCATAGTAACATGTGTAAATTACCTAGGATAACCCCCCAAAATAGTCATTATTATTATAATCAAATAGAAGCGCTAAACCACAGGGAGAAAATCAACAAAAATTATAAAAGAAAATTGTTTCCATTGCGGTCCTGAAGTTCATAGATATCTTTCTCTGAATTTATTTGCCGGCCTATTTGTGACAGCTAATTTACTCCTGTCACTTATCAAGATCATTAGTGTAGATTATGAACAATGGGCCTAAGACTGATCTTTGTGGAAAGTAGCATGTGACCGGTCCCCCATTTTGATTTCGCCCCATTTATGCAAATTCTCTGCTGCTTGTTAGTTAGCCATGCGATGATATGCGAGAAATTTCTAACCATACCATTGTCTTTTAACAGGATTCTGTTTGGGGCCTAAACAAAAAGCAGTATTGAAATCCAGGTAAACATAATATTTTGTACCATACGCCTTACTAAAGAAAGTCATTGAGTAAATTAGGCAGGAACTAAATGATGAGTATGGTGCGACTACCACCCACATGATGGGTACACGGTGCAAAATAGCTATCAGTGTTGGGCGGACGGTGCTAATGTACTGTTATCAAATGACAGGCACTGTCCTCAGGGCTATGACCTCACGCTGGTTCATGTACACAGTCAATAGCATTTCTCAGCAGTGAGTACAGTTGCTCAGCTGTACATATGTACAAATGTATTTTTGTATGTATACATAAATTTATGTATACATGCATATAAAATGGATTGTTTATAAATATTACGTTAATGGGTAAGCATTAACGCAACCAACTGGAAGCTGTGAAAATTGGGAAGGGTAGAGAAGACCAGAAACAGAGTAAAGACCCGGGGTACACAGGCTACTAACCTCCCTTAAAGAGGATTACAGGATAAACAGTTTCGAGCATTTCGCCTGAGGCACACACCAACTTAGTTAAGGCCACAGGGTAACTTACAGGAATTTTAAGGCAGTCACAATCCCAGGGGCGGATCTATGAAACTAATGAAGCTTTAGCTTTAGAGCCCTTAATCCCGGAGGGGCCCCGGAAGCTACTTTAGTCCACAATGCTTAAAAATTTGGGGTCTACTGTATGAGGAGTTGAGAAGGGCCCTCTATAACATTATTATAATCAAATAAAGCGCTAAACCGACAAGGGTCATGGAGCACTGCGGGGCAGAAAATAGTGCTGGGGCTATAAACAGCTAGGTGGAGAGGGAATCAGAGGTGAGGGGAGAAAAGGGCTGGAAGGGACGCTAGGGGCTATGCATCAAAGTTCGTATAGTAAAGCAGTTGCTGACAAAAAGTCAAAAAGTGATCGTAAGTCAAAGGCAGGACCGTCTGTAAGAAGGGAAGATAAGGTAAGAGTGGTTGGATGGCGGCGTCGGCGGAGGTAAATCATGTGAGCTCGCTGGTAAACCAGACAATCCACAAGAAAGTGAAGAACCGAAATAGGGACCAGCCAAACCTCTCAGAGAGGAATAGGGTGTCGTTCCATGAGAAACCCATAAGTAAGGAGAGTATGGCCAATGCGGAGACGGGAGAGCGCAGTCTTTCGAGTATGACAACGGTGGTAAGATGGCCACAAACCCAAAAGTGGTTTTGTTATGGTGCATGTCCGACGACTACCGTTGTTGCCAACGGCCACAAAGATGGGCAGAGATGATGGTAAAATAATCCCTGAACGGAATACCTGTATAGGAAATCGGAAGATCACGCACCGCTGACCTCGCAGCAGCGTCTATCTGTTCATTGCCCTACACATCAACGTGTCCAGGACCCAACAGAAAATGACGTCTTTGTTTTTGGTAGCCACACGGCACAACCACAGTTGAATACGAAGGACCAATGGATGAAGGGAATCAAATTGTTTAATAGCCTGTAAAGCACTGAGAGAATCCAAAATTATCACAAACGCTAAAGGAGACATACATCTAATACGAAGTGCTATGAGGATGGCATACAACTCGGCAGTAAAAATACTAGCCGAGTCTAACAAATGACCTCGGACAACATCGTCAGGGAACACCGCCGCAAACCCAACACCGTCAGAAGATTTAGAACCATCTGTATAAACAGCGACGGCATGAGCATGCGACCGGAAGTGATCAAGAAAAAGAGAGCGAGAAGCAGCCGTTGGTAGGAGAGCTTTGGCGCACGGCAGTGGGGGAGAACAGACATGAACCGTCGGGACCTCCCAAGGGGTAAGGGAAAAGGCAGATGCTACATGAACATACAAGGGAGGCAACTGGAGAGAAGACCAGAGTGAAGACGAAGAGAAAACGGACGGAGTAAGCAGGGGCGCCGACCAAATAACGGACTTCTACTAACGTGAGACCAACCTATACGTAGAAGGAACATGAAGGTGATGAGAGCGGACAAAGTAACGAAGGCAATGAGCATCACGACGATCGGCTAAGGAAGGAACATTCGCCTCAGCATAAAGACTTTCGACAGGAGATGAACGAAAGGCACCAAGGCATAAACGTAGACCCTTCCTGGAGTCTACCTGGAGAGTATTCCAAGGATCAACGCCCCAGCCGCCTGGTCCATGACCAGGCCTCCCGGTGGATCAGGCCCTGATGAACGAGGCTGTTACTGCTGGCCGCACGTAGTCCAATGTACGAACCACAGCCCGGCTGATCCGATACTGACTTTAGGTATCTGTCCAGCTTCCTCTTGAAGACAACCAAGGGTCTATTAGTAATTTCCCTTATGGTTGGTGGGAGGCTGTTGAACAGTCTTGGGCCCCCGAACACTTATTGTGTTTTCTCTTAGTGTACTAATGGCGCCCCTACTTTTCACTAGGGGCATCGTCTGCTAAGTCTTTTGCTTTCGTAGGGAGTGATTTCTGTGTGCAGATTAGGGACCAGTCCCTCTAGTATTTTCCAGGTGTAGATTATGATGTATTTCTTTCGCCTGCGCTCCAGTGAGTACAAGTCAAGTGTTTCCAAGCGCTCCTAGTAGTTAAGGTGTTTGATGGAACTTATATGTGCAGTAAAGGTTCTCTGTACATTCTCTAGATCTGCAATTTCACCTGCCTTGAATGGGAGATGTTAATGTACAGCAGTATTCTAGCCTAGAGAGAACAAGTGATTTAAAAAGGATCATAATTGGCTTGGAATCTCTTGTCTTGAATGTTCTCATTATCCATCCTATCAGTTCCCTCGCAGATATTGTTGTTATTATAATCAAGGGGGAAGCGTTAAACCTGTAGGATTATACAGCGTCTGTGGGGGGGTAGATGTGGAAGGTATTCAGGCTTAATTTAGGGAACTGGAGCACAAATCAAGAGCCCCTCACCAGCGTCAAGGAACCTTCCCAGCGGGGTCCTCGAAGATGTGATAGTGACACTGTTGTGATCCCTGAAGGTGAGATCCTCAGACCTTACCACTCCCAGGTCCTTCACATTACTTTTCCGCTCTATTGTGTGATTAGAGTTTGTAGTATATGTGCGGTTAGTATTTCTAACGGCTGCACCACGGCTGTTCACGTGATTTCCAACCTCTGCCCATGTGATCTGGCATTAGCCAATCAGAGGCCTGCCTTTTGAATGCCTCAGTGCCGGGCGGCCGAGTAGATCGGTATCATCCGGAGTAGGCATACGAGACGGACACAGGCATAGGCTCTCAGCTCCCATATATCCAACGCCTCATTAAACGCTACCAAAAACCAAGCTCATCGTCTGTTAATATTACCAAATCTATGAAAAGAACCCCACAACACATATACTCAGTTCTAGCTATTATTTCCTCCAGTTTTCCATATCTGGACTCTATCTGGAGAGAGTTCCAGGGGTCAACGCCCCTGCGGCCCGGTCTGTGACCAGGCCTAATGTTGGATCAGAGCCTGATCAACCAGGCTGTTACTGCTGGCCGCACGCAGTCCAACGTACGAACCACAGCCTGGCTGGTCAGGTACCGACTTTAGGTGCCTGCTTGAAGACAGCCAGGGGTTTGTTGGTAATCCCCCTGATGTATGCTGGGAGACAGTTGAACAATCTTGGGCCCCTGACACTTATTGTGTTGTCCCTCAACGTGCTAGTGGCACCCCTGCTTTTCATTGGGGGGATGTTACATCGCCTGCCGAGTTTTTTTGCTTTCGTAGGGAGTGACTCTCGTGTGCAAGTTTGGTACTAGTCCCTCGAGAATTTTCCATGTGTATATAATAATGTATCTCTCCCACCTGCGTTCTAGAGAGTACAGGTTTAGGAACTTCAAGCGTTCCCAGTAATTGAGGTGGTTTATCGCAGTTATGCGTGCCGTGAAGGTTCTCTGCACATTTTCAAGGTCAGCAATTTCACCCGCAGGAGCTGGAAGATTTTCCAGACAGTGGTCAATTTTCAGAAGCTGTTCCTGGAATTGTTGGGACGTTGCATCCGGAGGCTTGTATACAACCACGATGACCAGGTTTTGATTTTCGATCTTTATTGCTAATACTTCAACTACATCATTTGAGGCATTTAGTAGTTCTGAACATATAAGTGACTCTGTGATATACAGGCCAACCCCCCCTTTTTGCCTGTTCACTCTGTCACATCTGTATAGGTTGTAGCCTGGAATCCATATTTCATTGTCCAAGTGATCTCTTATGTGGGTCTCTGTGAAAGCCGCAAACATAGCATTTGACTCTGTAAGCAGTCCACGGATGTAAGGTATCTTGTTGTTCGTTGCTGGCTTTAGACCCTGTATATTTGCAAAGATGAATGTCGTTGGATTGGTGGTATTGGTGTTATGGGGAGGGGGTCTTTTTTTTCCTGGCACTAATATCTGTTATGTTGGAGTGGAGGCCATTGACTGTGATTCCACTCCACAAATGATTGCAGTTGGTGTAAAATTTCTGTCATTTCCTGCCAGCTTTTTTTCCTTCCTGGCACTAAAAAACCTCTCTCTCCGGAGTGGCTGTGGCTACCCAGGTTTTGCCATGGTCTGGATGTTCTGTGTCGTCTTGTACCCTTTAGGTGGTATGCCTGGCAATATAAGTTATAGCACTGTCTTTCCTGAACTGATGAGTGGCACATTTCAGGGTGTAAAAGCTTACAGGACGGGAGGTTGCATTTTCCTGTTTTCAGATGGGCGCGGCATTTTCTGGGGTGATCATAATTGCATGTCCCATCTGTTTTCCCAGATATTCCATCCCTGCAGATACCAAGTGCATAATATTCACATAGGCCTGGTTTCTGTTTGCCCTGTTTTTTTGTGACTGTGTTCCCCATTGTATTCCCTATTGGTGTGTGTGTTCCTGTCTCGTTTCTATCTTCGGCACTAGTGCTAACAATAGAGCCTTCATCAGTTTCTGGTAATTTATCTTCAGCATTTCCCGGGGCATCCCCGTTTACTATCTACCGTGGTATTGCTAGTTTGTAACATTGGTTTTTGTGTGTCCTTCTCTACACCTGTTTCCCCACTAGCGCTCCTCTCCCCCTTCAGGTCACCATCATTTATTTCTCCATTCTTACAGTTACTGTCTACCAGGGCAACATCTGTACCAGGGGCGATAGCACCATCTGGCCCAGATTTTTTACTTTCCCAACTGTTATAGAATGCTGTCATGTTTTTTTATGAAGTCCGATTTGATGTTGTCATCTTTTAATATCAATGTGATTTTATTCCACAGTTCGGTCTCATTTGGACATACCCAAAAACACTTCCCTGATTTAATATTTCGTGTAGTTGATTCCTGAATGCCTGCACAAGGGGTGTGGCAGCATTTACCACAGAAGTTGCATGTAATCCATCCAGTGGAACGTTTGTTTGTTTGGTTGCATATTACACAGGTTTTCACGATTGATTTTGTTGGTTGTTTTACTGTATACTCTACTAATAGCTTCCCTGAATTGGTGATCCATCTATTTGTATCGTATCTATTTTATTTGCATGTGTAAGTGTTTGGAACAATCTTACCGCTTTAAGTTATTGTTTGGGTGTTTGATAAGGCCATAACGGAGTAGTTGGAATTTGTCTTCATTGAACATCATATTGTTCTCCGTTGCCCATTGGAAAACTTGGTTTATATCTTCTTGAAGATTTGCCGTGTCCTCAATGGATGACACTCATGCAGATCCTAGTGTCGTCTGCAAAGAAAGATACGGTGCTATAGTTTACATCTCTGTCTATGTCTGATATGAGGATGAGGATCAGGATAGGGGCGAGTACTGTGCCTTGTGGAACAGAGCTCTTTACTATGGCAGCTTCCGATTTACCACTACTCTTTGTGTTCGATTTGTTAGAAAGTTGAAGATCCATCTGCCCACTTTGATGAAGGGGATCTAACTTAGAAAGAGTTGCAAGGGAAGCCGCAGAATAGACTTGGTTGCCATAATCCAGCTTTGACAAGACTAGGGCGAAATGCAAACGGAGGAGAGTCCGGCGATCTGCTCCCCATGAACGATATGCAAGAATTTTAAGGAGGTTCAGCCGACCATGGCAAGCTACCTTCAAAGAGGAAATGTGGTTTCCATGTCAACCGGCGATCGAATATAAGGCCAAGAAACCTGACCATATCACATTCTGGGATACGTGAGCCGTGCAAATCCAATGGAATATTTGGGACAAGAGGACGTCTAGTGAAGGTAATGAAATGGGGTTTCGCACTAGAAAATTGAAATTCATGAAAAGTGGCCCAATGGGCCCCCTATAACAGTTCAAGGTTCTGGGCCCCAAAAATGTAGGTCCGCCACTGCATATGTCAGGCTCATCTTTGGAGTATGCAACGCCAGTATAGTATTGAAGCCACATATTGTAAATTATTATTATAATCAAAAGAAGCGCTAAACCACAGGGGTCATACAGCGCCACATATTGTAAAGCATGTCAGGAAGCTGGAAAAAAATGCTAAGGTTTGTTGAGGGATATGAACTATGGGGAAAGACTAAAGAAGCTAAACCTGACATTAGAGAAGGACCAGAATGACATAATTACAACCTACAAAGTATTATATAATCATGGGGGAGCGCTAAACCCATAGGGATTATACAGCGCCTGTGGGGGGAGGGTAATGGAAGGTATTCAGGCCAGATTCAGGGATACAAATTATTATTATAATCAAAAGAAGCGCTAAACCACAGGGGTCATACAGCGCCGACAGGGATACAAAGTATTGAGAGGAGTGGGCAGGGCGAGTCTGAGCGGGGTTTCCGGTACACGATCACAATTAGAAGAAAAAAATCCACAGACGAGTCATAGGAATGTCAGGAAATACTAGTCTTAGTGGTCAGCAAATTGAACGAAATAGACAGCAAAGTGGTGGAGGCAGAATTCATGCATAGCTATAAGAATAGGTATGATAGGGCTCACGCAGCCAAGACAGTGAACCCAGTAAAGGCGGGGCCAGGAGCTGAAACACAACCCCTGCAACCATAATTGGACAAGTACAGAGTACTAGACCTCTACGGGGGTTTGTTCCAAGAGGCAGCTTCACTTCCTTGAATCATTTTGTCGGCATCGTGGTACCCATCTCCACTCAAGAAATATATATGTGAATTATATTCACGGAAGCGCTAAGCCTGTATGGGATTATCATCATCAAAAAGAAGTGCTAAACCTACAAGGGTCATACAGTGCAGCAGGGCAGGGAAGGGTGCATTATTATAATCAAGGGGGAAGCGCTAAACCCGAAGGATTATACAGCGCCTGTGGAGGGGTATTGGGTAGCAAAAGGGAGAGGGATTATTATTAGGTCATGCAGTGCAGCAGCGCAAGGGATAGTGGCCCGTATGGGATATATGCCCTGGGGGAGGGAATGCTAAAACTAGTTTACATAGCATCTGGGGAGGGAGGGAGGGGTGCTAAAACTAGTTCGCACAGCACCTGGGGAAGGGTGTTAATTATTATAATCATGGGGGAACGCTAAACCTGTAGGATTATACAGCGCATGTGGGGGGATATATGGAAGGTATTCAGGCTCAATTCAGGGAACCGGAGCACAGATCCAATTCTCTAGATCAAGAGCCCCTCACCAGCATCAAGGAACCTCCCTCAAGGGGAGTGCTTTATTTGATTATAATAATAATAAGTTTACTGAGTATACCAGGTAAAGTGTATGGCAGGGTTATTATTGAAAGAATTAGAGGTAAGACAGAGAGTAGGATTGCAGATGAGCAAGGAGGCTTTAGAGTCGGTAGGGGATGTGTAGATCAAGTGTTTGCAGTGAAGCATATATGTGAGCAGTATTTAGATAAAGGTAGAGAAGTTTTCATTCAATTTATGGATTTAGAAAAGGCATATGATAGAGTGGATAGGGGAGCAATGTGGCAAATATTGCAAGTGTATGGAATAGGTAGTAAGTTACTGAAGGCTGTAAAGAATTTTTATGAGGATAGTGAGGCTCAGGTTAGGGTGTGTAGGAGAGAGGAGATTATTTCCGGTAAAAGTAGGTCTTAGACAGGGATGTGTAATGTCACCATGGTTGTTTAATATATTTATAGATGGGGTTGTAAAAGAAGTAAATGCTGGGGTGTTGGGGAGAGGAGGGATTAAATTATGGGAATTAAATGCAAAATGGGAGTTGACAGTTACTTTTTGCTGATGATACTGTGCTTATGGGAGATTCTAAAGAAAAGTTGCAAAGGTTAGTGGACGAGTTTGGGAGGGTGTGTAAAGGCAGAAAGTTGAAAGTGAACATAGATAAGAGTAAGGTGATGAGGGTATCAAACGATTTAAATAAAGAAAAATTGGATATCACATTGGAGAGAGGAATTATGGAAGAAGTAAATGTTTTCAGATATTTGGGAGTTGACGTGTCAGCAGATGGGTTTATGAAGGATGAGGTTAACCATAGAATTGATGAAGGAAAAAAGGTGAATGGTGCGTTGAGGTATCTGTGGAGACAAAAAACGTTATCCATGGAGGCAAAGAAGGGAATGTATGAAAGTATAGTGGTACCAACACTCTTATATGGGTGTGAAGCATGGGTTGCAAATGCTGCAGCGAGGAGAAGGCTGGATTATTATAATCAAAAGAAGCGCTAAACCACAAGGGTTATACAGCGCGGCAGGGCAGGACAGGATGCAGGGAGAATAGATTGTAAGTGGGAGATGGATGATTAGTAGGGTATGGAGTGCAGCAGGACAGTGGATAGTGCTGGGAAGAGGAGGCTGGAGGCAGTGGAGATGTCCTGTCTAAGGGCAATGTGTGGTGTAAAGATTATACAGAAAATTCGGAATGTAGAAATTAGGAGAAGGTGTGGAGTAACTAAAAGTATTTGTCAGAGGGCTGAAGAGGGGTTGTTGAGGTCATTTAGAGAGAATGGATCCAAGTAGAATGACTTGGAGAGCGTATAAATCTGTAGGGGAAAGAAGGCGGGGTAGGGGTCGTCCTAGAAAAGGTTGGAGGTAGGGGGTAAAGGAGGTTTTGTGGGCGAGGGGCTTAGACTTCCAGCAAGCATGTGTGAGCGTGTTAGATAGGAGTGAATGCAGACGAATGGTTTTTGGGACCTGACAAGCTGTTGGAGTGTGAGCAGGGTAATATTTTGTGAAGGGATGCAGGGAAATCAGTTAATTGAATTAGTTGGACTTGAGTCCTGGAAATGGGAAGTACAATGCCTGCACTTTAAAGGAGGGGTCTGGGATAGTGACAGCTGGGAGGGACTATTCTCAGCTGTCGTATCTGAGCGCCTCTGCAAAGACAGTGGTTATGTATGAGTGTGGTGAAAGTGTTGAATGATGATGAAAGTATTTTCTTTTTGGGGATTTTCTTTCTTTTTGGGTCACCCTGCCTCGGTGGGAGACGGCCGACTTGTTGAAAAAAATAATAATGGTTGTGCCACTTTTCTAGTAAACACAGGCATTGTTTTTTATTGAGTCCCTAGACACATGGATGTTTGGGGTAATGATTATTATTATTATAATCAAATAGAAGCACTAAACCTTGGGGTAATGAACAGGCAGGGCAACTGGTATACCCCTTCGGCGGCCACCTCCCGGAACAGGCAGCCTCCAGGCATACTTCCACCTTCCAAGGACACTGTAGGCCGCCCAATGGGGCTCTGGATGGCAGTGCAGATCGTTCAATTCCCATGGCAAAAGAATTATTACCCAGGTTCTCAACAAAATGGGATGGACAACAATCCCTTATTATTATAATCAAAGCTGAGCTCTAAACCACCAGGGTCATACTGAGCTAACAATCTCTTACCCCTCTGCTTACAAGCTGAAATTCGCAAGGGTAATTATCCACAATTAAGGAGGCTGAATGGAGAGGGAAGGGGTAGGAGTATTTAGATTCACTCCAAGGAGGATTATTATTATTATAATCAAAAGAAGCGCCAAACCACAGGGGTTATACAGCACGGCTGGTCAGGACAGGATGCAGGGAGAATGGATTGTAAGAGGGAGATGGATGATTAGTAGGGTATGGAGTGAAGCAGGACAGTAGATAGTGCAGGGATAGAGGATAGCAAGAGATCGAGGTAGAAGGAACTGAGGGAGGTGCTAGAGGTATAATCTTCAGAGTTTGTGTAGTAAGTCAGTTTCTGTCAAAGTCAACAAGAGAGTCAGGATTAAAGGAGGGCCATTCTGCAAGAAGGGAAGGTAAAGAAAGGGCCGCAGAGCGAAGACGCCGTTGGAGGTAAATTCTGAGTGCTCGTTGATAGAGTGGGCAGTCCAACAGAATATGTCGAACAGACACTGGAACCTGACAATGCTCACAGAGAGGGGCAGGGAGCCTCTCCATGAGATACCCGTGAGTAAGACGAGTGTTGCCTATGCGAAGACGGGAGAGTGTAGTCTCCCAACCTCGACATTGGTGACAAGAAGAAGGCCAGAAACCTATAATCGGTTTAATAGAATGGAGTTTGTTATTTAGCAGGTCAGACCAGCGTTGTTGCCAACGGGTGCGAAGGTGGGTAGCAATGACCGCAAAATAGTCCGTGAAAGGAACACCTCTATATGAAACTGGAAGGTCATGTACTGCTGACCGCGTAACAGCGTCTGCCTGTTCATTGCCCTGTACGTCAACATGACCAGGGACCCAACAAAAAACAATATCTTTGTGCTTGCTAGAGATACGGCGTAACCAAAGTTGAATACGAAGAACTACGGGGTGAGGTGTATCAATTTTACGGATAGCCTGTAAAGCACTAAGGTAGTCTGAAACGACCACAAATGGTGATACAGGCATAGATGCAATACGGATAAGTGCCACAAGAATGGCATACAATTCAGCCGTAAATATGCTAGCCGAGGGTAATAGATGCCCTCGTACGATGCTGTCCGGAAACACTGCTGCGAATCCGACGCCGTCAGACGACTTTGAACCATCGGTGTACACTGCGATGGCATGGGAATGAGAACGGAAGTGGTCTAGAAAAAAAGAGCGAGAAGCCGCCGTAGGTAGGCGGGCTTTCGCTCAAGGTAGAGGAATAGAACAGACATGGACAGCAGGAACTTCCCAAGGGGGTAGGGGAAAGGGAGATGTCACATGAACATATAGAGGTGGTAGCTGAAGGGAAGACAGGAGTGAATGTAGACGAAGGGAAAAAGGACGAAGTAAGCAGGAGCGACGAACAAATAAAGAACGTCTACTAACATCTGTAAGAATCCTATACATGGAAGGATTGCGGAGGTCATGAGAGCGAACATAATAGCGAATGCAATGTACATCACGACGATCGGATAAGGATGGAATGTTCGCTTCTACATAGAGGCTCTCAACCGGGAAGAACGAAATGCACCAAGGCATAAGCATAATCCCTGGTGATGGATGGGATTAAGGATGGAAAGAGTAGCAGGGGAGGCCGCCGAATGTATCTGGTCACCATAATCGAGTTTTGATAAAATTAGGGCTGAATGTAGATGAAGGAGAGTTCTACGATCAGCCCCCCACGAAAGATGTGCGAGGGTTTTTAGGAGGTTCAGCCGGCTATGACAAGTTGTCTTCAGAGAGGTAATGTGAGGTTTCCAGGACAATCGACGGTCAAACAGGAGGCCGAGAAACCTGACTATCACGTTCCGGGATACGTGAGCCGTATAGGTACAACAGATGATCAGAGACCACGGAACGTCTAGTAAACGTAATTTGATGAGTTTTTCTACTAGAAATTTTAAACCTGTGAGAGGTGGCCCAATCGGAAACTCGATTGACGGCATGCTGGAGGGAAACTGCAATGAGGCGACAGTCACTAACTGCACAAGCTATAGCAAATTCATCCACATAGAGCGATGACCAAATATTGGATGGGAGAACAGATGCCAGATTATTTATAGCAAGCAGAAAGTGTGTTGTGCTCAGAACACATCCCTGGGGGACACCTTCAGTTTGGACAAATTCCGGGGAAAGTTCATTACTAACCCGGACCCGGAAATGTCTGTCAGTTAAGAAGGCCTCAAGGAAGAATGGTAGGTTGCCTCGGAGGCCTAAGGAGTGGGCCTGGGCCAAGATATTATATCTCCAAGTTGTGTCATAAGCCTTCTCAAGGTCGAAAAAGATAGCGATAACCGAGTGGTTATTAGCAAAGGTATTACGAATATATGTATCCAAGCGCAGCAAGGGGTCAATGGCAGAACGGTCCTTACGGAAGCCATATTGACTAGGGGAGAGACTATTGTGCGTCTCTAAATACCACATCAAACGTCTATTAACTAGACGTTCCATCACCTTGCAAACTGCACTGGTAAGAGCGATGGGACGGTAGTGAGAGGTATCACGTCCCGTAGTACCTGGTTTGCGAAAAGGGAGAACAATAGCAGACTTCCACAGCTGGGGAAGAACTCCTTGCGACCATATAAGATTAAAGAGTCGTAAGAGGACAGTAAGAGCAGACTGATGTAAATGCTGTAGCATACGAATATGTATGCCGTCTGGCCCAGCTGTCGATGATCGGCAAGCAGTGTGTGTTGCCTCCAGTTCTTGAAGGGTAAAAGGTACATTATAAGATTCTTCTCTAAGAGAAGAAAAATCTAAGGGCTTTAACTCGCTGGCAGACTTAGAAGAAAGGAACGAGGGGCATAGATGGAGCCCGAGTTATGCGGACTAGATGATTACCAATTTCAGTGGCAACGGCAAGAGGGTGTGCTATATCGACACCAGCAACCTGAAGAACAGGAGCCGGGTCGACAGTTAAGGCAAGAGGGAGGTAAAGTACAAGAAGGACTGGCATGGTCGTCGGCACCACAGACTGGGCATTCGGCCATGGACCTGCAATATTTCGCTGGATGACCAAAACGCCAGCAGTTTCTACACTGTAGTGGTCACCTTTCGAACTTGTAAACGTTGACGTGCAATGTAAACCGAAGGTGGGAGTTCACGGCAGTCAAATGGTAAACGAGCTATATTGCAAGGATAACGTCTTCGCTTATTGGCAGGGAGGACAAAAGTGTCAACCTTAAGGTTAGGGAGTTCTTGGAGCTCAAGCTGCTCCAAAATGTCATCACCACATGTCTGGAAATTCCGTTGGACAATGGTGTGGGGTAAAATGACAGTACCACTACAAGAATTAAGAGAATGATGCTTGTCAATAGTGATAGGAATAGTATCTATGGTCGTAAGAAGAGAAAGATCGCAAGCTTGGCCAGCATTCTGGACCGTGATGATGCGAGTGCCGCTCTTGAGAGCGTGAAATGAGATATCTTTACCTACATGGCATAGGAGAGCTTTACCAATACTATGATCGGAAAGATAGGTAGTTGGAGTAGTCGGTCTTAGAGTAAAAAACTGTCCATTGAGTAGTGTGAAACAAAGTGTTTAAGGGGAGTGCGCGACGTGCTGGTCATTTCTGAGATGAACAAGAAGGAAGTGGCGAATCGTCATGTAAGGGCCTTGGTCGTTTGGATGTGGGACCGGGGGTGGTCTGATGGGTGACGGGTGAGCGATCTGAAAATTGCCGCACCGTCGAGGGAGAAGCCGGAATCAAGGTGAGAGAAGAGCGAAGGTCAGATATGTCAAAAGAGCCGGTCGGAACCCCGGTACCTGAAGCAGGTGACGAACCGGCACCAGCAAGAGGTACAGGGGTATTAGAGATGTCCGAAGAGTTGTCCATTAACGAGGCAGGGTCAGTACTGGGTGCGGTATCAGGAAGGGGCCCAGGGGTAGGTTCACAGTTTAGGGCATCCATGGTTAGGTTCACGGGCTAGGGCATCCATGGTTAGGTTTCTTCTTTCTTTTTGTTTTTAAGAAAAAAAGAGAGAGAAGAAAATAAAAATAAAAAAAAGAATAAAAAGGGGGAACGTGGAGGAATAGCTCCTAGGAGGAATGAAAGGGGTGTAAATCACCCTCCGCGCCCAAGAGGACCTCAACACCGCAAGTAGGGCAGATGCTGCATGGAACCCGTGCCATACCCTACCCTTCACGCCAGTAAACCAGCGATCCAGGATAGCAACCTCACATCCACCGAGCTACCTCGGCGGACAAAATAGAGGGCGGCCGGATATCCGCCACAAAGCATACCTCCTTCGGTCACCACCCCTGGAATCTGAAAGGTGGCCTCCAGAGATACACCCGTCACCCGAAAGATACCCAAAGCCACCCCCGGGAGACCGAGAGGGAGGCATCCCCAGGCGATCCAGATTCCACGGCAACTACACCACCGCAAGAACCTAACGGAAAGGGAAGACCATGGTACCCTTCCCCCTACCTAGGAACTAGAATGCCTGTGGAGGGAAGCTCCCAGGAGAAAAATGGGAAGGAAATAAGGGAGGGATGAGGAGGAGGAGGAAAGGGAAGAGGGAGGAAAGGGAAGGGGGGATTGGGGGGTAATTAGGTTCGGTCTGAGGAAGAAGACCAAGAGATCCAATTCCTCAGACCGATAGCCTCTTTACCACAAGGAGCCCCCCTTAAAGAGGACTCAAAGGAGGAGACAAGAGGGTTAATTCCTTGAATCAAGAGCCCTTCAGCACATCAAGGAGGTACAATCCAAGGAAGGAGAAATCTGGTCCAAATCCTTGAACTGAAAGTCCCTCACCTGCATCAAGGAATCTCCCTTGATGGGAATGAAAAAATGATGGATGATATTTTTTTTATTTCAGCAAATTATGAGACTTTATACTTAAATATATTTTAGGTAGATGAAATTATTTTTACATCTACTTCAAATAAAAAATAAATAAATTCATAAATTTTATGTGTGGGGGATACATTTCCTACATTAATTTTAATACTCTGAGGTTCATTTTAAATTATTTACTCATAACCGTGTATGTATGTAGAAGCTGCATGTTGTGATTTTCAAGTCAATTGTCCTATTAGTAAAAGATCATTTTGTCAAACAAGCCAAGAATATATACTTCTTGCTTTGACACCACAAAAATCAGTTTTAAAATGATGAAATTTAAGTAGTGTGTTTGTGTGATGCAATATATCATATACAAATACAGTGGACCCCCGGCTAACGAACACCCCGGAAATCGTACAATTATGTAAGTATAATATTGTAAGTGCTTGTGGAAGCGTATTTTTGGGGTCTGAAATAGACTAACCTACGTGACATTATTTCTTAAGGAAGTAAATTCGTTCGGTAATGGCACTTGAGCAGGCTTCTGGAATGAATTTTGTTCGTTAGCCGGGGGTCCACTGTACTGTATATCCTTATTTGATCAAAACAGAGCATTTTAAAAACTTTTAGGATAACCTAGCTTGTCTGACTGACTTGGTCATCAAACACAACATACGTATATGTACAGTAACCTGTTCATACAGTTTCTTTTTTAATCTATGTTTTTTCCGTGTGTATTTATTTAAAAATGGAAAAACAAATTAAAATAGACATATTAAATAAATACAATAATGCAGTATTAAAAATTATTACTTTTATTTCAGACCTGGTGCTCTGATATCATCCACAGCACATATGAAGCATGTTAAATCAAAATGCTGTCACTGATTTTAGGATTGTCAAATGTTATTTGAATTCATTTTGAATCAATGCGTCATCACCATCACCAATATTCTACCTACCACTTTCGTGATGTCTGGGAAAGTAAATGCTTGGAAGAAAACAAAAGTGGCAAATAATATTCAGTGACATTTTCCATTTCATACTACCTCACACAGCATCATAGGAAACTAGTACTAACACGCTAGCTAAACATCCACAGCACTTTCTCAGCTATTTAGACCAGGTGTAATGCACTTGAACTATCACAAAGAAAATCATTCATTCCCTTTTAATAAACTACCCACCTGTATGCCACATTTTCTCTCATACCTTATCTACTGACTTTCCTGATCCTCCCCTCTCGCCCTCAACCTCCCTTGTATAATTATTAGCATTGTATTGAAAAACAAGCACAAAACAAAAAACTGCATTGTTCCACCTTTCTCTAAATCTTGAAAGTCACTGACTTTTGCATTCATACTCACAGAAACATCAAGAGTTTATGAAGGAAAAGATGAGGGATGTCTGAAACTACTTTCAACTGACAATATTATTATTACCAAGAACATATTGTACCCCCTTAAACAGCCTTTAATAAAAGGGGCAATAAAAAATACTGATATGGATTATCTGAATTCATTTTGCAGAATCTCTCTATATTTCTTCACTTTATTATTGTTATATTTAAGGAAAAGTGCTAAACCCACTGAGGTCATACAGTACCTGGGAAATGGGATGGCAATTAATTTGGATCTGAAGCTCCAGTTCCATGGATCAAGAGCCCCTCACTAATCTTCATAGTATGACAAGTGACTAGGAGTGCAAAGGTTGTGGAAGCCTTTATACCCACTGGTGCATCTGGTGTACCACATTAAGATAGAGATGGGTTATAACTGTAAAGGGCTCTTGAATGAATTCTGCTTAATATGAAAAAATTCTCTCGAACTGATGCTACACATTTGCAAACAGCTTCAATCTGCATATGACTTTTGTCTATTTTGTTGTGGACTGCAATTTTTTTTTTTTTTAATTTAAAGCCCCAAAAACAAACCCAACTTTTGTCAACTTAACCATATACAAAAGACATCACTTTGCATAATTTTTTTTTTAGACATGTCACAGACCCTAACAATAACAATGAAGCTCTCTACTGCTGATTATAAATATAGGAAAACTCCATCACTCTGAGTTGATGGTCTATATACAGAATTTGTTTTTTTTTACCAAGATTTGCTTCTACATTATACTGTGCCATATATTCACAATGGCAACAATTTTTTTTACAACATAATATGCACAAATTTAGTCTCAAACAAAGTATGGAAGACTTACAGAAAATTTAAGGAATTAAGGCCAACACCTTAACTAGATAAATTATACATGACAAGACGTATATAGGCTTTAAATTAATTAAATTACATACACACATATTCACAACTCTCACTCTTTTACACATACATTCATACTTTTACACGCACGCACACGCACACACTTTTACACATGCACACACGCAAACACACACACACACACACACACACATAGAATAACAGACAATTTCAAAAAATGCAAGAATGGACAAGTTATTCCTAAAGAGTGATTTGAATATGGCGACACTTGTTTGTATAACCTTGACAGCTCACAGATTTAATTACAGTGGACCCCCGGTTTACGATGGTCTCCAAACTCGCCCTTTTATGCAAGTTTATTTTTGCGAGTGCTTTTTTAAGTGTAGTTTTGGGGGTCTAAAAGGACTAATCTAATTTACATTATTCCTTATGGGAATAAATTCGTTTGGTAATTGCACTTGAACAGCATTCTTGAACGAAAAAATATCGTAAACCGGGGGTCCACTGTATGTGTAAAGGCTATACATTAGGAAAATTGCTGATGAATATAAGTCTTCCTTGTTTTGCCTTAGAATAATAAGCTGATGCACTGAACAGACCTGAAAAATATTATACTAAATCTGATATCTTTAGCACTATAATCTTCATATATTCATCACTACTAAAAGCTTGTTACACAACAAAATTACTAAATAATACTTAAATAAATCACAGGATCAATTCCTCCAAATCCTTTATCAGTTTGTCTTCTGTAGCTATCTTGTCCATTTGGTTTTTCTCTAAAACCTTACCATTCTCCTTCTCTCCTTTCAGTCTTGCAATTGCATCCAGTTTCTGAAAAATGTAATAAAAAGAGCTAATATAATAAGAATTAAAAATAAGAAGCTCCCTCCATATATAAAGAAAATTACCAACACGCCTAACCATTTTCAAGAGGGAACTGATACGTTCCTGCAACCTGTTCCTGGTCCCTTTGTTGGACTGCTTTGTGCAAGTACCAAAAGACTGACTGATGCAGGATGCCCTAACAGTGACTGGAGCCAAGTGGGTACACACACTCATTATGCAACATGATATTCCATGTAAAAATCATTCAAAGCAATCACTGAATTTCTTGTTTATTCATAGGACAGCCCTTATAAAAACGACACACCTTAACAACTCCATCTTAACCCTTTCAGGGTCGAGACCTCGATTCTTAACTCTCTCTCAGGGTCGAAACATTTTCGGAATTTTTTTTTTTATTTTTTCTTATAAAATGATAGAGCATCTTTTTCCGATCATAATGCCACCAAAAGTCTGAAATTTGGTGAAAGACTAACAAAATTATGCTCTCGCAAAGTTAGCGGTATCGAAGATATTTACGCATCAGCGATTTCGCCCACTTTGAGCCCTATTTTCGGCCAATTCCAATGTCTCAGTCTACGAAAATCATAGCTATTATTGTAGAATTCCATTTGTTCTATCGATTGAGTACAAGAAACCACCAATTTACCGATTTCAACTACCCAATAAAGCGGTCAGAAATTGGCAATATTATCAATTTCACACAAATTTCAAAAGATGCCAATTTCAAAATAGGGTCCAGAATAAACAAGACAGACACTCCTGGCACTACAATAACATTTTATCTGTTCATTAGTCACGTCTCCAGGCTCCTATTGCATTACTTTTGCTTTCCATATTGAATTTTTATTCTCACAAAAAATTGAAGATTTTCTGTTATGTATACTACTGCATCATTGTAAAAACGGTATAAATAATATCAGCGCACTTGTGGAAGAATATTAGACTACCCAGTTGATGTGTATTGGACGAATGGCGTGATTTGTTTACTCTTGAACATAGGCAAAAATCAAACATTTTCGCTACTTTGCGCTCAGTTTCAAGGTACTTGTCATCGTGAAACCAGTCAAAATTATCTCTATTTCTGTAATATATCATCCATTCTATCAAATGAGACTAAGAAAATGAGAATACAAGCATAAATACCATACGAAAATAGACTGCAAAGTCGCTGTTTTAAACCAAAAACACGGTCAGTTTTTTTTCCTCATTATGCACTGTGTGGTGCAGGATTTTTTATACTGCACACACTGACTGCACAGACCCATTCTCTCACATCTAGGCCTACCAGCCTGTTTCTGCTTGATTTGAGGGCGTTAGAATTTAGGCGTACTAGTACGTCAAACGCCCTGGTGCGTAAGCCGTACTAGTACGTCAAAAAACCCTGAAAGGGTTAAATGTATCCTTTATAATTGCCAGATTGATGCCTTTTTCACACATCTTGATTTAGTAAGTTACTAATAATGTATTTGATCAAAACTTTTTTATCTTAAAAACCTAATTAATCTTTAGATATTACACTAAATATTCTTGTACAAGAAGCCAATGTTTCTCTTGCATTAGTCTGTCTCAAGAATATTAGGCTTCTAAAATCAAGATGACTCAGTATTAACCCCCACCCCTCTCCCTAGTGCTAAATATATATATTTTGAAAGTATACTTAACAAGTGTAATTTATAATACAGTGCAAACTGTCTACCAATTTTTTTTTATTTCACTCCCCTTTTCTTCATTGTCGGATATCAAATCTATTAATCAATTGCTATTGTTCTCTATTTCTCTCCCTCCCTTACTATTGCTCCCACTAAATCTTTCTCTTTTCTCACTCTCTCTTTTTCCCCCCTCTGCTCATTCTATCACTTCTTTATAGCTCGCTATTGTTCTCTCCTCTTTTTATAGCTCTCTCTATTGCTCCATCACATGCTCTTTCTCCCTCTCTTTCACTCTTTCTCTCTGTCAGACACACACGTTCGTTTTTAATTCACAGCTCCTCTTTGAACATACAATATTTACTCCATTCAAGCAAACTTTTATCTTTCTCTGTTTACATTTCCCTTAACCCATTATCTCTCAGTTTACACAACAAAGACTAAATGCCAACTTTTTGCACATTTTACCTTCTTAATATTTCTAATCTTTTTGTCTTTCTCGGGATCTCCGGTCAGCTCAATGGATGCGGCAAACGAATTGACCGGCAGTGCAGCTTTAGCTGGCACTGGAGGTTCTTGGCCAGCGGTTTCTCTCCAGTTGTTTCCGCCTTTTTCTCCTTTGCCAGCTTCTCCCTCTTCTTCGCGCTTTTTCTTAGCTGCTTCTCTCTTCTTCTTCTTTTTCAAGGCAGCCTTTGAGAGCTGAGGAGCTCCTATAAATATAAAATGGAACAATTCTTTTTAACCGAATCCAAAGTTACATGCGTAGATATAAAATGATTAATACAGATAAAAAGCAAAAAGTGTATCATATATTACAAAAAATCTTACTAATATTAATATCCTGATAATGTTTTAACATAAAACAAAAACATTAAAGCTAGTGATATGACAGCAAACAGTTAGCAACTGTATCAAACGAAGGGGCATGAATAAGGTAATTACTGTATTCTCATTTAATGAAGCTGGGGTTTACTACTAAACAATATCAGAATTTTCCATTGCACTAGATTTGACCTACACCTCACCTCATTTATAGCTGCATTAGTAGCAAAATGTTATGAATAGATAAATATAGGTACAAGGAGAGACTAAGAGCTATTTGCTACAGTGATCCCTCTCCCTCTCTGGAATAATGCACATACTGGACTAGTGAAAAACACTGTATTAATCCTTTTGATAAATTAACCCACAAACTGTTATAACCAATAAACAGTGTTGACAAGTTCAGAAAAACATACGTTACAGCAGTTATGCCCAATAGCGTGTTACACATTGTCACAATTACCTTATAACCTGTTCTTTATATTATTATTATAATCAAAAGAAGCGCTAAACCACAAGGGTTATACAGAGCGGCGGGGCAGGACAGGATGCAGGGAGAATGGATTGTAAGCGGGAGATGGATGATTAGTAGGGTATGGAGTGCAGCAGGACAGTGGATAGTGCAGGGATAGAGGGTAGCAAGAGATCAAGGTAGAAGGGACTGAGGGAGGTGTGTAGTAAGTCAGTTTCTGTCAAAAAGTCAACGAGAGAGTCAGGATTAAAGGAGGGTCCATCAGCAAGAAGGGAAGGTAAAGAAAGGGCCGCAGAGCGAAGACGCCGTTGGAGGTAAATTCTGCGTGCTCGTTGATAAAGTGGACAGTCCAACAGAATATGTCGAACAGACACTGGAACCTGACAATGCTCACAGAGAGGGGCAGGGAGCCTCTCCACGAGACACCCGTGCGTAAGACGAGTGTGGCCAATGCGAAGACGGGAGAGTGTAGTCTCCCAACCTCGACATTGGTGACAAGAAGGCCAGAAACCTATACTCGGTTTAATAGAATGAAGTTTGTTATTTAGCAGGTCAGACCAGCGTTGTTGCCAACGGGTGCGAAGGTGGGTAGCAATGACTGCAAAATAGTCCGTAAAAGGAACACCTCTATATGAAACTGGAAGGTCATGTGTACTGCTGACCGCGCAGCAGTGTCTGCCTGTTCATTGCCCTGTATGTCAACATGACCAGGGACCCACCAAAAAACAATATCTTTGTGCTTGCTAGATACGGCGTAACCAAAGTTGGATACGAAGAAC
>WNWK01002226.1:34019-220531 GCA_009830355.1 Cherax destructor
TGTGTGATGTGGAAGTCTAACAAAAGGCTTGGGTCACAAAGGACATTTTCTTAGATTGGTTCAATGAAGTGTTTGGCCCCAGTGTGAAGAAATATCTATTGGACAATAATTTGCCACTTAAGTGCCTCCTGATAATGGACAATGCTCCTTGTCATCCTCCAAACTTGGTAGAGAAAATTGTGGAGGAGTTTAAATTCATCAAAGTGAAGTTCTTGCCCCCTAATACCACTCCTCTCCTCCAGCCCATGGACCAGCAGGTCATTTCCAACTTTAAAAAACTCTATACCAAAGCAATGTTTCAAAAGTGCTTTGATGTGACCACAGACATGAACATAACCCTAAGAGAATTTTGGAAAAACATTTCCATATGCTGCATTGTGTACACCTTATAGGTAAGGCTTGGGAGGAGTGACTACCAGGACTTTGAACTCTGCCTGGAGAAAATTGTGGCCAGACTGTGTCCTAGAGAGGGATTTTGAAGGTTTTGGGGCTGAGCCTCAGAAGCCTGAGCCTGAGCCTGTTTTGGAAGAAATTGTGGAATTGGGCAAGTCTTTGGGGTTAGAGGTGAGTGGTGAGGATGTGGAACAGTTGGTGGAGGAGCACAAGGAAGAGCTAACCACTGAAGATCTGCAAGAGCTTCAACAGCAACTGGAACAAGAGAGCAGAGGTCAGGACAATGGTTCAAAGGAGGAGGTGGAGGTGGAACAAAAATGGAAGAATGTGCCTTCTTCAAGGATTAAGGACATTTGTGGAATGTGGAGCAAGGTGCAAGCATTTATGGATGAATATCACCCTAACCATGCTGTTGCAGGCCGTGCTGGCAACCTGTACAATGACACAGTGGTGTGTCATTTCAGGGATGTGTTAAAGAATCGCCAGACACAGAGCTCCTGGACAAATTTGTTGTTAGAAAGAGGTCTAGTGACTCTCAAGCTGGTCCTAGTGGCATTCAAAGAAAAAGGAAGTAACCCCAGAAAAGAACTTACCACCTGCAGTGTTAATGGAAGGATTCCCCTTCCAAACACTAGCATACTACTCCACCTTCTCCCCTCCTCCCGTCCTCCACACATCAACAACTCTTCAATAAATGTAAGTGACATGTTATTGTACAATATTTGCATGTGTATTTATGTATTCTTTATTCAATTATTTATTATTTAATGTCCAAAAGTTCTAAAAAATATTTATTTAACTACTTTTGGAAGTCTTGGACGGATTAAATTTATTTCCATTATTTCTTATGGGGAAAATTGATTCGTTTAACGATTGTTTCGCTTTAAAATATGCCCTCTCTGACGGATTAATATCGTAAGTCGGGGTACCACTGTATTAATAATAATCACTATTGGGCACATTAAATGTCTTATTTTACGTTAATATAGACATTTTCATTAATTCATCTATGATATTTTCTTCAAAATTATTTAAAAAACATGTTACATAGCATATAAACATGATACATACACCCACAGAATAAAAATTGACAAATATGATATTTGTTTACCAAGCGACTTAGTAGGAGTGTCGGAAGAATTACGTTTTTTCTAGTCAAACAATGAGGGATAACTGTAGAAAAATATTCCTTTCATATGCCTTCAATCTATATATAGCTATTCACGACCCTTGTGGGTTTAGCGCTTCTTTTTTATGATGATAATAATAATACTATCATTAACTCTAAAAATAATGTGTTGCATGAGAATGGGAGTGTTGCTGTTTGCTTATTTTGTACTAACTTGTACACAATGTAAGAGTATTTATATTGTGAGGTAATTACGTATTATTATTATAATAAAAAAAAATTATTTTGAGGTAAAAGTTTCACAAACTCTTACAAATGTATGTGAATGAACTAAAAGTGGACACGTATTAATCGCATTCATTTCGCCTGACCGAGTGATCGCCCACTACCTGTTCAGTTTTTTTTTTTTTTACCTTGTCTGAACTCCGTATCTCGTTCTCTCTCTCGTTTACTCTTTTGTAAACTAGTTGGCTCTAATTGACTATGGCGTCTAAGCTTAGTTGTGATAAAAAAGAGGAGTCGTAAGCCTCTTACTTTAAGTGCCAAGTTAGAAATGATTAAATTCAGTGAACTGACTTTTTTGGGTTATCCTAGGGTGTCTACGCATATTCTGCTATGTATGATAATCTATGTAACTATTTGTGTATACCTGAATAAACTTACTAACAAGGTATATGTTGATTGCTGAGATAGCCATCAAATACAGTTACATATAGCAGCATATGTGTAGAGAACCCAGGATAACCCAAGAGTGTACTCACCTAACTGTACTCGCCTAATTGTGGTTGCAGGGGTCGAGACTTAGCTCCTGGCCCCGCCTCTTCACTGACCGCTACTAGGTCCTCTCTCCCTGCTCCATGATCTTTATCTTACCTCGTCTTAAAGCTATGTATGGTTCCTGCCTCCACTACATCACTTACTAGACTATTCCACTTCCTGACTACTCTATGGCTGAAGAAATGCTTCCTAACATCCCTTTGACTCATCTGAGTCTTCAACTAACACTTGCTAGGAGCTAATGCTGCTGGGGATTGCAAGTTAAAACCTATGATAATTTATCACTCAGAGAATCCTAGGGCCCTAAAGAACTATGCAAAAAGTAGCCTCCCTGTTTATTATAAATCCAATTCGAAAGCTTGGATGACTACTGATCTTTTCATAAATTGGTTCACAGACTATTTTAAGCCAATGTTAATACTTTAAGGTAAGTAATAAGTGTACTCTGTGTATCTTACTTTTTATTGAGGTTTTTTAATGCCTAGTGCTATTGTTAACTTAATATAAGTTAGTGTAAGCTTGTTGTCTGGCATTTATATGCATTTAGAAGTGGAAAAAAATGGCGTTCTGCTTTTCGGCGATGTCTGCTTTAAGGCACTAGCCTGGAACCTAACCTGCCGTATAAGTGATGCCATACTGTACTGTGAAACAAATTGTGCTTTGCAACAATATTAATCTACAAACCCTCTGAAAATAGAAAATAAGAATTTTTCATTATATCTGGCCATTTAGCATTTTAGAACTCGCTTAGAATTTAAAATTTAAACGTGGAATAAGAGTATTACTGATTAGCTCTCTTCATCACTCATATCAACTGAAATAAAAAAACAAAGACTTACCCTCATTCTTTGTTGGGTCATCCACCTCACTGAGGAACTTCTTCTCAGTACTTGGCAAACCAACAGGACCTTTGGCTCCTCTCTGACTTGGAAGGATGTACTTCTGTTTTGATGCTGTTATGAAAAATGATATTCAATCAATGCACACAACTTTGTAAAATATTCAGAAAGAATAAAAAGCACAATACCATGAGTGGAACAATACACAGATAACCTGCACACAGGAGAAAAACATGACAATGTTTCAGTCCAACTTGGACCATGAACTAGACCTAAACTAGTTAATGGACCAAGTCGAACTGAAACGTCTTCATAAGTCTTTTCCTGTGTGTGTGTGTGTGTGTGTGTGTGTGTGTGTGTGTGAATTATTTGTGTATTTTAAAATATTCCTTAGAACAAAAGCCCTCTATAAAAATAAATTGATCTTAAGATACTTGTACACCATTACAAATTTTACAGGAAACATTTCACTCCTGGGAGTTTTGTCAATCCAGATCATTAGATTGATAAAGTTACAAAAGGGCTACACTCTGTCGGTACATATATCATGTACCAGGTTCCTGAAACTATAGGTCTAAAGACTGCCACTAAAAAGCTAATTTTACGAGCACCTCGGTACCACATAGGAATTATAGTGCCTGCACACTGTAAGGGTAGTTTGGAGAATCATCTGAACTGTGTTGCATGCACAGTTCTGAGTGATGGCAAATGTATTAACTTCTTAGGTTAGCCTTATCTTAGCAAGAACCAATCGATGTGGGGGAAAAAAAAAATACATAAGTCTGAAAGGATGATTTACACCTAATGTAGCAGCTGCTGGCTGCATTGTATGTAAATCATCAAGATGAAGAAGCAATCAAGGTTTCCTAATATTCCCATGGTTGAGTCAAGCCGTCTTCTAAGGAGGGTGAAAGGCAAGACAGTACTTTCCATTATAATACAGTGGACCCCCGGCTAACGAACACCCCGGAAATCGTACAATCATGTAAGTATAATATTGTAAGTGCTTGTGGAAGCGTATTTTTGGGGGTCTGAAATAGACTAACCTACGTGACATTATTTCTTAAGGAAGTAAATTCGTTCGGTAATGGCACTTGAGCAGGTTTCTGGAATGAATTTTTTTCATTAGCCGGGGGTCCACTGTATTTCGTTATTCCTCAAAATTGTCAGCTTAAAGTAACCATCTGTTTACACATACTACCAGTGTTCCACTTAATTTATTGCTATATTCACAATGGAGTGCTAAACCTGTAGGGGCCATACAGTACTTAGGAAATGGAAGGTCTACTGATGCTTTCTATTGGACCAGCGTTCGGATGAAGAAGTGGATGTTAAAAAATCAAAACGAGCTTTCTTTATCCAGCAATTTAGTTCACTTAGGAGCCAAATAACTGCATTTAATTTAGTAACTCAAATTGTATGGACAACTCACCAGCAACTATGGAGGATTCTATACCAGTGACAGGTGTGGTGGAAACTCTGAAGGACTTAGCAGCTTCTGGGTCTGGAATCCAATGAGCAGCAAAGAGCTCTTGTATGGACTCTTCATGCTGTAACACAGCAGTATAATGCCATACTTTATATCTGGAAATATTTGAAAGTTTCAGCAAATGTATCAAATTTAAAAATGATAATTTTTTATGTGAATAATTTTAATATATCGTTCATCATCTAGATATAATAGCTTTCAATTCAATAACGGAAGAAGTATTTCCAGAATAGTTGACATAAATTTTAGATTTCTTCCAAGAGGCAATTATTGAAAGGGACATGTTTATGGTGAACTGCATTTTTTTTATTTTTTTATTTGACAGTACACATATATGGTGGGATACGGCTGGTGCATTGAAAGAAGTATGTATACAGTGGTACCTTGGTATACGTCCTTAATCAGTTCCAGGACCTTGGACTTATACCAAACAGGACGTATACCAAACGAATTTTCCCATAAGAAATATAGGGAAAATGATTAATCCGTTCCCATAAAAAAAATCCTATTGTTATTGGCATATTATACATTGATGGGGTTGCATAAAATAATTTACACTGCTTAATACTAAAATATGTAATTTAAACACTGCTTAATACTAAAATACATACATAAATACAAAAGAATTAGATGAAAGAAATGCAAATTTAACCTCACTTTACTTTGCTGAAAAGAGTCGAGTGCCTACTAGGATAGTGCTGAGAAGGGAGGAGGAGGAAATGTTATTGTTTGGAAGGAAAGTCCTTCTCTTTTCTCTCTCTTTTTCCCTATTTGAACCTGGTTGAAGCTCACCAGGTTTGACTTTTACTAAAAATCTGTCCAAAGAACTTTGCTTCTGCCTTCTCCTCAGGATGTTTCGGAAATGTGACATTGTCTGGTCATTCCAGACAATGCTATTACGGCTTGTTTGGGCTTTGTTGGGGTGGTACTTCTCTGCAAAGTTTTTGACGTCCATCCATTTGGCAAAGATTTCCTTGATTAATGAAGTAGGGGCTTCCTCTATCTCCTCTTCCAAGCCTGAAGAGAGTGCATCCATCTTAGTCTTGTGCTCCTCCTTCCCAAGTTCCTGCAGCTCCTCAGTGGTCAGCTCTTCCCTGTGCCCCTCCACTAACTCCTCCACATCACCATCACTCACATACAGACCCATGGACCTGCCCAGAGAGACAATATCCTCCACTATAGACAGCCTCAAAGCGGTGTTGTGACTCATTTTGACCCATACAAGTTCTAGCACGCGAGTCGTATTCCAAACAAAGGTCGTATACCAAGCAAAAATTTTCGAGTCCAAACAGGACGTATACCAAGTTGGACTTATTCCAAAGCGGACGTATACCAAGGTACCACTGTATAGTATTATTATGATATTCATGAGGAGAGGCTGAACCCCTAAGAGAGAGAGAGAGCACTTGGGAATTTGGAGATTATCAGAGGTATACCATTTCATACTTTTCTAAGAGAGAGTCCTTTCAAGAGGGACACTGCTAGAAAAGTATGAAGTGGCATACTACCACTGATGAGTTTCAAGTTTTTCTAAAATTAATCTTTAAAACATATATTGCATATCCCAGACTTGCCATTGTAGCAAAGATTTGTTTTTTACAGCTTCTTAATAGAGAAAATGAAAACATTACTTGGTAACTCATAAATTAGACACATATGCAACACTTGGGTATCTTTATTGAGGAAACGTTTCGCCACACAGTGGCTTCATCAGTCCAATACAAAGTAGATTGATGGACTGAACACATCAACTCCAGGCCGAGGGACTGATTACCTCAAACTCCTCTTCTCCTTACACCTTTCTACTTTGTATTGGACTGATGAAGCCACTGTGTGGTGAAACGTTTCCTCAATAAAGATACCCAAGTGTTGCATATGTGTCTAATTTATAACTTGTCGGTTCTCTGAACCAATGATCTACAACCTGGTAACTCACAGAACAGGTGAGTTACAACCCATGGCAGGCCAGTGCTAGCCACTGTACCACACTTATTCCCAGAGTTGTTTTTAACTGTTTATTACTATTATTATTAACACATCGGCCATCTCCCACCAAGGCAGGGTGGTCTGAAAAAGAAAAACTTCCATTATCATTCACTCCATCACTGTCTTGCCAGAGGTGCGCTTTCATTACAGTTATAAAACTGCAACATTAACACCCCTCCTTCAGACAGCAAGCACTGTACTTCCCATCTCCAGGACTCAAGTCCGGCCTGTTGGTTTCCCTGAATCCCTTCATAAATGTTACCTTGCTCACACTCCAACAGCACGTCAAGTCCTAAAAACCATTTGTCTCCATTCGCTCCTATCTAACACGCTCACGCATGCTTGCTGGAAGTCCAAACTCCCCCTCTCTCCAACCTTTTCTAGGCTGATCCCTACCCCGCCTTCCCTCCACTACAGATTTATACACTCGAAGTCATTCTATTTTGCTCCATCCTCTCTACATGTCCGAACCACCTCAACCCCTCTTCAGCCCTCTGGATGATAGCTTTGGTAATCCCGCACCTCCTCTTAATTTCCAAACTACGAATTCTCTGCATTATATTCACACCACACATTGCCCTCAAACATGACATCTCCACTGCCTCCAGCCTTCTTGTTGCAATATTCACCACCCATGCTTCACACCCATATAAGTGTGTTGGTATAACTATACTCCATACATTCCCCTCTTTGCTTCCATGGACGAAGTTCTTTGTTTCCAGACTCCTCAGTGCACCACTCGCCTTTTTCTTCTCATCAATTCTATGATTCACCTCTTCTTTCATAGACCCATCTGCTGACATGTCCACTCCTAAATATCTGAATACATTCACCTCCTCCATACTCTCTCCCTCCAATCTGATATCCAATCTTTCATTACCCAATTTTTTATCCTCATCACCTTACTCATTCCTATATTCACTTTTAAATTTTCTTTTTACATACCCTACCAAACTCATCCACCAACCTCTGCAACGTCTCTTCAGAATCTCCCAAAAGCACAGTGTCATCAGCAAAAAGCAACTGTGACAACTCCCACTTTGTGTTAGATTCTTTATCTTTTAACCCCACACCTCTTGCCAACACCCGAGCATTCACTTCTCTTACAACCCCATCTATAACTGTATTATTATGAATTCACAAGTTATTTATAATGGCTTTGAAAGGACTTTAGCCAGAGCTGACCACAGCCATGTTGGTGAGATTTGTCTGTATATACCTGAATTGCAGTCAGTGGGGAAGATGCTAACCTTGCTATAGTGTATAGGAAAACACGCAGCTGAGCAAATCTTATTAGGCTGGCTTGGTACAGTGGTTAGTGAATTGGTCTGCCAGTTTTAGGACGGGTTTGAACTAGGGGTGTGCCAAAGTATCAGAATTGTTATTGGAGAATATCAGCTAAGTTTTGTAGTACCAGTCTAAAAACAAGTATCAGTCATTTTGATGGCATCAGTATATATTGGCTAATTTTGAAGGTAATCATCAGTATTAGTCTAAAATTAAGTATTAGTTGTTCTATGCTACATGGGTGTTGGAAAATGGGGCACCTTGGTTATCTGCCAAAAACAACTAATCACATATGACCAGTAATTCTGCTGTATAGAGAAATGCAAGAAGAGTTCTACTTAACCCTTTGAGGGTCGAGAGGCCCTCTCCCGAACTTGTTCTCAGGGTCGAAATTTTTTTAGAAAAAAATAAATTATTTTTTTCTTATGAAATGATAGAGAATCTTTTTCCGATCATAACACCACCAAAATTATGAAATTTGATGGAAAACTAACGGAGTTATGCTCTCGAATTTAGCGGTATCAATGACATTTACGCATCGGCGATTTCGCCCACTTTGAGCCCTATTTTCGGCAAATTCCCATGTTTCAGTCTTCTAAAATTATAGCTATTTCACTAGAACTCCATTTCTTCTATCGATTGAGTACAGGAAACCGCCTATTTACCAATTGCAACTACCCAAAATAGTGGTCAGAAAATGGCAATTTGGCCAATTTCTCACAAATTTCAAACGATGCCAATTTCAAAATAGGGTCTAGAATAAACAAGGCAGACATTCCTGGCACTAAAATAACATCTTCTCTGTTCATTAGTCATGTCTCCAGGCCCCTCTTACATTACTTTTGCTTTCCATTTTGAATTTTTATTCTCACAAAAAAATAGAAGATTTACTGTTATGTACGTATACAACTGCATCATTGTAAAACTGGTATAAATAATATCAGCACACTTGTGCAAGAATATTAGACATGCTAGTTGATGTGTATTGGACGCATGGCGTGATTTGTTTACTCTTGAACATCGACAAAAATCAAACATTTTCGCTACTTTGCGCTCAGTTTCAAGGTACTTGTCATCGTAAAACCAATCAAAATCATTACCATTTCTGTAATATATCTTCCATTCTATCGAATGAGACCAAGAAAACCAGAATACAACCACAAATACCATACGAAAATACACCCGAAAGTCGCTGTTTTAAACCAAAAACCGGTCAGAGTTTTTTTTTTCTCATTATGCACTGCATGCTTCAGGATTTTTTTTATACTTCGCACACTGACCACGCAGACCCATTCTTTCATATGTAAGCCTGCCAGCTTTCTTCCACCAGATTTGAAGGCACTAGAATTTAGGCGTACAAGTACGTGACCGACCCTGGCTGCAATGACGTACTAGTACGGGACCGACCCTCAAAGGGTTAAAGGTGTAAAATATACTTACCAATGAAAATGATTTTCCAGGCTAGTGTAAAATATTCTCTTTTGATAAGTAAAAATTTACATGTGAAAAGAGAATAAAAATTCTAGACAGAACTAATTTCGTAAAAATACTCACAAATTAAAAAAAGAAAAAAAATGGTTATTTAATACACACCCATTGTTAACTCTTAGTCTTGGAGAGCAAGTAGCTGTAAGCAAGTACTGTCCACATGGCGACCAACTGAAATATGTACTGTCGGAGCATTCTGTTTCGCCAATTTTCTTGCGTGCTGATATGTCCCATGTCTGCAACAAAACAAAATTTTGATTATAAAACGTGGTTTTGTTTTTTATAACCAGTCAGCCTCAAAGTCACTCGCAGAAACACTACTGTGGGGAAAAGTAAAAGGAGATTTTTCTCCAGGTGGGAATTTTTTTTATGTTCACTGCAGAACCAATGCTGACCTCATCTAACTCTACACTGAATTAATACTCTATTTTTATTTTTATTTTGCTTCTACTTGTCTCTAGCTACTATTTTCCTTCTTTCACACTTTTAACTTCCACACATGGAGAAACTGAACAGGCAGTCCCCGTTTAATGAATGGGTTGAACTGCTGAAAAATTACTTGATGGGTGAATCTTCATTCACTGCAATATATTTTTCCATAATTTTATAATACATTCCAGCAAAAAATGGGAAAAAAAGGAAGATGAGGGAATATGGTTATTAACATATGATATGTGGATATTACTGTAAAGATCAAAGTTATTTTATTATACTGTATATCATGACAATTACATGAAAATGAAGAAATCAGTTAAACTGCTTTGGTTGTGATATAAGCTAAATTGTAATGAAGGCTGAAAACACGTGATAGGTTTTACAATAATATTTGTAATTCTTCATCAGAAGCTATAGTTAGAGAAAAACTTTTGAATTGAAAACTATTATATAAATGAATGATAAGACATCAAAAACTAATTATTTTTGGAAGACATTTGGATAAAACCAGCCAATTTAGACATACATTAACCCTGAAGCATTCTAAGCCCCATTTGGGGTCCACATTTAGGGTGAATTTGAGAGGCTCTAGCGCCAAATCAGGGCACATGAAATTGCTGACACTGCTTCTAGCATATAGAGGAACTCTTTGCCACCCTCCAGTAACCAATCAGATAGCCCCAACTTTTTTCAAAGTAGGAGGAGGAGTCAAGATATAAAAACAGTGTAGTTCTGGTTGTGTTTCCCAATCACCTGCAATCACTCGCAAGTAGGAATAATAACGACACTTTAAAAAAATTCATAAAAAACTATCAAAGATATGGAAAAAGTCACAAGAGTAAAAAGATCTTAGAATGGGCCAATCTATAACATACTACATGCACATTCAAATCCCTCCAAGCTAATGACAGAAAAATAAAAAATATTTTGGGGTAAGGTGTAAGGCATATCCATTGGCATTAACTGTTTGAATAAAGATATTACACAGCTGAAAAAAAGTAAAACTTATAATATTACACTAAACACGTCAATTCTCAACAAAGCTTACCTCATATCTAGCTGCAATGTTACCAAATCCACCCACTAACACAATATTGCCAACTGGATTAACAAGAACAGTGTTTCGTGCCCCTGAACCAAACTCAGCAATGGCTTCACATTTCTGGTTAAAAAGTGTGGCTTTGGACGGCATTGTACCATATACTGTGAAGAATTCTTGTCCATTGGGACACCATGCCACTGAGTGAATATTTCCAGGTTTGGCTGAAATAAAGAGATTAGGCTGAATTGAATACATAATGAAAGTAATTGCAGTGGTCCCTCGGTTTTCGTTGAAAATTCTTTCCAGAATGCTGTTTGAGTGCCGTTACTGAACGAATTTGTTCCCATAAGGACAAATGTAAATTAGATTAATCATTTCAGACCCCCAAAAATACACTTACAAAAGCACTTACGAAAATACACTTACATAATTGTTCGAGTTTGGAGGTGAACGAAAACCGAGGGTCCACTGTATTTCACATTAAATATCAGGTTGCCACATATTTTTTTTTTTTTTACTATTGCCCAGTGTTTGTTCCCGCATCTTATCTAAGTTCCTTCCTTGTATAAAACAGCATGTTTTTGGAAGAGGTAGTGTTTATTCTTTCTATTCAATTTTCATGTGAACAAGATTGCCACTAGGTTGATCCTGGAGCTGAAAGGCAAAAAAGCTATGTAGATAAATTGCAAATTAATGGTAGCAGGCTGGTAGACAGTAAACTTAAAGGGCAATACCACTAACTTGACTTGTCATAAGTGTGCCAAATGTAAGCCTGATCTGAATCCTATACGCTTCTACTTATATTCAGTTGATACTTACCTCTACTTTCCTGTTTTTTTTTACAGTTCTTAATACTTTAACAGTTCATTTCCAGCATAGGAGGCATGGTTTGAAACTGGGTTGTAGTAACTAGGATCCCTGGGAGGAATAACAAAAGTCAAAAATAATCAAGAACATTGACAAGATAGAAAAGGATAAATTGTTTCACAAAGGGTCTACAATTAGGAGTCACAGATGGAAGATGGACACCCAGATGAACCATTAGCTTGTTAGATTATTATAAGTACAGTGGTACCTCGGTTAACGATATTTTTTCGTTCCAGAATGCTGTTCAAGTGCCATTACCAAACGAATTTATCCCCATAAGGAATAATGTAAAATAGACTAGTCCTTTTAGACCCCCAAAAATACACTTAAAAAAGCATTTAAAAAAATAAACTTACATAAAAGGGCGAGTTTGGGGACCATCGTTAACCGAGGTACAACTGTATGTGGAAGCCATAAATGTGTTAAGAGGTCATATAGTGCCTGAGGAAAGGAAGTTAATCAAGACTGATCCAAGAAAAAGAGAGGGTAGCTCTAAATCCTTGAATCACAAACCAAGAGCTCTTCACCAGAATCAAGGCACCCCTCACCCCCCATGAAGGACTATGGACACTTTAAAGCCTTTTCTTAGCTCAAAGGTAGTACAGAAATAGAATGAGCATGGCAATGACATAGGGGCTGACTTCATCCATGGATTCAAAGGTACTACAGTAAATAGGACAGCCAGACTACACAAGCTAATCTAAAGGCTGGCAATGAAGCAACTGCGTCCCTACAAACCAAGCTAAGTAAAAAATACCGCACTTACAGAATGTGACCCTTATTGAATCTCCTCGAGTATTAAGGTAGAAAAGCATGTGTTCACCATAGTATGAAAGCCCTGACTTGTCCATCTCAGCAGCAGTTAAGAGCAAACATGCTGTTGACGATTTGTTCCAGTAGCTGTCTATAGTGTCAACCTGTAATTAAAAAAAAAAGTACTTTAAATAATTTCTGACATTAAATTAATAAGAGAGCAAACCAGTAATGAGACTATCTACCTTAAAGTACCCTTGAATGAACTAATTATAATGCAGCAAACCAATTGTACTTTAAACAAAATGGTTTAACCCAATAAACAGAAGAATAACAAATTATGATTTGACCTTGAAACACTGCTAATAATGTGAGGTGTCTAC
Source organism: Cherax destructor (assembly GCA_009830355.1). NCBI lineage: Eukaryota > Metazoa > Arthropoda > Malacostraca > Decapoda > Parastacidae > Cherax > Cherax destructor. The sequence continues at coordinate 46,888 of WNWK01002226.1, forward strand.
TATAGTGATTGTGTGCCAACTTCTGCATCATTTAGGAGGCACAAAAAATAAAATATTTGTAAAACTAGCTGTAAAATTTTTAACATATAGTGTAATGAGGAACCTATCTCAATGGTAACTTTTGCAAAATATAGATAAATACTGTTTAATCCATGCATGCCAGCTGAATTAATAGTAAATACTGTAGTAGAGGAAAAAAAATGCAAATGCTAGGTTAAGTTCCTCTATAGACGGACATGGTGTCTTAACTGCTCAGGCACTGAAGACCCTACATCCAACTCTTATACAATGTCAGGTAGATTATTCTTGTTCTTCATGGTATTCTACCCTAACAAGATTTTTGAAAAACAGATTACAAATTACCCAAAATAAGATGGCGAGATTCTTCCAGGGCCTGAGTCCAAGAGAACATGTCCAAAACTGCATGATATATAAGAATATAACTTAATTCCTCACTCTTCAATAAATGGTAAATTATCCAAGTGCCTCTGGCAAGACTGTGATAGTGTGAATGATGATGAATGTTTCTTTTTTGGGTCACTGCCTTGGTGAAAGACAGCCAGTGTTTAATTTTTTTTTTTTATTAACACATCGGCCGATTCCCACCAAGGCAGGGTGGCCCGAAAAAGAAAAACTTTCATCATCATTCACTCCATCACTGTCTTGCCAGAGGGGTGCTTTACACTAGTTATAAAACTGCAACATTAACACCCCTCCTTTTTCTGTCTCATAAACACGCTGGATAACAGGTATATTTAGCTACTTCTACTTACACTTAGGTCACACTACACAGGCATGCACATGCATATATATACATACACACATCTAGGTTTTTCTTAATAGCTCTTGTTCTTCTTTATTTCCTCTATTGTCCATGGGGAAGTGGAAAAGAATCTTTCCTCCGTAAGCCATACGTGTCGTATGAGGCGACTAAAATGCCGGGAGCAATGGGCTAGTAATCCCTTCTCCTGTATACATTTACTAAAAAAAAAAAAAAAAAAAAAAAAATATATATATACAGTGGACCCCCGGAAATCGTACTGCTCCCAACTCGAACAATTATGTAAGTGTATTTTTGAAAGTGCTTTTGTAAGTGTATTTACATTTGTCCTTATGGGAACAAATTCGTTCGGTAACGGCACTAGAACAGCATTCTGGAACGAATTATGTCCGATTTCCGGGGGTCCACTGTACATATAATTTCCATACCTTAAAGAAACTTTTATTGGCCAAGGCATTAGAAGCTTCCTTGAAATTTGGATAGCGATAGAGATGAACATATGCCGGAGCTCCCTGAATACCTGCAAAGAAAATAGAGAAAATTAAATAAACACCTTACAAAATAATGATTAATCAATAACTTAATGGGTAATCTCAAGCTTTAATTACTTTAAAAGTTTTCCATTCTACTATGCAGTTATAATGCATATAGTCTTGGACACTATTTAGAAAAATGCTGTTATATTTAATACTGTATGTAATAAACTCTTTTACAATTTGACTGCACCTTACTCAAGTTGTCGCAATATAATTAAAAAAGGGAAAACGCACATAAAGCATCAAACAATCAGCTAATGTGTAAAATATTGTTACTACCCATTGAAGGCATCCATAGCATCATGTGTATAATCGAGGTACTACACATTTTGTGTATCAAACAATTCTGGACATTTATGTCACCCTTTACAGTCTCTAGGACACCTAAGAGCAATATTAGTGATGTTGGAGGTACTAAGATGAAGGAGCATGAAACTAGGAAGATATTGAAGAAAGTGGAAGCTTTAGAAATGCTTAGGGGTGGAGCACATGTAATGAAAATTGCCTGTACTTTTGTTGCAAATGAATCGCCCATCCATGCATAGTTTGTGCAATAAGTGTACAAACTATGACAGGCTCAAAAGAATGTCAGAGGTCAATATAGATAAATATGACAGAAAAGTTAATGAATGGAAGGGGTTCCAGTTAGTGCTCAGATAATATGGCACAAAGCTCTACCGTACTTTAAAACTCAGAAGGGACAGCCATCACAACAGTGCATATGAAGTGCTGGATGGCTTGAAAGCTTTAAAAAGTGCAAATGACTTCATAATGTTTAGTGGCAAGAGAGCATCAAATGATCAAGTAACCACAGGACATTATCCTGCTGACTTTACAGAAATTAATTCTGAGAATGGTTACAGGCCTGATTGAGTACCTAATGCTGACAAAACAGGGCTATGTTGGAAGGTAATGTTGCCAAAAATTTATTTAACAAGCAAGTAAAATTTGCAATTTAATTCAGGGCAGTTATTGAGCACTTCAGCTTGAATCCATATGCAAATACACCAGATAATGTCAAGTACAAGTCTACTTATTTATTGTGCAGAGAATTCCAATGCATTAAAAGGTAAAAACAAAACTTGCCTGCCTGTTATTTGGCAGTCTAACATGACAGTATGGATGACTGAAGCCCTATTTGTTGAACTATTCAAGGCAGTGAAGATGTACCTGGCCATAAAGGACTGTGCATTCAAGGTTCCTCTTATTCTTGATTTCTCATTCTTAATAATTCTTAAGAGTCATCCTTCGGTCTTGAAAAGTCTCTAGACCAAAATGACAAGGTTGTGCTTTACCACTGAATACAGCATGATACATCTACTGGATCAAAGAGTTAGACAATTTAAATGCCATTACACATGCAAGATAATAGAAAAATTCATTGCAAACAATGAATAACATCTAAGACTGGCATACCAGAGTTCAGGAGGAAATCTCACACTGCAGATGTACTTAAAAGTGTCAAGGGATGACATGTCCCAGTCAACCATAAATGCAGGCTGGGCTAATTTATGACCTTCTGCAGTGAATAACTGTTTTTTCCTTTGGTAAGATGTTAGAATCAGGAAATTGTGACTCTGGCAAAAACTGAGAGCCGAAGTTGTCAAAAATACGTATAAAAATGATGTAAGTAAATCATTAGCATAGAATGACTAAGAACAAACTGCAGAAAAATTGCTGTAGTAGTTCAATTCCCAGTTATGAGAAAAGCAGACGAAAGAAGAGGATATAAAATTAACACTGTAGAAGCTGAGTACCTTCATGCTATTGGAAAAGTTGCAGAATTTTTCACTAAACAGGATCCAAGTCTGAAGTAGATTCTTACTGCAAACCCTATAAAATACTACAGGATAAAACAGACAAGACCCACAATACAGAATATGTAAGCACTCCAATATAACTATCAACAACTGACAACTTTGACTGCATATCACTTAAGCATTTTTTTTTTTAACATTGGCATTTTATCTATTTATGAAGGTTTCAATCTAGATTATCTTTTAAAGATAACATTACAGGAAATAAGGACTAATTCTTAGCCTTGTCAAGGCTTAATTTATATAAAAAAATGGAAATGGTACTAAAAGACAAAAAAAGATGATGAAAGTAAGACTTATTAATGTAATACTTACTAGGTACAAAAAAGATTACATAATGGTTGTTGATGGATGGTGAAAGACTGAATGATCGGACTTTCTGAATAATTTTCCTCTCGGCAATAGTTTGCAGGTCATTGGCATTATAGAAGTGAACTTCACTGGTAATATTGCGTGCAAATATTGTTTCATCATCTGTCCACTGTGGCTGCCTGAAAAAAAAAAAATTTTGTAAAACAAACCTGAAAAATTCCAACCACAATACTATTTGAATACATATATCTGACAAAAAAATAGACAATTTTTTGTGAAGGTTGCACAGGCCTTAAACTGATAATAAGTATAAATTTCTTTTTTTTTTTTAATAGCAAATAAGCTCTTTTAAAACCAAGCCAGGGCAATAAAAAAAAATCTACTTCACTCACTTTAGTGTGTTTTAGAATAGCACAGGTACTCTACTGAAATGTTGATCCACCAAATCACATCCCAACTACATTTGAAGAACTGATTGAACCATACCTCCTAACCTCCCTCCTTGAAGGCATATAAATATATATAAAAACAATATTTCCACGCTCTGCTCAAACAGCATGCCAAAACCATAAGACATTTGCCCTCCCATCTGGATTTAACACGTTCAACACAAGCTTGTTGAATTATAAACCTACCTCTTGATACCTTTTGTGCCCACCTCCCATCCATCTTGGTTTATACAACATTCTCTATCAGCTTCATTTATGAGTACTGTATGCTCAATACAAGTGTCACAGTATTCAACAATGGCTTGCAAGTTCATAAAGAAATAAAATGTGTTTTGTCTTTGCACTTTTATTTTGAGCAAAGCCTATATTGCGTTTATTTTTTTGTGCATGTTTCAAGAGTATACAAAATTTCATACAAAAATACATACTAGAACAATAATGCAGTTAAAAGGCTCTAATAATGTCCAGTTTGAATCAACTTAATCAACTTGATTGTTAATTAGTCAAGTGGGCTACATTAAACTTATATGAAAGCATTCCTTGAGACCTCAGTGGAGAGATTTTTATACGTTACATGGTTATACTCGTGGAAAAAATGTTCAAATCATAGGGGGTCATGCAGTGCCTAGGGAATGGCAGGTAATCAGATTTAATTCAAGAATGGGAAGGATAGCTCTAACTCCTTAGATCAAGAGGCCTTCAACCAGCATCAAGGCAACCCCATCAAGGAAAATTATATGAGAAGCAGCAGCAGCAGAAACAGTAGCAAGTAATACAAACAAGGGGATAATTCAAGCAACTAAGGAGACGATAAATTTTAGAAATATAAAAAAAAATCCTTACCAATTTACTTGACTTGGCTGGAAGAAAGATTTCAATGGTTTCTTTCCCGTTACATCATAAACACTCAAGTTTGGTTGCAACTGACTTTGGTCTGTTGTTTCTGGAAGGCCCAAAAATGGAATTAATTCAACTATTTTGTATTTTCATCCTCCTCAAACTAAAATATGCAACAAAAGGTGGTGAAAACAACGAAAATTCTGCTGAAATAAAATTTACCTTCCAAAGATACATTAAAAAGACACGTAGGTTATGACATCTAAATTTTTAAAGGAAAAAAAATCAAATATAAGCAGTTCTTGAAAGTGTCATGTAAGTAAAAACTACAGTGGACACCCGAGTAACGAGCACCCCGGAAATCGTACAATTATGTAAGTATAATATTGTAAGTGCTTTTGTAAGTGTATTTTTGGGGGTCTGAAATGGACTAACCTACTTGACATTATTTCTTAAGGGAGTAAATTCGTTCGGTAATGGCACTTGAGCAGGGTTCTGGAATGAATTTTGCTTGTTACTCGGGGGTCCACTGTATATATAAATTGCAAGAGTAACTAATGTCTCTGAACTGCATAGACTAATGAATATTATACACACACAATATAAAGCCTTTATCTTGGTACAATGCCACATTACATGTAATATCCATGACTGAAACAGAGAATCTGATCTTTAGTTTACAGACTAAAAATTAAGTTATGCCAATATTATCAGACTGTTCCACGAATGGAAGGTTTCAAACCTGAGGTGTGTGCTAGTCATGAGCTGTACAATTGGTTACTGTTTCTAGTAATATCTACAGGCTTCCCTATCTGGTGCTGGCTACAATGGATTTCACAAATGAAACATTCAATATCTGGATATCTTTACTTCAGATATTTCACAGACTATGGGCTTTATCAATCTTATACAGAAACATGAGGAGCCTTGTATAGGGAAAGCAGAGGAGCTAATAGTAGTGGTCATACAGCACAGGCAAGACTTGCTAGTGGAGATGTAATTTACTGGCCATGGAAGCAGCAGCCAGGTTTGACATCTAATGTAGTAGTATCAGTAGTCAACTGAGCTAGAATTCTGTTAGTAACGAAGGTGTTCAGTCCCTAGGAAATGAATATAAATACTGTGTAACATTCTACAAAAGGTGTTCAGTCCTAGCTTTAATCCACAATAAACAAAAATGCATAAAGCATTATATATTTGCACAGATGAATGATTTATCTTGGGTGTAGCAAAAGCCAGTGCTTCTCTGGCACATTTAAGCTTTGTTGTCCATTCTGTTTTCAACAATGACTAAATTATGTTGTACATAGCAATACAGTGGTACCTCGACATACGAGCAGCTCCCAACTTGAACAATTATGTAAGTGTATTTCTGTAAGTGCTTTTTTAAGTGTATTTTTGGGGGTCTGAAACGGATTAATCGAATTTACATTATTCCTTATGGGAACAAATTTGTTCGGTATCGGCACTCGAACAGCCTTCTGAAACGAATTAAGCTCGTAACTTGAGGTACCACTATCTTTTTTTATCACTTCTAATTTCTTTCTTTTTTAGTGGGCAATTGTGTAGGAAGTTCAGTCAGGTATGAAGGCTGTGTTTTAAGCATAAAGTCAAGATGATGAATAAGACAAGGGTAACATCTATCTTCTTTAGAGCTGAACTTTTCCCCTGTGCAGTGGTCTTTTACAGCTGAATACAATACACAAGAAGGGGTATTCAGTTCTTCAGCATTGATAGATACTTGGTTCCTCAGCCTAAAGCAGAGGAATGCAGTCAGACCTTATATACTGGAGCAAAGTGTGGTGGAGGAGCTGGAGGTGATATCACAGATAAGCATGGCCCACCAGTGGAAGTAGGTCACGCTAAACTGTTTAGTAAAAATGTTGCAGATTTTCCCTGTACCAAGATATGATGGTATTCTATACAATCATATTATTGATGGTATACAATACCAATAAGTTAATGTGTCTTATTCCTCAACTTGTCAATACAGGATAGCCCCGCTTTACAGCGCTTCACTTTATGGTTTTGCTAATGCAATGGTTTTCAATTACGTACAGTGGACCCCCGGATTACGTCATTTTTTCGTTCAAGAATGCTGTTCAAGTGCCATTACTGAACGAATTTATTCCCATAAGGAATAATGTAAATTAGATTAGTCCTTTTAGACCCTCAAAATTACACTTACAAAAATAAACTTCCATAAAAGGGAGAGTTTGGAGACTAATATATATTCACCACTCACTAAGCTATGGACGAAAATATTTTAAGGCAAGTAATGTGTGTGTACTATACGTACAGTGGTCCCTCGACTATTGGTCTTAATCCATTCCAGGAGCTAGACCTCAACTCGAAAACTTCGAAACTCGAAACCTTATTTCCCATAAGAAATAATGTAAATACAATTACAGTGGACCCCCGAGTAACGAACACACCGGAAATCGTACAATTATGTAAGTATAATATTGTAAGTGCTTGTGGAAGTGTATTTTTGGGGGTCTGAAATAGACTAACCGACTAACCTATGTGACATTATTCCTTAAGGGAGTAAATTCGTTCGGTAATGTCACTTGAGCAGGCTTCTGGAATGAAGTTTTTACGTTACTCGGGGGTCCACTGTAATCAGTTTCCACCCAAAAATATTCACAAAAAATTCATTTTTTTAAAGAATAAATACTATAGTTTTACATACAGAAAACAATGAGAAATAAATATAAAGCACTAATTATAATGGACAAATGAACAGTTAAATAAGTTTTACCTTTATTGAAGACTCTTGTTGGCGTATGAGTTTGTTTGGAGGCAGGACAAGATAATCCTTCAATATGACAATAATATCAACTCTACAGCTTATTTATCTAGCACAATTCATCTAATATGACATAATAAACAATATTAATAACATAGAACATGATATAAACTCTAGAATGAATAAAATATGTCATTACGAATGTAAGGACTGGAAGGACTGGTGGTAGTATGTTTGTTGTTGTTGGGTATAAGGGCCACTGACCATAACCCGTGGTGGATGGCAGTAGAAAGCCACCAACACTATTCACACAAACAATGTGCATAATTTATAAATAAGAAACATTTACACTTTAATTTATAAATAAGAAATATTTACACTTATATAAATAATACATACATACTTACACTTACCTTGGAGGAGATGGTGGCAGAGGGCAGCACTCTTGTCAGTGTCCCTATATTCCTCAAACATTGTAGAAGTTAAGTTTCTTGTTGTCATTCTCTATCGATTAATCGCTTAACTTACTTAAGTTTATTCAGGTATACACAAATCCAGTTATACATAGATTATCATACATAGCAGCATATGTGTAGAAAACCTAGGATAACCCAAAAAAGTCAGTGACTTATTTCCATTGCTACACTGTTAATGCTACACTTTATCGACTTGTGAAGCTTCTTTGGACCCATGGTGACTTATTTCAGTGACAATCACTAAACCAGCAATAAACAATAAATTTATTGTGAAATGTTTGAAAGAGCGCGCTGGGTAATGGTAAACAACGCTAGACTGGCGTCCTGCGAGGGCAGGCAAACAGGTCTGGTACGGACCGATACACGAGGGAAACAGACCGAAAAAAGCAACCGAAACACGAAATAACCGATAATCGGACCGACCGAAACACGAGGGATCACTGTAGTGTATATGGAATTTTTTAGGCCTAGCTTTATTGATCACTTAATATATGATAGCTTTATAGTACGTAGAAGCCCGGAACCTAACCTGCTGAATAAGCGAGGCCAGCCTGTATTTTATAATATACCATAAATATCAGGTTAGGGTGTGTAGGAGAGAGGGAGATTACTTCCCGGTAAAAGTAGGTCTTAGACAGGGATGTGTAATGTCACCATGGTTGTTTAATATATTTATAGATGGGGTTGTAAAAGAAGTAAATACTAGGGTGTTGGGGAGAGGGGTGGGATTAAATTATGGGGAATTAAATGCAAAATGGGAGTTGACACAGCTACTTTTTGCTGATGATACTGTGCTTATGGGAGATTCTAAAGAAAAGTTGCAAAGGTTAGTGGACAAGTTTGGGAGGGTGTGTAAAGGTAGAAAGTTGAAAGTGAACATAGATAAGAGTAAGGTGATGAGGGTATCAAACGATTTAAATAAAGAAAAATTGGATATCACATTGGAGAGAGGGATTATGGAAGAAGTAAATGTTTTCAGATATTTGGGAGTTGACGTGTCAGCGGATGGGTTTATGAAGGATGAGGTTAACCATAGAATTGATGAAGAAAAAAAGGTGAGTGGTGCGTTGAGGTATCTGTGGAGACAAAAAACGTTATCAATGGAGGCAAAGAAGGGAATGTACGAAAGTATAGTGGTACCAACACTCTTATATGGGTGTGAAGCATGGGTTGCAAATGCTGCAGCGAGGAGGCAGCTGGAGGCAGTGGAGATGTCCTGTCTAAGGGCAATGTGTGGTGTAAATATTATACAGAAAATTCGGAATGTGGAAATTAGGAGAAGGTGTGGAGTTACTAAAAGTATTTGTCAGAGGGCTGAAGAGGGGTTGTTGAGGTGGTTTGGTCATTTAGAGAGAATGGATCAAAATAGAATGACTTGGAGAGCGTATAAATCTGTAGGGGAAGGAAGGCAGGGTAGGGGTCGTCCTAGAAAAGGTTGGAGGGAGGGGGTAAAGGAGGTTTTGGGGGCGAGGGGCTTGGACTTCCAGCAAGCATGTGTGAGCGTGTTAGATAGGAGTGAATGGAGACGAATGGTTTTTGGACATGACGATCTGTTGGAGTGTGAGCAGGGTAACATTTTGTGAAGGGATTCAGGGAAACCAGTTAATTTAGTTGGACTTGAGTCCTGGAAATGGGAAGTACAATGCCTGCACTTTAAAGGAGGGGTCTGGGATAGTGACAGCTGGGAGGGACTATTCTCAGCTGTCGTATCTGAGCGCCTCTGCAAAGACAGTGATTATGTATGAGTGTGGTGAAAGTGTTGAATGATGATGAAAGTATTTTCTTTTTGGGGATTTTCTTTCTTTTTGGGTCACCCTGCCTCGGTGGGAGACGGCTGACTTGTTGAAAAAAAAAATATCAAAGTAAGTTATTCTCTGATATGCTCTATACCGAGATTCCATGATGTTGCTTTGTCTGACTAGTCTGGATCAAAGGAATATAATACCAGCATGCTGATGAATAAGATATCTGTAACAACTGAGTGTTTTTAATTTAGGGACATTTTGCCCACAAGGGGCTTTATAAATCTAACACAGGCATGAAAATATATTCATAAATATGCTCCATAACCTGTATCAATAGAGTGTTAGAATTATTATTAGTCTGCCCAAAATGCCTAGTCATGCTAGGCATGATAGTGGCCCTCTTTGTAATTAGTATTTAATAATATGTAAACCACACATTGTAACCAATATTTCATATTTAAACCCCACATTGTAATCTTTACAGAGAAATAAACATTTGTATTTGTAATGTCCTGATACTCATCATCTGACGAGTATCAGATGATGACCCATCACAGGCTCCCAAAGAATTATCAGTGACATACAAGTAGGGAGTCCCATTAATATCCAAACGTTGAGGCCCAAGTGATTTGACAACACAAGTCTAGGTGATGTCTACAGGTGCCTACATAGGAGACCCTGCAGATAATCATCCACGTGTTTGCAAAATCTATTGTAGCCATCATAGTACAGCAGTAGAGCGCAAAACTAGTACATACTTGGCCTCGGGTTTGAAACCTGCCCATCAATTAATGACAAAATTGAGATTAAGCCTCAGCTCTTGTACGTAAAATATTTTAAGTCATAAACACTCTTCCCCCCCCCAGGTAAAAATTTCAATTTTGACCTTGGACACAGACTTCCAGTCAACAGCAATGTAGACGTGGGTGCAGAGCAAGGTTTACTGTGAAAACTTCACTATGTAGAGTAACTTGATAAAACTTCACAAAGCAAATGTCACAATATACGATTGCTCTACATCTGTCCATTTTCTTCCTTTTTTACTTCAAAATTAAGTTTCATTACATATTAGGATTTCTTATCCCATCAATAAAAGAAAGCTGCCATTAAAAGCATTTTAACTCACTGACGTATGACTCCCAGATAGCCAAGAAGCTGCCCTTAGGAGAAAAACAAATCTCCTGGGCACGTGGGTGCTTCAGAGATCCAATTCTCTGCCAAGACGAAGCCTCAACCACAAACACCCTGCAAATATATAAAACTTTAGCTTAAAACAGCTCTCATATTATGCATAAACCCATATAAAGAAATGCTGCAATTGAAAATGACTTGACAACGCACACAATATTTCAACCAAATAAATATTTGTTTATCTGTATAGTCATCCCTAGATATTCACAGGGGTTGCATTTCTAAAGCTCCTGTAAAGGAAGAAATTAAATACAAAATTAAGTCTATAAAACTTCATTTCAGATTTGAGTTTATGTTGTTTCACAGATCATACCTCTGTTATGCATACATCCCTCTAAGCTTGTTAATACTGACATCCATGAGAGATAATGAACAGAATAAGATTTCTTTTCAGCAGAAATACTGAAAAATGAAAAATCCACAAATGTTGAAGTCAACGAAGTTGTAAGGACAGTGGGTTTCTAGAATTCATCAGACAACAGGTCAATATGAAATGAGGAACATTAGGTAAAACAATGGGAAGATGACCATTATTTTTTTTATCTGGTGACACCAGTACCAACACCAGAACGAGCATTCCATTAACCCTTTGACAGGTGGATTTTGTGCCTTGTAACATCATAAACTGTATAAATCAGAAATCCCCTGATTTATATATAAAAATAGGGGTAGTGTAGGGGATGTGTAGACCAAGTGTTTACATTGAAGCATACAGGTGAACAGCCTTTAGATAAGGTTAAAGAAGTTTTCATTGCATTTATGGATTTGTTAAAGGCATATGATAGATTGGAAAGGTGATCAATGTGGGAGGTGTTGGAAGTGTATGGAATAGGTGGTAAGTTACTGAAAGCAGTTAAGTGTTTTTACAAGGATAGTGAGGCTCAGATTAGGGTAAGTAGGAGGGGAGATTATTTACCAGTAAAAGTAGACCTGAGAATGATACATGATGTCACCATGGTTGTTTAACATATTTATAGATAGGGGTTCTAAAAGAAGTGAATGATAGGGTGTTAGGGAGAGGTGTGGGATTTATATACTACATATGCTGAATCTAATACAAAATGGGAGTTGTCACAGTAGCTTTTTGCTGATGACACTGCTTTTGGGAGATTCTGAGGAGAAATTGCAAAGGTTGGTGGACAAATTTAGGAGGGGATGTAAAAGAAGAAAATTAAAAGTGAACACAGGGTAACAAATGAGTTTGGTAATGAAAGATTGGATATCAGACTGGAAGGAGGGATTATGGAGGAAGTGAATGTGTTCAGATATTTTCGAGTGGACTTCGTCAGTGGATGGGTGCATGAAAGACTAGGTGAACAATAGAATTGAAGAAAAAAAAGGTGAGTGGTGCACTGAGGCATCTGTGAAGACAAAGAGGGGAATGTATTAGTGTATAGTGGTACCAACGCTCTTATATGGGCGTGAAGCATGGGTTGTCAATATTGCAGGTAAGGAGGCTGGAGGCAATGGAGAAGTCGTGACTGAGGGTAATGCGCAGTGTAAATATTATGCTGAGAATTCGCAGCATGCAGATTAGGAGGTGCACGGTTACTAAAAGTATTATCCAGAGAGCTGAGGAAAGGTTTGAGGTGCTTTGGACATTTAGAGGATGGAGCAAAATAGGATGACTTAAAGGGTGCATAAATCTATAGTGAAGGGAAGGCAGGGTAGGGGTTATTTAGGAAAGGTTGAAGGGAGGGGGCAAAGGAAGTTTTGTGTGTGAGAGGCTTGAACATCCAGCAGGTGTGTGAGCATGTTAATAGGAGTGAGTGAAGACAAGTGGTTTTTGAGACTTGACAGTGTGAGCAAGGTAACATTTGTGAATCAAGTGAATGGTGAAAGTATTTTTTCTTTTTCAGGTTGCCCTACCTTGGTGGGAGATGGCTGGTGTGTTCAAAAGAAAATAGTGCAGTGAATAGTAAATACATATCTGAAACTAGGAATATAAATTACATGGAGCATAGCAAGCCTTTTTTTATTACATTTCATCCTAAACAGGGCTTCATCAAATTTTAGATAAGACTAGTTTAGAGAGACTTGATAAGCCCTAATTAGGGAGAAACTTCTAATTAGAAACAGTGATAATTTAAAGCCTTTTATTTGTCAAAGCAATATCAATAAAATACTGTACCATGTTAGTCTAAATACCACTTTCAGCATATTATGACAAGCTGTATATTAAAAGAATACAAATTTGGAATGTAAAAACAAAACTTGTAAATAAAATTCTAACACTTACTGGCCATCTGCAATCCAAGCAAATCTCTTCCCATCTTTCGAAAAGACAAATGTCTTAACTTTCCCCTCAAAACCTTCAAAATTTGTAGAATTTTTACCAAAGTTTTGGGGACCATCAGTAAACTTTACCCCCTCAGGGGTGTGAACTGCAAAGTAAAATAAATCCTCAATTAATACAATTTATGAGCAAATACACATTCACATTTCTACTCGTGAAAAACACTATGTGATTAAACAAAGTGGGGAAAGCAAAGACCCCAAACAACGACCTGTGCTCTTAACTGCAACACTGGTTTTAAAGTACTATATACAATATTAACTCAAACCAATTTCTCTACGTGTGTAATTTTAAGTTAGGTTAGCATCAGCCATCAAAGTGACAGAGAACACCATCTTCACCATCCCTATTAAAGGGTGCCAGATAACATTACCTGCTGGGGCACAGAAAAATCAAGGGCTCCATCCCAAAAGTTATAATTTTAGGGGGTAATGGGTACAGGTGAGAAATCATCAGAACACATGGTACACAATTCCTTAAAAAAAAAGCAACAAATTCACAAATCACGAATTTTACACCCACATTTTTGCATGTTTTCATACTAACTGATAAGGTTTAAACAAAGAACAAACTTATCTTTCTGATACACAAGAGATTTCTTTTAAATGTCCCTATAGGTATATTTTTGGTAAAATATATGAATGCTATTTGGCAGATTTCAGCCATCTTTACCTTACTTTAATTGTACAATATTTTGTTTTACAAAAGATATTTTCGTAAATCACAAAAAATATCAGCCTAACAACCTAAAAACTGCCTAACATAACTTAACCTTACTTAACTGGTACTGGCATGTCTTTGTTTATATTCAGCCAGGCATGTGACATAACACTACTAAATGATTAGCTCAAGATGTGTTGTGCAAGCAAAATAAATGTACTACTGTACTTTTGCTAATACAGAATCTTCAAAAATAACTAAGACTTTGTTTGGTTTTTAACCTGGAGGGTTAGCCACCCTGGCTTAGACATCAAGGACTTTTATTTCCACCAGGACCATTTAATATTGTCCCCAGGATGCAGCACACAAGTTGACTAACACCCAGGTACCAGCTTACTGCTAGATGAACAGGGGCAGCAGGTGTAGGTATAAGGAAACATGCCCAACATTTCACCCATGCTGGGGATTGATCCCAGTCCTTGCATGTGAGCTGAGGACACTATCAACCAAACCAAGCCAAGAAATATTTACTTGATGACAATACAGCCTCTCCTCACTTAGCGACATACTCATGTACCAACCGCTCAGACTTACAACCAGCTCTCCAACCAATATGCAAACCTAAATAATGTATATTAGAGCTAATTTCCTCTATTCTGTTTATTACGGTATACAGTACACAACTGTATAAACATTTAAATATATACTAGAAATGTTATAAATGGTGCAAAGGTGACATTAAAAAAATATCTGAAGATGGTTGACACAAACCCCCTACCAGTATACAGTGGACCCTCGGTTAACGAAAAAAATTCATTGCAGAAGCCTGCTCAAGTGCCATTACCGAACGAATTTACGTCCTTAAGAAATAATGTCATGTAGGTTAGTTTATTTCAGACCCCCAAAACTACACTTCCACAAGAACTTACAAAATTATACTTACATAATTGCACGATTTCCGGGGTATTCGTTAACCGAGGGTCCACTGTAGTATGCTTCTCACTTAATGACCAAATTGCTTACCGATCTACTTTTAGGAACAGAACCCAGTCGTTAAGTGAGGAAAGGCTGTACTAGAAAGCTACAGGATGCTTGGCCTCGTATCAAAAAGTATAAGTAACAGAAGTCTTATGGTTATGCTTCAACTTCATATAAGGTATCCTTGCTTAGACATCCTTTAGATTATGCTGCTGAGTTCTGGTCTCATTATTACAGAATAAATGCACTGTAAAATATACAGAAAAGGATGACAAAGTTAATGCCAAGTATCAGAAATTTTCATATGATATTGAAGTGTACAAATGGAAAACAGGAATATAGGGGATATAAATAACATGCTGAAAGAATCGAACCAGAACAGGTCTTGAAACGATTGCTTAGTGATAAATGATTTGGCAATATAATTGTAGTCGAGTGGCACAAACTCCTAAGTGAAGTTAGTTTATTTAAGTATAGCTACACATAAGTACAATTAACATATATAGTTTAACGTGTAAATTACCTAGGATAACCCAGAGAAAAGTCAAAGTGGCTTATTTTCCCACGCAATGTCACTAAGTTGAGAACTTTGGGCAGCATTAAATATAGGTTGGATGAGAACACGAGTGTGAGAGTTGGACCTGCCTAACATGGGCCAGTAGGCCAGCTGCAATATTCCTTCATTCTAGTGTTATTCCGTGATGTACAGGTCTATATACTGCAGAAACCTAATAAATTTATTCAGGCACAGGTACACATAAGTACAAGTATCATACATAGTGTAAATTACCTAAGATAACCCAAAAAAGAAGTTAGACAAAGTGACTTATTTCCAAACCAGATGGACAATACCATTCCGCCAGGAGTCGAACAACCCAGCCACAGGACAGTCACTTACAGCTTCTAGGGTCCAGTGCATTTAAAAAATTACCCGTACACTTGTAAATATGCACTTCTACAATAACCAAATCTCCAATGACCATGCTATTTCCTTCCATACCTCGAAACTAAAACGACACTAACATATGCTCCAGCGCCATTTCCTCACACCCGCAGCACACATCCCCTCCTCCAACCACCCGGGATCACAGGCTCGAACCTCCGTCAACAAACCACGTGATTAAACCAAGAAAAAAGCCACAATAATACCTGCAAAGTGTGTCATAATGTTGGTGGGACTGACACCATGCCGCACACAACGCTAAAGACCTCTGGCAGAGACCAGGCCAGCCAATCACAACGCACCTCCTCCCAGGAAGAGACAGAGACAGCCAATTGCAACGCAGCTCCCTCCAGGAAGCCCAGCCAATCAGAAGAGAGTTTTTCCCAGGCTTTTGCAGGGAGGCGCTGTATAAATATTTACAATTATTGAGACTGAAGTTGCATTTAAAATTATAATTCTGGTTCACTTCAGGAGGAGAAAAACTTATAATAATGCTGCATGCATCAGAAAAAATGATTAAGTTGCGTAACTGCAACGTTCACTATAATGATTCCTACATATTATAAGTAAGTTATAATTTAGTAGGATACTGGAGTTTACCTGGAGAGGGTTTCGGGGGTCAACGCCCCCGCGGCTCGGTCTGAGACCAGGATAAGCACATAAATAACATAGTAAGTTAATAAGCAAGTAAGTTAGCAAGCAAGCAAGTTAGCAAGTAAGTTAGCAAGCAAGCAAGTTAGCAAGTAAGCTAGCAAGCAAGTTAACAAGCAAGCAAGTTAACAAGTAAGTTAGCAAGTAAGTTAGCAAGTTAGCATTCACTTCTTCCATACTTCCTCCCTCCAATCTGATACCTAATTTTCCTTTACCTAACTCGTTTGATACTCTCATCACCTTACTCTTATTTATGTTCACTTTCAACTTTCTTCCTTTATACACCCTCCCAAACTCGTCCACTAACCTCAATTTCACTTCGGAATCTCCGAAAAGAACAGTATAATCACCAAAAATTTACTGTGTCAACTCCCATTTTGTATTTGATTACTTATAATTTAATCCCACCCCTCTCCCCAACACCCTAGCATATACTTCTTTTACAACCCCATCTATAAATATGTTAAGCAACCATGGTGACATTACACATCGCTGTCTAAGACCTACATTTACTGGGTAGTAATCTCAGCATTAGTAACTTACTACCTATTCCATACACTTGCAAAATCTGCCACATTGCTTCCCTATCCACCCTATCATATGCCTATCCCAAATCCATAAAAGGAACGAAAACTTCCCTACCTTCAAGGCAGGTGAAATTGCGGACCTTGAAAATGTGCAGAGAACCTTCACGGCACGCATAACTGCGATAAACCACCTCAATTACTGGGAACGCTTGAAGTCCCTAAACCTGTACTCCCTAGAACGCAGGCGGGAGAGATACATTATTATATACACGTGGAAAATTCTCGAAGGATTAGTTCCTAACTTGCACACGAGAGTCACTCCCTACGAAAGCAAAAGACTCGGCAGGCGATGTAACATCCCCCCAATGAAAAGCAGGGGTGCCAATAGCACGTTGAGAGACAACACAATAAGTGTCAGGGGCCCAAGACTGTTCAACTGCCTCCCAGCATACATCAGGGGGATTACCAACAAACTCCTGGCTGCCTTCAAGCGGGCACTGGACAGGCACCTAAAGTCGGTACCTGACCAGCCAGGCTGTGGTTCGTACGTTGGACTGCGTGCGGCCAGCAGTAACAGCCTGGTTGATCAATCTCTGATCCAACATAAGGCCTGGTCACAGACCTGGCCGCGGGGGTGTTGACCCCCGGAACTCTCTCCAGGTAAACTCCAGGTTTATCTAAATATTGTTCAATCATGTGATTTAATGTAAACTCTTGATCTACACATTCCCTACCCATTTTACAGCCTCCTTGTCCATCTACGATCCTGCTCTCTGTCTTACCATTAATCCCTTCAATAATAAGCCTACCATACACTTTACTTGGTATACTCAGTAGGCTTATTCCCCTATAATATTTATACTATCTTTTGCTCCCTTCCCTTTATATAAAGGAACTATGCACGCTCTCTGCCAGTTCCTAGGTAGCTTCTCTTTCACACATTTATTGAACAAAAGTACTAGCCACTCCAAAACTATATCCCCACTTGTTTTTAACATTTCTATCATGATCCCATCAGTTCCAGCTGCTTTATCCCCTTTCATTCTACCTAATGCCTCACGAACCTTCCCCATACTCACATCTAGCTTTTCTCTACTCCTAAAAGATGTTATACCTCCCTGGCCAATGCATGAAATCACTGCCTCCCTCTCTTCATCAAAATATCCCCACCATCTTCCCAATACCTCCAACTCCCCATCTACTAACTCCCCATTCTGACCCATTATGTACCTCTGTAATCTGTAAATACCTTTGTAACTTGTCATGATTGTGACCAGATCTACCTGAGTTCATTACCTTTGTAACTTGCTCAGCTATCAAAACTTTGAGGCCCATTCCCTGGACCCATTATGTACCTCTGTAATCTTTCCACTACTGCCCACAAGATGGGTATGGGGTGCATAATAAAGATATTAAACTAACCCTATTCTGTTTTTAACGGTCAAGTCTATTTGTTCCCTAGGCTTTCTTAACCTATTTATGTCACTCCAAAACTTGATTATTCTCAGCAAAATTTGTTGAGAGTGCCTCACCCACTCCATCATCTGCTCTCCTTATGCACTCCTTCACCACTCTCTTCACCTTTCTCTTACTCTCCATATACTCTACCCTTCTT
The DNA here is from genome assembly GCA_009830355.1 of Cherax destructor. NCBI lineage: Eukaryota > Metazoa > Arthropoda > Malacostraca > Decapoda > Parastacidae > Cherax > Cherax destructor. The sequence goes on from WNWK01002226.1 coordinate 65,451, forward strand.
ATATCACTTCAGCTTTGTAAAAAACTCTCATAAAAAACTTTTTCTCCCTTATCACACCCTTTACCTCATCATTCCACCAACCACTCCTCTACCTCCTGTACCCACCCTCCTCTAGCCACAAAATTTTGCCCCGCATTCTAACACTGCATTTTTAAAACTATCCCAACCCTCTTCAACCCCTGCGCTACCTATACTCTCAATAGCCCGCCCCACACCATGGGTATGGTGTGGCTACCACCCACACCGTGGGTATGGTGTGACTACCACCCACACCATGGGTATGGTGTGACTACCACCCACACCATGGGTATGGTGTGACTACCACCCACACCATGGGTATGGTGTGGCTACACCCACACCATGGGTATGGTGTGGCTACACCCACACCATGGGTATGGTGTGACTATTACCCATACCATGAGTATGGTGCGACTACCGTCCACACCATGGGTATGGTGTGACTACTACCCACACCATGGGTATGGTGCGACTACCACCCATACCATGGGTATGGTGCGACTACCACCTGGAGTTTACCTGGAGAGAATTCCAGGGGTCAACGCCCCCGCGGCCCGGTCTGTGACCAGGCCTCATGTTGGACCAGAGCCTGATCAACCAGGCTGTTACTGCTGGCCGCACGCAGTCCAACGTACGAACCACAGCCTGGCTGGTCAGGTACCGACTTTAGGTGCCTGTCCAGTGCCTGCTTGAAGACAGTCAGGGGTTTGTTGGTAATCCCCCTTATGTATGCTGGGAGGCAGTTAAACAATCTTGGGCCCCTGACACTTATTGTGTTGTCCCTCAACGTGCTAGTGGCACCCCTGCTTTTCATTGGGGGGATGTTACATCGCCTGCCGAGTCTTTTGCTTTCGTAGGGAGTGATTTTCGTGTGCAAGTTTGGTACTAATCCCTCGAGAATTTTCCACGTGTATATAACAATGAATCTCTCCCGCCTGCGTTCTAGGGAGTACAGGTTTAGAAACTTCAAGTGTTCCCAGTAATTGAGGTGGTTTATCGCAGTTATGTGTGCCGTGAAGGTTCTCTGCACATTTTCAAGGTCAGCAATTTCACCTGCCTTGAAAGGTGCAGTTAGTGTGCAACAATATTCCAGCCTAGATAGAACAAGCGATTTGTAAAGTGTCAACATGGGCTTTGCATCCCTGGTTTTGAAGGTTCTCATTATCCATTCTGTCATTTTTCTAGCAGATGCGATTGCTACGGTGTTATGGTCCTTGAAGGTGAGATCCTCTGACATGATCACTCCCAGGTCTTTGACATTAGTTTTTCGCTCTATTGTGTGGTTGGAATTAGTTTTGTACTCCGATGAGATTATAATTTCCTCACGTTTTCCGTATCTGAGTAATTGAAATTTCTCATCATTGAACTTCATATTGTTTTCTGCAGCCCATTTAAAGATTTGGTTTATGTCTGCTTGGAGTCTTGCAGTGTCTTCAACGGTGGACACTGTCATACAGATTCGGGTGTCATCTGCAAAGGAAGACACGGCACTGTGGCTTATATCCCTGTCTATGTCCGATATGAGGATGAGGAACAGGATGGGAGCGAGTACTGTGCCTTGTGGAACAGAGCTTTTCACATTAGCTGCCTCAGACTTTACTCTGTTGACTACTACTCTTTGTGTTCTACTTGTTAGGAAATTATAGATCCATCTACCAACTTTTCCTGTTATTCCTTTATCACGCATTTTGTGTGCTATTACACCATGGTCACACTTGTCAAAGGCTTTTGCAAAGTCTGTGTATATAACATCTGCATTCTGTTTGTCTTCTAGAGCATCTAGAACCTGGTCGTAGTGGTCCAGTAGTTGGGACAGACAGGAGCGACCTGCTCTAAACCCGTGCTGCCCTGGGTTGTGTAATTGATGGGTATCTAGATGAGTGGCGATCTTGCTTCTTAGAACCCTTTCAAAGATTTTTATGATATGGGACGTTAGCGCTATTGGTCTGTAGTTCTTTGCTATTGCTTTACTGCCCCCTTTGTGGAGTGGGGCTATGTCTGTTGTTTTTAGTAACTGCGGGACGACCCCAGTGTCCATGCTCCCACACCATGGGTATGGTGTGACTACCACCCATACCATGGGTATGGTGCGACTACCACCTACATCACTGGAGAGATAGTGTGATTTCTCACACTATCTATCCAGCAATACTAGCCAATGCTAATCTTTCTGGCTAGCCATGACCTTTTATTGATATCTCTGGCTAGCCATGACATTTTATTAATATATCTAGCTAGCCATGACATTTTATTGATATATCTGGCTAGCCATGACATTTTATTGATATCTCTGGCTAGCCATGACCTTTTATTAATATATCTGGCTAGCCATGGCCTTTTATTAATATATCTGGTTATCCATGACCTTTTATTAATACATCTGGCTAGCCATGACCTTTCATTAATATATCTGGCTAGCCATGACCTTTTATTAATATATCTGGCTAGCCATCACTTTTTATTAATATATCTGGCTACCCATGACCATTTATTAATATACCTGGCTAGCCATGACAATTTATTAATATACCTGGCTAGCCATGACAATTTATTAATATACCTGGCTAGCCATGACCTTTCATTAATCATCTCTCTGGCTAGCCATGACCTTTTCCTGAGCATCTCTCTAGCTAGCCACGACGTTTTATTGATCATGTATCTGACAAGTCATAACCTTTCATAGCACACCTTTTCGAACAGTCATGATCTCTGGTAAAACATCTCTTCGTCAGAGACTGGGTCCAGAATGCCGGACGGAGGATCAAGCCTCCAGCTCACTACTTGGAGAGACCTGCCCGAGGAACTGGAGGTATCCTCATTAAAGAACTTGAATTCCATCCAGTGTCTTCCAAGCGCCATGTGACCCCCGACTTGTTTGGTTGTTGACGATAATGTTATTGTTATTGTCAAGGGGATGGCAATGTTTGGGTGTAGGTAAGGACCCAAACACGTACTTGTCCCTCACACCAGCTAGATAGACTGTGCATTAACATCAATAAAACGAGCCCCGAGACGTAAATATTTCAGGACGACCTTTAGCTGCTGAAGGTGCCTTTGCTGGAACCTCCAAATACAAGTAATGTTTTAGCATTCCTCGCCGATTTCTTGTAGGTCTGAAAACAATCCACACATTATCAGAATTAATTTTATAAATAAAGCTCAGAAGGAAGACTTAAAAGCGGTCTCACCTATATGTTAATCTTGATTATAGGCAGGTCTAGCCTATTTCTGGATTATATCGGCTTTTGTTCCCCATGGATGACTTCTATCTTAATGTTTCCTGAGGGCAATTATTATTATTATAATCAAATAGACCTGACGGCAATGAAATACGAGATTAAAGAATAATGACGAAAGAATGTGACTTATATATTGTAAACGTCTGAGTGATGTGGATTATTCTGTTCTTGTGTTGCTTTTTATTTTTATATTGTTAATGGTAGAGTGTAACTTATGTCAAGTGACAGGGACCCAATGGAAAAAGTCACATTGTTTAACATTAATAAATTGTCCTCGGTTAAATCTACATAATGTACTATTTTTATGCATCTATAACATCTATGTTCCCTTAAGTAAATGCTCATTTTCTTATTCAAAGTAGCTCGTGACCTGGTAGGAAAAGCTCTCGCTTCACACACTGAGGGTCTGGGTTGGATTCCCGGTAAGGGTGGAAACACTGGGCGTGTTTCCTTACACCTCTTGTCCCTGTTCACCCATCAGTACCTGGGGTGTTAGTCGGTACCTGGGTGTTAGTCGGCTGGTGTGGGTCGCATCCTGGGACAAAATTACCTAATTTGGCCGAAATGCTCTGCATAACAAGAGTCATTGATGTCAGCTAGACCTGTGTACCTTGTACATGTAGAAATAAAACTATTATTATTATTATTATTATTATTATTATTATTATTATTATAAACGGAGACTACGGGATTTCATTCAGACTTTTAAGTCTTGAAGAAACTAAAACATAAAAAAAATATTTGAAGTTCAAAATGCGTCATAAATCGAAACAATGGAATGGAACTTCGAGGCAAGAGATACAACACGAATATATGCAAAGGTTTTCTTGAAAAAAAAACTATAGCAGAATGAAACAAACTCTTCTTGAAACTGACGAAATCGTAATAACACGAATGCAAACAAACCACTGAATGGGTGGGTCTTGAATCCATGGCGAGTGATAGGTAAAACTCCAGACGAGCGCACTGGCCTGAAGTTTTACCACTCACTCGCCATAGGTTCATCCCCCACCCGTTCCGTGGTTTCTCCATGAAACTATAAGGGCGAGGACGGTACAGTCACTCATGAACCAGCTGGACAGGCTATTTTACAAGGATAAGATTTAACTAGATACTATGCTGGGGCAAACCGAAATCAAGTGATCACTGATGCTGGTTCAGCAGTTACATCAGGACGAGCAGTTAAGACAGAACCACCCAGGTTAATAGTAACAGTAGTGACAGAAACAGAGAGCAGTGTTAGGTGGGGTAGTCATAACAGTGGTCACCTGCACCACAGTACTCAGCAGTAGAACTAGTGGTAACTAGAGACCACACTACTGTAGTAGCTGTGGTAGGAACAATACCATTCACTTGTATCTTTCCTGTAAATTCCATGCCTTATTTGTTTTCAATACCGTACCAGTCATTAATATTTTCTGTTCAATAGTGATTTTTACACACATATCTTAAATTATTATTATAATTATGCTCATGAGGATGCACTAAATCCACATGGGTCATTGAACAACCGGGACAATGAAAGTTATTTATGTTTGATTAAGTGGGAGAGAATGGTTCTATTGTTTCAGATCCAGAGACCTTCGCCAGCCTCAAGGCGCAGGCCTAGCAGAGGCCAGCAGAGAGGAGGGGCCAGGAGCACAGACTCGACCTCTGCAACCAGAAATAGATCAGTTCGCCCTACCTTGATGGGTCCATGCATGTAGAAACTAATGCTAACTCAATTTGTAACTAGAATACTAACCCTTTGTAACTAGAATACTAACCTTTTCTAACTAGAATACTAACCCTCTCTAACTGGAATACTAACTGTAACACTAAAATGCTAACTAGAATACTGAAGCATAATATTAACTATAATACAAACTTTAATGCTAACAACTGCCTAATTACAGTCCTTGAAGACGACATAAAGGTCACGCGGTCGAAAATATATACGAGGCGCCTCGCCAATACCTCAGCATTCCCTCACCTGGGGAGTGGATTTGATGCGAGAAAAGGGTGATATACCTTTGAAGAGTTTCGAGAGTTTATCTACTCTCTGAGCCCGGCCATGGGCCAGGCTCGTCTGGTGCTTGCCTGGTCAACCAGGCTGTTGCTGCTGGAGGCCCGCTGCCCCACATATCCATCACAGCCTGGTTGATCTGGCACCTGGTGAAGATACTTGTCCAGTTTCCTCTTGAAGGCTTCTACACTGGTTCCAGCGATGTTTCGGATATCTTTGGTAAAATGTTGAATAGTCTGGGACCCCGGATGTTAATACAGTGCTCCCGTATTGTCCCCACCGCACCCTTGCTCCTCACTGGGTTTATTTTACACTTCCTTCCAAATCTCTCACTCCAGTATGTTGTTATGGCAGTGTGCAGATTTGGGACCAGGCCCTCAAGTACTTTCCAGGTATATATTATCATGTATCTCTCTCTCCTCCGCTCCAATGAGTACATGTTCAAGACTTGAAGGCGTTCCCAATAATTTAGATGTTTCAATGGCTCAATGTGAGCCGTAAACGATCTCTGAATTTGTTCCAGCTCTGATATTTCTCCTGCCCTGAACGGGGCCGTCAGCACTGAGCAGTATTCTAAGTGAGGGAGCACTAGCGATTTGAAGAGTGTCACCATCGGCATTATTTCCCTGTTTTGAAAGTTCTCAATACCCACCCCGTCATCTTCCTGGCTGTTGAGATCTTTGTCTTGTTATGGTCTTTAAAAGACAGATCAGCAGACATAATTATTCCCAAGTCCTTTACGTGTTCCTTTCGTTCTATGTGGTGACCCTCTTGCGTTTTGTATATAGTGTTCCTTTTGAGTTCTTCATTTTTCCATACCTAAGCAGCTGAAACTTATCACCATTGAACGTCATGTTGTTCTCCACTGCCCACTGGAAGACCCTGCTTATGTCCTCCTGTAATTTTCAGTGTCCTCTACCGTAGTGACTTTCATGCTTATTTTAGTGTCATCTGCAAATGATGATACAAAAGTGTGCTGGGTGTTTTTATCTATGTCTGCTGTGAGGATGAGAAACAGCAGAGGTGCCAGGACAGTGCCTTGGGGCACTGAGCTTTTGACCTCGCTGATGCTGGATCTTGCCCTGTTCACTACTACTTTTTATGTTCTGTGTGTTAGGAACTCAAAAATCCATCTGCCTACCTTCCCCGTAATGCCTATGGCCCTAATTTTGTGCGCTATCACTCCATGATCGCATTTGTCAAACGCCTTTGCAAAATCTGTGTAAATCACATCTGCGTTTTGGTCGTCTTCCAACGCCTCCGTAATTCTGTCATAATGGTTCAGCAGCTGTGACAGGCATGATCGACCCGCTCTAAAGCCATGCTGGTTCGGGTTATGTTGGTTGTGCTGGTCCATGAAGTTTGTAATCTGCCGTCTCATCACTCTTTCAAAGATTTTTATGATGGGAGAAGTTAGGGCTACTGGTCTGTAATTTTTAGCTAGTGCTCTACTACCTCCCTTATGCAAAGGAGCTATGTCTGCACTCTTTAAGGCCTCCGGTATTTCACCTAGATCTAAGCTCTTTCTCCAAAGAACACTAAGGGCTCTTGCTAATGGTACTGTGCACTTCTTTATAAATAAAGCATTCCATGAATCTGGTCCAGGTGCTGAGTGAGTGGGCATGTTGGCCATTTCTTTTTCCAAATCTATGGGATTTGTACTAATGTCAGTTAGTTGGTCTGCGCAGCCTTCTGCTGGAGTGAAAAATATTTCTGCATTTTCTACCTTGCTGTCATTTAGTGGGTTGCTGAACACTGACTCATACTGTTCTTTTAGGATTTCACTCATTTCCTGTTCATCGTCAGTATACGAATCTCCTCTCAATAATGGTCCAATTCTACAGGTAGTTCTTAGCTTGGATTTTGCATAGGAATATAAATATTTTGGGGTTCTTGCAATATCCTGTATGGCTCTTTGTTCCCTTTGGGAGTAGCTACAATTCCTTGGACCAAGAGCTCTTTACCAGCATTAAGGTATCCCCTTCCCTTGAAAGGAGCTTGTTAGGTCCTCTTGAAGACACTACCCAGGCTTTAATTTCCAGCATATTTGAAATACTTGAACTCTTACTAAGGTTTCAAGTCTATCAACCGCAAGAGGGTCCTCGTTAAGGCATACACACACACACACACACACACACAATATATATTATATATATATATATATATATATATATATATATATATATATATATATATATATATTATATATATATAACACTGCTACTAGCCAAGGAGTCGAACCCATGCTGCTTTGGCCAGCCTCATGATGAGCGAAAACACACGATGCTCTAACCCACAAGACCACTCAATCCTACAATCCTGTGTTAGATTGACTAAGCTCCCTGGCTGGGGAAAACGTCTCAAAGATACCAGGTGTCGCACATGTGTCTTATTCATCCAGTAACAGGTGTTATTCACCTTTGCTCTGAAGATGCTAATACATGTTGGTTGGGAGGTTAACGGGGTTTAAAGCCTATATTGATTGTATGAGGGCCATTAAGGTTGGACGTAACCTTTTCAACATCAAATAAGAATATATTTTAATCCCTAAAATAAGGATTAAATCAAACTTTCAGTGCGAGCGCACACACATAATATATATGTCGTGCCGAATAGGCAAACCTTGCGATTTTGGCTTATATAGCAACGCTCTTCTTGGCGAATAAGGCAAGCGAAAATTTGTGTTTGCAATAATTTCGCAAAAATCATTCTGAACCTAACGAAAAAAATATGTTTCATTGTTTGTTTATTATTAAATTATTGTAAACTTATCTAAAATATATTTAGTTGGATTTGGCTAAATTAAGTTGCGCTTGTTATAAGGTTAGGTAAGTTTTCTAAGGTTCTTTTGGTACAAAATTATTAATTTTTATATTAACATAAATGAAAAAAATATATATTTAAACGTATAAGAGATTTTTTTTAGAAAGGACTTAATTTTAAATGAGTTCTTGCTAACTGACCAGTTTTACTTATTCGGCACGACACACACACACACACACACACACACACACATATATATATATATATATATATATATATATATATATATATATATATTCACAAACACTGATCTCTGGCCGAAGGAGACTCGAACCTACGAACCTTGCAACAAGGTACGCAATGCTATACCGACCGTACCACACTGGTCCAATACCTTGGCGTCCAGCTCACGCTAGACGTTTTGATCCAAGGCAGCCAGCTTTCAGGCAGGTGGCTTACAGCTTTTCATCTCATCCCCTGCATGCATCGACCAACTAGAGATTTTTTACAAATCTCATGCCCCACTATTTACCAAACACTGTCATTAACCCTAACTCACTTTCATATAACAGCTGTAAATTAGATTTTAAATTATTAGATATAATACTCACTAAAAATACATTTTCTTATCATTTATTTTTCATTAGTCTTTGCTTAAATGGTCCAGATACCGAGGTACGTGTCTTCAGTATTGACAATAGCAGATTCTGTATATTATATCCACGTTGTAGTATCGTACCAGTGGTTGAAAAGATCATATTCTGCCTTTAATAAGTTATCGATAGTCATATTATTTTCTAGTATATAATGAACTTGATCATCAGAGGTTTAAAGTCTTTTACTGTCACCCACAGCTTGTTAATATTGCATCCACCTCAAGAGTCTCCAATAATTCACCTCACTGAATGTTTCGGCTTTTGTGTGTGTGTGTTTATAAGTGTTGTTTTACAGATTCGCATAATTTGACCAGTATCGGAGTTCTTTGATAGTTGTGTAGAGGATGATATTTAATTTCCCAGTTTAAGCGACAGTTCCTCTACCTCGCTGCCAGAGCTGAGATATTACAAGATATAGTCACAAGAATGATAGTCTCAGCAACATTCAGGTGGGAGGGACCCGTGCCCCTGAAAGTTAGCTTCTTCGATGCCGCTGATAAGCTCTTGATGCAAGGAACTGTAAGTTTATTCAGATATAAAGAGATACAGTTACATAGATTATCACACATAGCAGCATGTGTGTAGAGAACCTAGGATAACCCAAAAAAGTCAAAGTGACTTTATTTTCATTGAGGTCCTTTTGGACCTGTCCACCCCTTCCTTCAATCAAGCTTAATTGCCTCTCACATTCCTCAGGCGCTGTGTAACTCCTCCGTATTTAGCGCTTCCTCTGACTATAATAATAATAATAATGATAGACCTGTCAACCGTAAACTAGTCACACATTCAGCACATATTAACTCAGGCAAGAACTTCAATCCTCGCTGTACTTCACACTTCATAAAAGTAACTGCATAGATCACTATCTCTGCAGTACATAACAGAGAGGTGAGACTTGGTTCCATACTTAGGTATTTACCACAGTCTTAGAAGGCACAGAGAGCTCAGAAAGTGGGAGCTAAGAAAAGGGGAAAAGACTGCTTTAGTTTCTTGCATCAAGAGGTCTTCGTCGATATCAAGGCACCTTCCTAATTGAGTCCCCATCCTGTGGAAGATTTCATGACGAACTCGTAGCTAATAAGGCCACGCAACCATTGAATAAATTACCATCCCGGGTGAGACTGATGCAGATGTTGGGTAAACATAGCTCAGGGCTTGACGAGGTCCTAATAATAATAATAATAATAATAATAATAATAATAATAATAATAATAATAATAATAATAATATTTTTTTTATTAGCACATCGGCCGTTTCCCACCAAGGCAGGGTGGCCCGAAAAAGAAAAAATTTTCATCATTCACTCCATCACTGTCTTGCCAGAGGCATGCTTACACTACAGTTATAAAACTGCAACATTAACACCCCTCCTTCAGAGTGCAGACACTGTACTTCCCATCTCCAGCACTCAAGTCCTGCCTGCCGGTTTTCCTGAATTCCTTCATAAATGTTACCTTGCTTCCACTCCAACAGCACGTCAAGTATTAAAAACCATTTGTCTCCATTCACTCCTATCAAATACGCTCTCGCATGCTTGCTGGAAGTCCAAGATCCTCGCACACAAAACCTCCTTTGCCCCCTCTCTCCAACCTTTCCTAGGCCGACCCCTACCCCACCTTCCCTCCACTACAGATTTATACACTCTCGAAGTCATTCTACTTTGTTCCATCCTCTCTACATGTCCAAACCACCTCAACAGCCCCTCCTCCAGTCTTGGTAATCCCGCACCTCCTCCTCATTTCCACACTACGAATTCACTGCATTATATTCACACCACACATTGATCTTAGACATGACATCTCCACTGCCTCCAGCCTTCTCCTTGTTGCAACATTCACCACCCATGCTTCACACCCATATAAGAGTGTTGGTATAACTATACTCTCATACATTCCCATCTTTGCTTCCACGGACAAAGTTCTTTGTCTCCACAGACTCCTAAGTTCACCACTTACCCTTTTACCCTCATCAATTTTATGATTCACCTCATCCTTCATAGACCCATCTGCTGACACGTCCACTCCTAAATATCTGAATACATTTATAACAATAATAATAATAATAATATATCTTTATTTTTACAAGTACAATGTATACAGTCCTAGCTGACATCAATGACATACTACTATATGTGATGTGGAAGTCTAACAAAAAGGCATGGGTCACAAAGGACATTTTCTTAGAGTGGTTCAATGGCGTGTTTGGCCCCAGTGTGAAGAAATATCTCCAGGAAAATAATTTCCCACTTAAGTGCCTCCTGATAATGGACAATGCTCCTTGTCATCCTCCAAACTTGGTAGAGAAAATTGTGGAGGAGTTTAAATTCATCAAAGTGAAGTTCTTGCCCCCTAATACCACTCCTCTCCTCCAGCCCATGGACCAGCAGGTCATTTCCAACTTTAAAAAACTCTACACCAAAGCAATGTTTCAAAAGTGCTTTGATGTGACCACAGACATGAATATAACCCTAAGAGACTTTTGGAAAAACCATTTCCATATCCTGCATTGTATAAACCTGCTTGTTATGCTGAACATTTCGGACAAATTAGATAAGTTTTGTCCCAGGATGCGACCCACACCAGTCGACTAACACTCAGGTGCCCATTTTATTGATGGGGAACATAGACAGCCAGTGTAAGGAAACACGTCCAATGTTTCTACCCTCGCCGTATGAAGCAAGAGCGTTAGCCACCAGGCCACGGGGCACCGTACTGACATAATGCAGAGCTTTTACCGAGAAGCCTGTTCTTTCTGGTGAAATATGACAGGAGAACCATACTGCGTAATATAGGGCTGTTAGGTCAACATATCTCACGCTTTAACCTTGTTAAATGTTCTGCATAAATGTCATTCATTTTTTAAAATTATGTATTGTATCATGTGGAAATAAAGTATTTATTTATTCATTTCTTTGTTCATTTACAAAAATCGAGGTAGACACAGAATGCGGCGCATTTTTTTTTTTGTTAAGAGTAACCATAATGGTACATAAATGTGGCTGTAAAAATTTATACATCAGGCAGTTTAATAATACATTATTATAATCAAATAGAAGCGCTAAACCACAGGGGTTATACAGCTTAATAATACATTATGACAAATAATTTCCAAATATCTCAATTATTCTGTTTGCATTAGTCATAGAGGGAGCGCTAAACCTGTAGGGGTCACGGAACGCCTGGGGAGGGGGAGGAGCCGGAGGACGTTCAGACTCGAATCAACGAATTGGAACACAGATCCAAGTCCTCAGATCAAGAGCCCCTCACCAGAGCACGTTATCTGTGTTAACGTGCAATCAGTCTACTGATAAAATTCCGAAGAGAATGTGTAAGCTAAGTTACATTATCTGCTGTGGATATTTTACACTCGATTTATAGGCTAAGAGCGGTTATCCTAACAGCTCATTTCCTAGACCAGCACTCTCAAGGATACACTACCACCTCCTAGGATGCGACCCATACATGTAGTAACAGTAGAGTAACATCCAGGTACCTGTGTACTGCTTGGTGAAGAGGGGCAACTGGTTCAAGGAGAGTTGCCCATTCGTTTCCGCTCACCTCAGGTTTGAATCCGGCTCCATCGATAGCATTATGACGGACGAGACGCGAATAAAAGCTTTTTTAAGTGCTTTTCACACAAGAGGGGATTGGAAATGGAGCCCTTGGTGGTTTCCTCTCGTAGGTATCTGGAAGACACCGGTTATAATCATGATATTTCAACCCCCCTCCCCCCGGCATCCATGTGTTATTGATGTGACCAGCGCGGAGCCCGTCCACAGACGTTACCAAAAGTCACTTTAATTCCTAATTAACATGTTTTGTATATGTACTGTTTACATATTATATACGCCGTGGCTCGAGCTAAAACTGACAGGATATAAGAGGAAGTAAAAGTGTGCGTATTAGGCGTTCTGAGTGATAAAGTGGAGAGACACTCGTGGCAACTGTGAGGGCGTGTGGCTGGAAGGGGTCCAGCAGCTCTTGGTCTACCTGTTGTTTCTCACTTCACCTTCTCCATCCACCAAGACAAGACCCACTGCTCCCTCTGCTCCACTAGTTCACACTTCAGTCCAGCAACAATGTCAGGAGGTGAGTATGAACATCACTCAGGTTATAATTCTACGGAAAATACTTAATATTCTTAAAACACTAAATCCTGTACTAGTGTTGTACGGAATTACTACCCAGGCGGGTACCCAACATATTTTGTTTGTAACGAACTAAATTATTTTATAAGTTTAGAGCAAACACTATCTTAAAATTAGCATATCTACTATAAAGTATAGTTTGTAATGAGCTGAGTGAGGTATGCCGGCAAACTTCAGAGGGACGATCAGTTAAGTATTCAGACTGGGGAACTGATATTCCAGCTGCCAACTTCACATTATTTCATTTCAGTAGGTTTTCAGTGTGGTAAAGATGGACAATGTCAGCCTTCGGGAAGACCACCACACACACACCTGGCTCTGACCAGCTACGGCACTCCTGCAGAATATTCGTATATCTGGCAACACTCATTACACTGTTGCCACAACGTTGATACTAAACTTCCGGAAACATTGTGTTTTTTAAGTAACAGATTGTGCAACAGACACTTGTTGCTAGTGTTATGCAGTGTTGTAGATAGAGAAGTTTGTGTTGACACAGCTGAAATTGTTTGTGGTTGAAGACACGTGATCAAACACCTGCATGATTTATTATGGGTACTTGGTAACCTTTTTTTTAGGGCGTCACTGTGATTGGTACGAGGATCAGAGCTCAAGCATGCAGAACAAGCCTTTATTTGGACAACATTTTGCTCTTAAGAGAAACGCTGTACAAATATATGCTAGTACTGTATAATTTTTTTTGTCCACCTTCATAAAAGTAAAACAAGTCAATTTCATTCAGGTATTTAAATATTTTTACAGACTGCTGTTTTAGATTTTTATATTGTTTCATTTAGGACTTTATTCTATGCATACAGTTTATATTACCATCAGTTACACTGCATTGTGGAGCTGCGTTGATCTATACCACATTTTACTAGGTTATTGCTCTGCAACTCTACTGAATCTTCAATGGAAATAAGTCACTGTCTGACTTTTTTGGGTTATCCTAGGGTTTCTACACACATGCTGCTATGTATGATAATCTATGTAACTCTATTTGTGTATACCTGAATAAACTTACAAAATTTCTCTTGTCTGATGAATTGGCAGTCATATATATTCCTTCAAGGACGGAGGAGATTACAACCTTCAGCTGTCAACTAGTAGTTTCAGGACAATAATACGAAAATAACTTCAGTTTAACTTCATTGACTTAAGAGCGAGGGAGATTCAGAAGTCAGTCCACGTGTCATGCAGGAGGAGCCACATGTCTATGATACGTCCAACAAAATCGGCAGACTCTTGGATGACACGACCGTCCGGCTCCGGCTGGGTTACCAGTAGCTCTGGAAAGTCGCATCGCCAGCTAGCTGGTGAAGACAATACTGAATGTAATATTTGCCAGAAAGACTATTGTTACACTGGGTCATGTGCTGGAATGGGAGATAATCAGAGACAACTCTCACAATTGTTCAAGAAGTGTCAGAGTATTTTATCCACCGTGGCATATAACCAGCCATTCTGGAAAAATACCGTGACTGTCTGTTGTAAATAACTTATAATCACTTGTTTATTAAATTCAATCATACTTTGCTAAAATGTAAGGCAATGTAAATGTCTCAAAACTACACATAAGCTACACTATTTTTTTTTTGTGATGGACTTCATATCTGCATAAATAACTCATTAAAATTGTAACCAGATGTAAAGATGTATATAGTTCATTTATTAATGTAACTTCTTGGCTATCAAAACTGGGGTCTAGTCCCTAGGGACTAGACCCATTATGTACTTCAGTAATATTTTGACCCTCCCACAGGATGGATATGGAATGCATAAAGCTATTAAACAAATCTTTATCGTTCTTCAGGCACTCTCACCGTCCTCCTGGTTTGTTGCTGAGGTAGTTGTAATGGAACACCTCTGACTAGTAGCTTTTATAACCCCTTCACTCATTCTAATATTGAGTTTAGCGCCTTTTCTCTCCATAACTGTTCAGTTTTATTTTTTTAATTTCTCGTCTCCGTTTTCATGAGGATTGCTACGCATCCTCTTGTTCTCCCTGAGTCGCTGTATCTGTTTGCCTCCTCCATTTAGTCGTCCACAGAAGACATCGTTGCTTGAACTAACACTGAGTAGCCATTAGACAGCCTATGTGAAGGAATTGTAGTATGTTTATAATATTTTTTACAGAAGTAACTATGCTCAATGGGGTCTGATAAGACTCACTGGGACTTCTGTATTCTTTGCGTCACCGCTCACAGGATGAGCATAGGGTACACAATAGACTAGCCGCTCAGACGGCATAGCTAACTAAAACTAGGCACGTCTCCACAGGGTTCCCGTCAACTCGACTGACAAAGCTCCCAGTGAGCGAAACTTTTTCCATAAACGTTCTAGTTCTACACTCGTTTTTATTTACCTACGTTTTCCTTGTCGGCAGTACTCCTGTCAACCTGCCTGGCGTATACATGTTGATTTAAACGCAGAGTAAGTAGTCTTGTCATTAACCTGACCATATTTTTTTTAGTTGTCCACTTAATTTTGAATGTATATGTTCAGTACAGTAACCAACGTGATATGACATGGCAACTTTTTTAATGATAAAGTACCAGAAAGTTTAAGGAAATATTTTTCATTTGCTCTTGCTAGCGTCTACTAGATGGCTGAATGGGGGGCTAGCGCTCAGTTAAAATGGTAATAATACTAGATGGCTGTGTTGTGTACAACAAACTTGCAAGACTCAGCGGCTAGGTTTATAAATTCAGTTTAGAATTGCTGAATAGACTGAAGCGAAATAAAACAAATGGCTAAGGGTAGGATGGGTATGGGGTGCATAATAAAGATATCAAACTAACAAATGGCTAAGGGTTGGCCGTGAACAGAGCCTGCCTAGCATGAACTATTAGGCCTGCTGTAGTGCTCCTTTATTCTTTTAAGACGAATAAATTCTTAATTATAAGTCTCGGATGATTATTAATTAACCCACAGATATCCTCATAAAGCCAAGCAGTGTGGCTAGTTTCCTTTGTACCTTAACTACGTAGTGACTCACAGCGGTCTACTGTTTACTAGTTACATATTTACTGTTAGGGGAACAAGGAAATTTTTTAAGGAAACTTACTCGTACGTCTCAACCTCGCCCAGAAATCGACCCCGGGTCCATTTGGTTATGAAATGAACGATCTATTGCAAAACAGGTAAAAGGGGATGCGAGAATGTTTTTAATGGTAGGGCTGGGATACAACTTAGTGCCTTCATTGTTATAATTGCTGCAATTTTTGCTAAAAGGGTTCAAGGGATACATAACGCTTGCTATAATTGAGGTGGAACGGGTCAATACAACGTTCGATCTGACATTTCACAGTAGCGGCTGAGACCGCGCTTAGCCGGACCTAACTGGTCACTGGAGAAAGACACTGCGTTGTGTGGCGGAAAGTCGATAGTCAGCGTGAACTTTAGCGGACCCTAAAGTGGGCTGACTTCAGTGGATGAACTCTTGAAGGTGGGTACCTTGAAGAGCTCATCCACTGAGCCCTTCACCTTGATGCAGGTGAAGGGCTCCTGATGCAAGGAACAGTCTATCCTGAGACGGTGTTTAACTCCTATTTATCCCTACAACACGATCACTTTAACGTGATGGTAAGGTTTGAGTGGTTTGTGCCTAGTGATAGTTTCCACTCTGGAAGCTGCGTCACTCTTCCCACAGGGCGCTTGCCTGACTGACAAAGATATATATTTCCCCTTTCGCTTAAATTTGTGGACAATTATGGCAAATGACACTGAACAAATAATCTGGACGGTAGAATGGGAAAGGTTGACTTCGAATAGTTTTACTTGTCTTGTTACTGGATTTCTGTAGTGCGAGAGTAAATTAGTCCCACAGTAGCCAGATGATAATGGTAGTGTTAATTTAACTGTTAATAATAGCATTACAGCGCTGAACAAGCACGCAGTTCTGCGAAGAGACGCCAGAAATTCTCACTTCCTGAAAATGGGAAGTTTTATTAACAAATGTAAGATTCGCTTCGTATATTATGTTAGTTTTATGGTAAGTAACTTGTAGACTAGTGGGGGAAATTGTGCTTGCAACGAAACGAGCCTGGATTCAATTCCAGGGCTGATTCAGACGTATAGCAAAGTCCCTCTGCCTGTGCTGCAGGAAAGTAGGTACCTGGGTGTTAGTCGCTTGCTGAGTCGCATCCTAGAGAAGTTGCTCGTCTTAGTTTTATTATGCATCCCATAACCATCTTTTGAGTGGTAGATAAATAATAGGGACCTAATGAGTTTAAGGACTAATCCCAGTGTTTGCTAAGCAAGTTAGATGTATTAAACTATTAGATGTATTATACTGTTACCTCGGCTTCTCAGTGTTAATTGTTTCTAGCTGCCAACTATTTTTTTTTATCACTAGATGATATTGACTACGATGAGCTGTCCTCCAACCTGGGCAACTATGTGGTGGTAGACGTGAGGAACAAAGAGGAGTTGGAGAAGATGGGAAAGATCCCCGGCTCTGTCAATATCCCAAGTAAGTCTTCCTGACTGGCGTGTGGGGGTCAGCGCAAGTGCTAGAGGCTCGATCCTCCGTTCGCTAATGTGGAGACGAATCAACCTATGCTCGCCTAGCTCTCCTCCTACTTGCTGGATGTATTTTTAAAATCAGTTCATGGACAAAAAAATTATCTTTTCCCTGCAGTACCACTATTTTTTAGTACATAAAATTTATACAAAGAGATTTAAGTCTTTTTATCTTCCAGTTTCTGAACTGGATGAAGCCATGGATATGAACGATGATGACTTCCAGGAGAAGTATGGGTCCCCCAAGCCTACAAGTGACCAGACATTGGTGACACAATGTCAGATGGGCGGACGGGCTCGGAGGGCCGCAGACGCCCTTGCTGGCAAAGGATACCAGGCAAGGTACGAAATTGGCGCTTTAGGAGTTATTGATATACTACACGTGTGGTTTTTCTGTGGCAGTGCTTAATCAGTAAGGTTCCACAGCGCCTAGGAAATGGGGGGCAATTAGCCTTAATTCCAGAAAGGGTAAGGCAGGTTTTAATCAACCCCTTGACGTTAGTCTTTTTGGAGAACTGTAACTGCTGTCATCTTACCTTGTTTATTTTAAAGCCTGGCTCACCAGGAAGCCTCCCACAGAACTTCCGCGTGAATAGTGACAACAGTTGTAAGGAGACACTTGTGCTGAGTTGAGTTCTTTACTGTTGTCGAAGGTTTCTCAAAAGAATTTTCCTTAATGTGACTTGAATTTTGCAGGGCGTACCCTGGCTCCTTCAAGGACTGGACAGCCAAGGGTGGTCAGGTGGACGCTGTCAACCCTTAAGAGCTGTAATGGAACTAGAGGGCAGCAGCTGCCTGGTATTAGACGCCTCTCTAAGTTATTCTTCACACCATACAGCCATTCCAGCACACACTGCAGAGTGGGACATGGAGGAAACGGCGTACTGCTGACAAGTTTGAAGACAGACACAGGTTTTAGAGCAAGCTTTCTTTGAGACAACGTTTTGGTCTTCGTAGAGCTCTACAGTGAGCGAAACGTTGGCCCCCTCGATTAGATCTTGCTTTGCAGCTTGTCTTCGTCTTCAGACTGGGAAATAAGAATAAAGTCTTGTTTTTTTTGCTCTCACCAAACGCTGATAAACAAGAGTATCAGAGGACTGTATCCTCTTAGCCAGAATTTTTTTTGTTTTAGCCAGATTGCAGCTATTATGGGTTAAAGAACTTGAAAAGCCTCTACCAGCCCTCTTATATATATCACTGATTTCCTATAGGTTATTGCACGGCGCTTTATGGAATAAAATAATGAATTTAAATTGAGATTTTTCAGTTGCCCACTTTTGTATTCTGATAAGACTGTACAAGAATCAGTGTATCTAATCTCATTAAAATGAGTTTAAAATGTATATACACTGACTTATATACAGTGTATATACCTCATGGTGTATATACTGCGTTCTGTATAGAGGGAAAAAATATATAGAGAATATATCCATTACTCAACTGCCTAATTACCCGATTTTGTTCATTTTAGTAATATTTTTAACAAGATACGTGCAGTCATTGTATTTTTTTTTAAATAGGTGGTTGCAGGTTCGTCAGGAAACAGGACAAGTGTTTCCTGACGTGGGGGGCGGGTCTTAGTCATATGATGACCCGCAGCTGGAGCTTTTGGTCATCTGACAGAGGCCTTCCGCTGGCTTACTGGTCCACTCCTTCAAAAATTATGGTTATTATTGAAACAATTTTTTTCTGCAAGACTGAGTGAGGCGTGGAACACTGACGCTAAGTTAGGAACTACTACAGACCAGCTTGTGGAGTCTCCCCGCATTCTACAAGCCTAGCTCCCTCTACCTCAATGCGCGCGAAAGGAATAATGGAGGGTGGGCAAAAGAATAAAATCCAGCAAGTGTATACATGCATGTATACGTGTTTATACATGCGTATAAGTGTGTCTGTGAGGATGTACGCTTGTGTGCATGTACAGTATGGATGTATATTGGCAAATCTACATCAGCCAAAGGTTAGAAGTCGATCAGATGAAGTATTTAGACTTAGAGGTCAGTAACAATAAGTGGGTTTTTTTGTTGAGCAAAACTCAGCAGCGTTGATAGTTTGAAGCCTACCAGAAGAGGCATTTTTGTAAGCTGGCAGGACGCTGGAGAAACAGACTTGACACAGCTGTACACGCAAATGCACGGCTTGATGACGCTCTATGCAGAGCGAAACGTGGCTTGATAAGGTTCTGCGTATCTGGAGGGTGTTCCGGGGGTCAACGCCCCGCGGCCTGGTTTATGACCAGGCCTCGCTGTGGATTAGGGCCTGATCAACCAGGCTGTTGCTGCTGGCCGCACACGAACCGCAGCCTGGCTGGTCGAGCACTGACTGACTTTACGTATGTGTCCAGCTCCCTCTTGAAAACAGCCAGGGGTCTATTGGTAATTTCCCTTATGTATATTGACAGGCAATTGAACAAACTTGGGCCCCTGATACTTACTGTATTGTCTCTTAGCATACTCATGGCGCCCCTGCTGTTCATTGGGGGTATGTTGCACCGCCTGCCGAGTCTTTTGCTTTCAAAGGGAATGATTTCCGTGAGCAGATTTGAGACTAGTCCTTTTAGGATTTTCTAAGTGTATATTATCATGTATCTTTTTCGCCTGCGTTTCAGGTAGTACAGGTCAAGGAACTTCAACCGTTCTCAGTAATTTAGATACTTTATTGTACTTGTACATGCAGTGAAAGTTCTCTGTATATTCTCCCGTTTTTCAATTTCGTCTGCCTTGAAAGGGGCCGTTAGTGTACAGCAATATTCCAGTCTAGAGGCTGTATAACCCCTGTGGTCTAGCGCTTCTATTTGATTATAATAATAATAATCCAGTCTAGAGAAATCATCTAGAGAATCATCACGGGCTTGGCGTCCCTAGTTTTGAAGGTTTACATTATCCATCCCATCACTTTCCTAGCAGATGTGGTAGACATTCACTGTTGTGACCTGTGAAAGTGAGATTCTCTGATATCACTCTTAGGTCCTTCACATTAGTTTTTCGCCCTATTGCGTGGTTGGAATTCGTTTTATACTCCGATCCAGTTTTAATTTCCTCGAGTTTTCCACAAAAGAGTAATTAAAATTTGTCTTTATTGAATTTCATATTTTTTTCTGAGGCCCATTTAAAGACTTGGTTAATGTCCGCTTAGAGATTTGCAGCGTCCTCGATGGATGGCACTTGTCATGCAAATTCTGGTATCGTCAGCAAAGGTGGACACAGTGCTGTGCCTTACATCTTTGTTAAATATGAAGAAAAGGATGGGAGGGAGTACTGTACCTTGTGGAACACAGCTTTTCAATATTGCCGCCTCAGACTTTATTTTGTTTACTATTAATCTTTGTGTTCTATTTGTTAGGAAGTTATAGATCCATTTACTCTTCCTGTTATTCCTTTATCATGCATTTTGAGCGCTATTACACCACAGTCGCACTTGCTGGAGGCTTTGGCAAAGTCTGTGTATACTACATCTGAATTTTGTTTGTCCTCCTGTGCATCAAAAACCATGTCATTGTGGTCCAGTAGTTGGGACAAGCAGGAGCGACCTTCTCTAAACCCATGCTGCCCTGGGTTGTGTAACTGATGGGTATCTAAGTGGGTGGCAATCTTGTTTCTTAGAACCCTTTCAAAGATTTTTATGATGTGGGACGTTAGTGCCATTAGTCTGTAATTCTTTGCAAATGCTTTACTGCCACCTTTGTGGAGTGGGGCTATGTCTGTTGTTTTTAGTGACTGTGGGATGACCCCTGTGTCCATGCTCCCTCTCCATAGAATATTTAAGGCACGTGAATTTTTTTTTTTAAGTTCTTGATGAACACGGAGTTCGACGAGTCTGTGCCTGAGACAGAGTGCATGGGCATGTCATTTATTGCTTTTTCAAAGTCCTGTGGTGTTAGGATTATATCAGAAATTCTTGAATTAACCAAATTTTGAGTCTCGGTCATAAAAAAAAAATTAGATTGTCGACTCTTTGCTGTCATCTGTGTAAATCCCATTTGGTTTAAGCAAGGGGCCCCAATACTGGAAGTGGTTTTTGCCCTAGATTTGGCATAAAACAAATTTCTGTTTCATTTATTTCTTAAAGTTCTTCCTGTGTTTCTTGGCTCCTGTATGATTCCTTAAGCTTAAGTTCGATATTTTCAATATCTCTGGCCGATGCCACCTTCCATATTTCAGACACTGGCCTCTTTGAGCAGTTATGATTTTGCCTTCGCCTGTAGAGGGAGCGTCTCTCTCTTTCTAATTTACATCTCTTCTTTTATCTTAGGGGAATGTGCCTTGAGCATACTTTAAGTACCACAGAGTTAATTCTTCATATGCAAAGGTATGAATCCGTGTTTCATTTAAGACGTGGTTAATTTGATCCCACTGTTTGTTATTGAAGTTCAATTTGGTGAAGGCGCCCTCATAACTGATCTCATTTTGCCGGTCAGGAGAGTCCGAGTGTATTGAGAGAGTCCGAGTTTTTGATACTGTTATATTTCGTACCAGATCATCGTTATTAGTGAAGATGAGATCAGGTGTATTTTTCAGTTTTGTTGGCTCCACTATTTGTGGGCTTAAGGTGAATTTGTTGCATAGATTTAATAACTCATGCATGTCTGTGAAATTACACTCGAGTTGCCTCCTGGGGTTATCTCTCCTAAGACATTATTTGCCACATTCCTTCATTTTAAGTGTCTCTAAGTTGAAATTACCCCGCAAAGCAATAATTTGGGGATGGAATGGAAGATTTTCAAGACAGTAGTCGGGTTTCAAAAGCTCTTCCTTGAATTGTTGGAAAGTTGTGTCTGGTGACTTGTACACAACCACAGTACCAAGGTTTTGGTTTTCAGTCTTTACCGCCAAAACATCAACTACGTCATTTGTTTCGCATGGCGAAACAGACATAATAAAACTCCACGCAGAGCGAAAAGTGGCTTCATGCTGGTGAGGGGCTTTCCATGCAAGAGTTTTGGAGACACCTGATTACTTCCCAAGCCCCTAAGGGTTTAGCGCTTCTCCACGAATGCGATGAAAATACTATCGTATGGGATTTATTTTTTATATTCAAGGTGAAGCGCTAAGCCCGTAAGAGCCACACCGCGCCAGGGAAATGGAAAGCATGGTGGGTAGTCAGATCTGATCCGACGAATAGGAAAGGGTGGCTCCAATTCCTTACCTACCTGGAGTCTATTCGGAGGGTGTTCCTGGGGTCGAAGCCCCCGCGGCCCGGTCCTCCTCGAGCTGCACCCGTGCGGTATGTTTGAGAGCACTGGCTTGCCACCCCAGTCCACAGCATATATGGCAGGGGTGCGAGATGGCATTATCAGGGGGGTGCGACAGAGTCCTAATGATTAGCACACACAATTCCGTTTATTTTACCAAGAACTTTTCTAATTGCTCAGTTTATATTTGCATTTTATGCACTGAATTAAAAGCTTCTTTTTGAGTTCGATTTGTTCACCCGCAGTAATGTATTCGGTTCCTAGGTTGCAGGGCATACAAAACGTTGAGAACCCTTGATGTATAGGGTACGTTATACGAAGGTGTCCCTTAACTCTGTAACAATAGGGAAAGGTAAACAAAAAGTGGCAATAATAAAAGCCCTTTTTTATGCCTTGATTGTGTTCAGTGCGTCCGCTATTAATTATTATTGACGCACGGATGCGCAACAGGTATCCTGCCAACAGATAATCCCTGGCTGTCTTCAGTCCCGTCAATAGATGGTACCTGGCTTTATTCAATCCCGTCAATAGACAATCCCTGGCTGTCTACAAGAGGGAATTTGGTTATTAGTTCGTCAATTTTCTGACCAGTCGGGCTGTATGGTTCGCGTGTTACACTGCATGTGTCCAGCAGTTACAAGCCTGGTTAGTCAGGTTTTGATCCACCAGGTAAGCCTGGTTTTGGGAACGGGCCGCGGAGGCCCGCTGAGTCCCAGTCCTCTCCCCTCCCTCCCGAAAACATCCTCGAGGTATCCCTTCAGTATCGCCGGACGGTATAAGGCATGGCGGTCTTCCACGCCTTATACCGATAATAATCTCCAGCAGGCGGTTCCAGCCGCCTTGTGGGACAGTGTAGTTTACCGAATCAGCCTATCAACACGGATAAACTGTAGTGTATCTTATCTTGGTGCCCCGTGGCCTAGTGGCTATAGCTCTCGCTTCACACGGCGAGGGTCTGGGTTTAATTCCCAGCGAGGGTAGAAACATTGGGCTTGTTTCTTTACACCGGTTGTCTTTGTTCACCTATCAATAAAATGAGTACATAGGTGTTAGTCGACTGGTGTGGGCCAGATCCTGGGATAAAACTGACCTAATTTGCCCGAAATGCTCAGCATAACAAGCGGCTTTCTATATAGTAGTATGTCATTGATGTCAGCTAGGACTGTATACCATGTACATGTACTTGTAGTAAATAAAGGTATTATTATTATTATTATTATATTATTGCGTTCAGCCCAACGATCATCACACTAGGCTAATATGAGTGAGTCGCCGGGGTGTAAAAATAAGGGACATTCTACCAATTTCGAACATTAGATTTAAAACAAGGACGAGGAAAAGATTATTTGGATTTAATGAAGAAAACAACAACAACAAAACTTTGTGTACTCTCACCTTGAGTGACATGTCCTCACACTACGGTGTTTTGATGATGTGAAGGAAACAAATCAGGTATGGGGGCACCACATATATGCTCGTGCAGAAAAACTGATCTGGAAAATATTTAACAACAATGATAATAATCCCGGAAATGAGTGAGGCGACTTAGCATGGTAGACTGAGGAAATAAGTATTAACTTACCACAAACTTACCATGATGGTGGCCAGTGGCCTGGTGGCAAAACTCTCGCTTCACACGCTGAGGGAAGTCCGGGTTCGATTCCCGCAAGGGTGGAAATATTGGGCGTGTTTCCTTACACTGGTTGTCTATGTTCACCCATCAGTAAAAAATGGGTACCTGGGTGTTAGTCGACTGGTGTGGGTCGCATCCTGGGACAAAATTGACCTAATTTACCCGAAATGCTCTGCCATAAAGGGTTTTGTATATAGTAGTATATGTCACTGATGTCAGCTAGGCCTGTATACCTTGTACATGTACTTGTAGAAATATATATTATTATTATATCATTATAGACTTAGGAAATAAGTGAGCTAACTCACCATGGTAGGCTGACACAGCTGATCTCAGAGAGAATGTGTAAAGATGCTGAGCAAGATAAATATACAATACACAGATATACATGAATGCATCGTTCATATTAGCCCCATTAATTCCGTGCCTGCTCCATTCTTAACAAACCTAGCAGACCAGAACAGTAATATTGTTCCACACCCAACTCGCCTGAGTCACAGTAAGTGCGTAGCGGCAACCCATGTGTTTGTGAGGTAGACTTGAGTACCAGGATAACGGGGCGTCAGTTGTGTGTGAGTGTGTGTGGCAGAGCATCACTCTTATGTAGGTCTCTGAGGACGCAGGCGACATTGCCAGGAAACTATCAGCATAGACCCTCCAACCTGATCGCTATGACGGAGACTCAGCACACAGGTACGGTGTTGATGCTCAGGACTCAGGGATGCCACAGGGTGTTACTGGAAGAGAGATATAACGAGTGTATAAAGTCCTCACCTCGGGAGGTGGCATAGCTAAATTTACTCTGCTGTTTATGCTGTTCAAGTAATGCGAGGCTTCAACTGGGCTGTCAACGTGATATACGCGGATGTTACCAGCATTGTGTCCTGAGGGACACTTACGTGTCATATGAGCTGTTTAACCTTTGCAGCTACAGCCCCGTCAGGTTCTACAAACCACTGCAGTGTAGACGTCTCTGTAGGACATAAATTTTTTTTACCGTCAGCCAAATTGTACGTTAACTTGTGATTGATGGGTAAACAGAGTGCTGGTTCCTCGACAGTTTCTTGTGAGATATAAACAGATATACAACGTATATGTAACCTGTCCAATATCTCCCGAGAAGTTTGTGGGTGGTATAGAAAGGAGTTAATTTCAAGGAAGGGGGGTTGTTATTGATGCTGATGTATGGCTCTTGATTCAAGGAAGTGAGCTAGCCTCCCATTCTTTGGATCAAATCTGAGCACCTGGCATTTCTTAAGTGTTGTATAGGCTTTATGAAGGAAGGCCTTGCGTGTCTTCTATACGAGTAGGGAAGTGTGCGCCTGTGTTTGTGCAAGTACAAACAAAGAAAACCTTTATTTCTTCGTGCAGTATACAAAACGTAGTTTACATGTAATAAAATATTAAGCACAAAAGAAAGTAACTAGCATGCATGTGTACTTCGTATGTTTGTGTACGTGTGTTTGTGTACGCGTGTTTGTGTACGCGTGTTTGTGTACGCGTGTTTGTGTACGCGTGTTTGTGTACGCGTGTTTGTGTACGCGTGTTTGTGTACGCGTGTTTGTGTACGCGTGTTTATGTACGCGGGTTTGTGTACGCGTGTTTATGTACGCGTTTTGTGTACGCGTGTTTGTGTACGCGTGTTCGTGTACGTGTGTTTGCGTACGTGCGTGCTGCCGTCCACCTCGAAGCTTAAACGTATTTAAAAGCGATGAGACTGACGTAAATCACGTCTTTGAAGACGCATCTTAATAAGATCAAGGCTTGGAATAGTGATGCCAAAAAACGATATATTTATTATCAAGGCTATCAACGGCTGTTACTATAATACAGTAGATCAGGGGTCGGACAGTCATTCAGCGCCTGGTAAATGCGAGGTAATCAAGGATTTTATTTCTTTGCATAGTTTACAATGTGTAATTACAATATTGATTTGCTAAGTACAAAGAAAGCCACTATCATACCGGGGCATTTCGGGCAAGTTTGATTCGAGGAAGGGGAGGGGTAGGTAGCTTATGGAGCAATACCCTTCTCCAGGCTAAGGGACTGACCACCTCAAAAGAACGTCTTCAAGGGTGAAGGACTGATTACATCATCTTTACTGCTTCTGCTGCCTCCTCTGTACTCGACTGAAGAAGCCTACTGTGTAGGCGAAACTTTTCGGAATAAAGTTACCTAACAGTTTCACATGTGTCTTAATTATCAACTTGTCGGTATTGTATTCCATTATCATATTCACCTCCAGGACTTAAGTCCGGCTAACCCTTCTCTCCGGTCTAATAATTTCACGCAAGCCTGCTGGATTCTCAGGACCCTAAATCTCAAAAACTCTTGCACCCCCGTCCCTCCAACCATCCGCAGGACAACCCCCTCCTTCTACCTTCCATCCCAGCTTTATACATCCTCCTCGTTAACCTGTTCATCCTCCCTACATGTCGATACCACCTTAACTAGTACTGGCTGGTTGTAGTGGTACCACTAGTACTAGCTGGGTGTTGTGGTAACACTAGTACTGGCTGGGTGTTGTGATAACACTAGTACTGGCTGGGTGTTGTGATAACACTAGTACTGGCTGGGTGTTGTGGTAACACTAGTACTGGCTGGGTGTTGTGGTAACTAGTACTGGCTGGGTGTTGTGGTAACACTAGTACTGGCTGGGTGTAGTGGTAACACTAGTACTAGCTGGGTGTAGTGGTAACACTAGTACTAGCTGGGTGTAGTGGTAACACTAGTACTAGCTGGGTGTAGTGGTAACACTAGTACTGGCTGGGTGTTGTGATAACACTAGTACTGGCTGGGTGTTGTGATAACACTAGTACTGGCTGGGTGTTGTGATAACACTAGTACTGGCTGGGTGTTTTGATAACAATAGTACTGTCTGGGTGTTGTGGTAACACTAGTCCTGTCTGGGTGTAGTGGTAACACCATCTGTTTATCTGACACAGATGTGTCAAGCTAAGTGGTAACTCGTCAGTCTTGAGTAGGACTTGAGAACCTGCTGTACCCGGTGACCTGAGAGTCCTGTCACGTCCAGGACAATCTATCCACAACTCGCTACGTCAATCTCCCTATGACACAGATGAAGGATTGGAATGGTGTACCTGATCGTATCAAGGCCAGTCTATAAAAGAATTGTCGAAGAGCGAGTGATTACCCACAGAAGCCACAGGAGCGTCGGAGGGTGATGTTTATCGTTCAGATATTAGTAATTTGAACTGCGTCATGGCCCCTGCGACCTGGTCTCAGACCAGATCTGTTTTCGCGTTATATTTGTATTTTTTTTGTAAATTACTCATGCCAGTCATTAAATCCATTTTTGCTGGTGCGTGGCACTGTTGATGGCTCTGTGGTGGTGGTGTGGCAGAAATGTGGCACTGTTGATGGCTCTGTGGTGGTGGGAATGGCTCTGTGCCAAGCTGCCTGCTGGCCTCATGTGATGTTTTCAAGCATTGCCCCCCTACCCTCATGCCCTCCCCTCCTTACCTTCCTCCCTCCCCTCCCTACTCACCTGTCCTCCCCTCCCTATCCCCTGCACTTTCACTTTTATACCCACTTACAATACCGAGGGGTCACTAGTATGAGAGGTTTCTAGGAGAAGGGGACACCAGAACGAGGGGACACCAGTGTGAGAGGTCATCAGGACGAGGGGACACCAGGACGAGGGGTCACCAGTACGAGAGGTCACCAGTACGAGAGGTCACCAGTACGAGGTCACCAGGATGAGGGGACAGTACGAGAGGTCACCAGGACGAGGGGACACTAGTAGCAAGGGTCACCAGAACGACGGGACAATAGTAGCAGAGGTCACCAGAACGAGAGGACACTAGTAGCAAGGGTCACCAGGACGAGGGAACACTAGTACAAGACATCAGGACGAGGGGACACTAGTACAAGAAGTCATCTGGACAAGGGGACACTAGCACAAGAGGTCACCAGGACGAGGGGACACTAGAACAAGAGGTCACCAGGACGAGGGGACACTAGCACAAGAGGTCACCAAGACGAGGGGACACTAGGACGAGATTTCACCAGAACGAGGGAACACTAGTAGCAGAGGTCACCAGGACGAGGGGACACTAGCACAAGAGGTCACCAGGACGAGGGGACACTAGCACAAGAGGTCACCAGGACGAGGGGACACCAGGACGAGATTTCACCAGAACGAGGGAACACTAGTAGCAGAGGTCACCAGGACGAGGGGACACTTAATACGAGAGGTCACCAGGATGAGGGGAATTTCACTATACGTTCCCCCGGGAAGCGCTAAATCCGCAAGGGTCCTACAGCACCTGAAGAAACGGGAAAAATAAGCTTTTGATCCGAGGAAGTGGAGGGTGGCTCCATTTCTCCAGGATCAAGAGATCTTTACCGGCATCTCTCTCTCTAGTGTATGACTCTTGCAGGTTTAGCGCTTCGTTTTGATTATAATAATAATCTATGTAGTGCTTCATATTTCACCCCATTGGCGATGTTTCTCTTCATTTTGCAACGTTTCGTCATTCTTCATTTGGCAACCTTTCGCTCATTCCTCTTGCAACATCATGTCTCTACTTGGTCACATGTCACCCCCCCTTTCCTTGGCAACGTCCCTCCCTCCCTCCCTCTGGCCATGTTTCATCCAATTTCCTGTGTTTCCCCCCTCTATAAGCAAGTTTCATCCTTTTCGATGTTTCAATTGTCCTTCCTGATTAAGTTTCCGTCTTCCCTCTGTCCACATTTAGCTCTTTCCTGGCTGCGTTTTACTCCATCTGGCCACCTTTCGCTCTTCCATGACAACGTCACCTTCCTCCTCCTTCAGGCCAAATTTTTTTGGCCACGTTTCGAACATCTCCTCTTGACCTCGTTTCGAACCTCTCCTCGTGGCGTTACAATTTGCTCATCTTACTGGGTCACCTGGTATTAATTCACGGTCCTGTTGATTGGTGGAGACACCTCAGTAGGATACAAGCAGTGCCACTGTTGGCCCTATAGCTGCCGTGGCCAGCCATAGGGCCAGTGGCTAACCTATCTCCGTGGCCAGCCATAGGGGCAATGGCTAACCCATCTCTGGCTAGCCGTAGGTCCAGTGGCTGACCCACCTCCGTGGCCAGCCATAGGGCCAGTGGCTGA
Source organism: Cherax destructor (assembly GCA_009830355.1). NCBI lineage: Eukaryota > Metazoa > Arthropoda > Malacostraca > Decapoda > Parastacidae > Cherax > Cherax destructor. Next base: position 94,736 of record WNWK01002226.1, read on the forward strand.
CCCACCTCCGTGGCCAGCCATAGGGCCAGTGGCTGACCTACCTCCGTGGCCAGCCATAGGGCCAGTGGCTGGCCCACCTCCGTGGCCAGCCATAGGGCCAGTGGCTGGCCCACCTCCGTGGCCAACCATAGGGCCAGTGGCTGGCCCACCTCCGTGGCAGGCAGGAACCAGAACTCTTCCTGGCACTGTGTTACTAACATATAGAATTGGGAAGAAACTCTTCGCTGATTTTTCAAATTCTGCTCAAGTAAAAAAAAAAAAAACAGCGTTGGGCGAAACGTCTTGCGACGAAGATTCTCGTGCGATTTTTTTTCCTGCCTGACAAATGAACGGCAGCGGGCGCACCGCTGCCATCCAGTGCATTAGAGGCCTAGGTATGTTAAATTTCATTATATAGATCAAGGAAGCCAGCGGATCAAGGTTTTTTCCATTTTATTTAAAACCAAAATCCCCCCTTCCCCATCAATGTTCCACTCAAAATGCCGTTTAGAGAGGAAGTTTGATGTAAAGTTACGATAATTTTTCGCTTTTCTCTGTATTATATAACAGCTTCGTTAAAAATTCCTTATATTTTTGTTTTTATAAATTCAGTTATTTATATGCATATTGTAGCTAAAATTTCGATAATATTGGAAATGGCCTCTGTCAGGGGGACCCAAATACGCCACTCAGAGAGCCATAATAAATCACTGACTTTTTTGGGTTATCCTAGGTAATCTACACATGCACTGCTATGTATGATAATATGTAACTATTTATGTGTACCTGTACCTGAATAAACTTACTTAACACCCGCGTTAGGGGATTATTTGTGGTTTTCCCAAGAGGCAGCAGTGGCAGGTAGGCGGGCAATGCGGCTGTGCCCAGTGGTGTTTTAAAAGACTCGGAGGTATTCAGAATACATGCGTACCGATGCTGCGTCTTTTGATAAATCAGCTGCAACATTCACTCGCTTGACTGAGTGCACTGATGGTGATCTTGTGAGAGAAGAGGAAAGTTTACGTAAGAGTGCGTTTCAGGCTGGTCCCAAGCACCCCAGGGAGCACAGTCTGCACGGTGCCTGCGCATTGATGCAGGACGGGTGTTAGAGGAAGGGGCTGTGATGAACGCTGTGGGTGGATCACACACAAACACACACACACACACACACACAGTAGAGACCCAGTAGCGGACAGCTAAGAGGCGGGGCCAGGAGCTGAGTCTCGACCCCTGCAACCACAATTAGGTGAGTGTACACACACACACACACACACACGTCTCATACACACACGTCTCACACACACACTAACAGCCTGGTTGATCAGGCAATGATCCACCATGAGGCCTGGTCACTGACTGGGCCGCGGGGGCGTTGACCCCCGAAACCCTCTCCAGGTATACACCACACACACACAAAACACAACACACACAAAACACAACACAAATGTGTTTTGCTCAGATGGTTTATTAGGTTTAAAGCCTGTCATCTATATATATATATATATATATATATATATATATATATATATATATATATATATATATATATATATATATATATATATATATATATATATATATACAGAGACACAGTAAAAACATTTATTCGTTCCGAGTTTTTATCCTGACATTATTTAATCTGTTTAAAGATCAGCTCATCACGATGCCCCTGTTTGCCACAGGGAGACAGTCTTCAAACCCAATAAACTTTCTAAACGCTTCTGACGGTGCCAGTACAGAGGACCAGATCCTCTCCGGTAATACCACTATCACGATGCTCCTGTGAACTGGTTCGAAGGTCGCCGTTATCAGTTTAAGAATCTATTGTGACGATATTGTCTCCAGTTGGGACTCACCAGCCTAGAGATAGAGCAAATTAATGCCTTTGTAAACACGTTGTAGGTTCCCGGCGCGCACAACGTTCACTCTGACTCTTGAGCTGCAGTTATGAAATTACGATGTTGTAATGTTTGAACAGCTAGAGAAGGTGAGGGTGGTGTTTGGATGGGAGGGGGTAGGTAGTGTTCGGATGGTAGGTGTGTGTTCAGATGGGAGGGGGTAGGTAGTGTTCGGATGGTAGGTGTGTGTTCAGATGGGAGGGGGTAGGTGCTGTTCGAATGGGATGGGATAGGTGTGTGTTCGGATGGAATGGGAAGGTGGTGTTCAGATGGAATGGGGAGGTGGTGTTCAGATGGAATGGGGAGGTGGTGTTCAGATGGAATGGGGAGGTGGTGTTCAGATGGAATGGGATAGATGTGTGTTCGGATGGGAAGGGGTAGGTGATGTTCAGATGGGATGGGGAGGTGTTCAGATTGAATGGAGAGGTGTTCAGATGAAATGGGAAGGTGTTCAGATAGAATGGGGAGGTGTTCAGATGGAATGGGGAGGTGTTCAGATGGAATGGGGAGGTGTTCAGATGGAATGGGAAGGTTTTGTTCAGATGGAATGGGGAGGTGGTGTTCAGATGGAATGGGGAGGTGGTGTTCAGATGGAATGGGGAGGTGTTCAGATGGAATGGGGAGGTGTTCAGATGGAATGGGGAGGTGTTCAGATGGAATGGGGAGGTGTTCAGATGGAATGGGGAGGTGTTCAGATAGAATGGGGAGGTGTTCAGATAGAATGGGGAGGTGTTCAGATAGAATGGGGAGGTGTTCAGATGGAATGGGAAGGTGGTGTTCAGATGGAATGGGGAGGTGTTCAGATGGAATGGAGAGGTGGTGTTCAGTTAGAAGGGGATAAGTATGTGTGTTCGGATGGGAGGGGGTAGGTGGTGTTGCATAACCTCCCAAACAGTTAGTGCAGGTGTGTGTATATATGTGTGTGTGAGTGGAGGGAGGAATGTTGCATAAACATGTACCCAGGTGGTGGGGAGGGAGTGTGGTGAGGTGCAGGAGTAAGGAAGAACAGTGTTGCTAACCACACATTTCCTCACCACATATTTACACTAACACTCAGCTTGCTGCTAAGACCCAGAACATATTTCTAGAGCCAACTCTTGTACTCTAATACACCAGAGTACACAGAGTACAGTGTGACCTGTTTACAGCACTCATTTTAGATAAGAACGGTCCATTAACCCGGCTAAAGTCACTAGCTTTATTGGGTCATCCTCGATTAAATCTACTAAAATCATTATACATATATGCTTTCCCAATCTATTGCAAATATGTTGAACGACTAGAACCGTAGCGCTGGACCTGCCATGTCCCAGCACCACGGTTCGAGTCCCGGTTAACTTTTTGTTTAAATGTGTTTATATAACCTAAATCTAAATTTAATATTTAAAAAATTCCGTATCGGGTCACATTTTGTTTGTACACCATCCGCTGATTCCTCACCAAGGTTTGGTGACTCAAAGAAAGAAATAGTCACCATCATTCATTCAGTAGCTGTTTTGTCAGAAGTGCGCAACATCCAGTAATGGTCGTACAAGTATGTTTTCACAATTATTATGCTATTATTATTGTATCTAATGGGGAATTCCGACCGATTTTAGCCTCTGGTATCTACAAGTTCTTGCAGATAAAACCGACATACTGACATTTACTTTCTATCAAGTGTTGTAATCTACCATCTCTCACAGAGATATACTCATAAGATATACTCATCAGAATATAAAGCGTTGAAGATTTGATTGGTTTATTACGTTTAAGACTTATCGGCTACACGAGGTTGATGAAAGATTTCACTTAGATGTCTGAATGTTGAACAAGCAATGTAGGATCCAGGGCAAGATAGAAAATGCACGCTAAAGCACAGCTCTGTTTTTTCAATGGTGTTTGGTTTGGAGGAAGAGGCCACGTCAACATTCTTAACTATGAACGGCAGCTATTATTTTTCACGTGTCGTTATTTAAAATAGTTTATCTTAAGCAAAAACTTGTTAGGGCGTCCTTTTCCACCTCGTCTTCCTCCTCAATAGGGGCTTCCTGCTTCCTCCAAGGACACCTGGAAGCCTCGCCAACTTTGAACACAATAACAAACAACAGTTACTTCACTGACACGTACAGTGCACCCAGTGTTTCCTCATCCACTCTCAGTTGTAAACCATTTAGGTAGTGCATTTGACTGGCGATTACCAGTCGGAGGATCGAGCCTTCAAAACTTTTTTTTTTTTTTTTTTGCTGTGGTTCGAACCCGTGTACTTTCACGATATGGCGAGGTTCTCACTTCATTTCCCCTGTAGTATCTATCGATGGACGTTTCAGGGAACGTCGTTGATGGTGAATCATGGATCATCCCGTGGCTCGGTTGGTAGCGCACTCAGCTCACACACTGAGTGTCCGGAGTTCGATCCCCGGTATGGGTGGAAACGTTGGGCATGTTTCCTTACACCTGCTGCCCCCTGTTCACCGAGCAGTAAGTAGGTACCTGGTTGTTAGTCGACTGTTGTGGGTCGCATCCTGGGGGTGGTGGGCTTTGAAATGAGCTGAGGTCGGATAACAGCTCTTAGCCTGTAAAATTGACTTGTGTGTGGGGGAGAGGGGAACTATCAGTCGTGAGTAGGCTTTGTCATCCATAGACTGTGTCCTCCCTCATTAATCATTAGACTGTCCTCCACCATTCAGGCGTCATCAGTTTTTCAGGTGTCCCGTAGCTAGATCGCTAGCACACTCAGCTCACACTGAGGTCCGGAGTTCGAATCCCCGGTATGGCTGGAAAACATTAGAACGTTTTTCCATAAGTCACCTGCTGTCCATGTTCACCCATTAGTATAAAATGGGTACCTGAGTGTTATTCGACTAGTGTGGGTTGCATCCTGGGACAAAACTGACCTAATTTGCCCGAAATACTCTGCATAACAAGCGGCTTTCTATATAGTAGTATGTCATTGATGTCAGCTAGGACTGTATACCTTGTACATGTACTTCTAGAAATAACTATATTATTATTATTACCAACAGACCCCATGTGTGACGCTCCGTGTCTTCCTCAGAGATAACCTACGACGAGTTGTCCAGCAGCCTCGGCAGAGTGACGGTCATCGACGTCCGTAACCGCAATGAACTACAAGAAGCCGGCCAGATCCCCGGCTCCCACTGTATCCCAGGTACCTGTCAGCGTCTCACTATACCCGGGTACCTAGTTTAGCTGTGTCCCTGAGCAGGTAGTTTATTGTGTACCCCATCCTCATCCTGTGAGCAGTAGAACACAAAAACGGGATTACAGAGTTCACAGTGGGTCTTCAGCACGCCCCACTGCACATGACATCACAAAAATATATTAATGATGAAAGGCACATAAAGGTTTAGCGTTTTTTTTGTGTGATGTAAGTATAATAACAGTAATGATGGTAATAATAATAATAACCCCTTTCTACGTGCAGTGACGGAGATCAAGTACGCATGTGGGCTGGACCAGGAGTCGTTCAAGGCGAGGTACGGCTTCGACAAGCCTAACACAGAGGAACCGCTGGTGGTGTGCTGCAGGACCGGTGTTCGCTCCAAGACCGCCTGTGACATTCTGCAGGCCAAGGGCTTCAAGAGACACAGGTAACTAAGGCCATAGCTTAGCGGTGAGAGCCGTGGCTCTTATCGCTCGACGTCTAGGGAAATCAAATCCCCGGCCGGGAGAGATGAGTTAATATCACGATTCTTCGGGAAGAGAAAGGAGAGAGAGATGCTCACGGGAGGAGAAGGTGGAAGATAAGTTCAGTGGAGGAGAAGGAAGGAGGGAGATATGCTCAAGGGAGGAGAAGGAAAAAAGCGAGATAAGTTCAAGTTGTACTACCAGGTCAGTAGTTGTACTAATTCCTTAAGTGGAAGTGACCTGACCAGGTGGTCGGCTAGATAATTACATGAGTGGGTGCGGTTGGGTGTGAGTTGGTCTTGACTAGCTTGTGCTACTACAGATGCCGTGTTCCTTCCTTAAGTGAATGTAACCTGACCTGGCTGGGTGTGGGCATTGGCTTAAGCCGTTGGAGACTTGGACCTAACCTCGCATGGGCCAGTAGGCCTGCTGCAGTGTTCCTTCTTTCTTATGTTCTTAAGTGGGGAGATATGCTCAAGGGAAGAGAAGGAAGGTGAGAGATTAGTTCAAGGGAGAAGAAAATGTCTAGGCATGCTAATGGCTTTCTTTGTACATTAATATTTTATAGTATGTAAACCACACATTGTAAGCTTTGCAAGGAAATAAACATTTTCATTTTCAAGGAGGGAGATACGCTCAAGGTAGGAGAGGGAAGGAGTGAGATAGTAAGTTTATTCAGGTATACACAAATACAGTTACATAGATTATCATACATATTTGTAGAGAACCTAGGATAACCCAAAAAAGTCAGTGACTTATTTCCATTGGGGTCCTTAGTGAACACTAAGCATGTTGTGGGGGAGATTTACATTTTCATTTTGAAAGTGACGTATTGAGAAAATGGCCATGAGACTAATTATCTTAAACCTACAGGATCTACCGAGGGTCGTTCAGCGAGTGGGAGGAGAAGGGGGGAGACACCATCAAGCCGGGCCAGCCTCACGAGTACCACTTCTCAGATAGTGACGATGACAACTCCAACTCGTCCACTGACAACATGTCCTCCTCCACTTGTGACAGTTCCTCCAAGAGCTCATGATGGTTTCCTTAACTTGTAGTTAGGAATTACAAGTTAGCATGTGTCTCGCGTTGTTCTTACGTCCAGAAAAAACTTATGTAGAAAGTAGTATTAAGATGCGAAAGTGAGGGGTAACTCTTAAAAATAAAAATAAATCAAATGATAGAAAACGTATTTCTGAGACTAGAAACAAGAATTAACAAGGGGTAACATTTGAAAATAAATTTAATTTAGAGAAACCATTCTTGAATTATGTTAAAGCTACAGATAGCTTTATAAATAAAGTTATCTAGAGAAAGTGTCTTCGAGCATTGTTAAATTGATGCGCAACCGTTGAAAATAAAATTATCCACACTGTCACTGTACCAAATATTTTTACAAACCACACCACGGGCGGGGATAGAACCCGCGATCAGAGAATCATAAAACTCCAGACCGAGGTATAATTTGTTTGCAATCGTGTCATTACGATTTCGCGAATCAAATATTTTTACACTAACTGTGATAAAGTTTCCCCCCTAGTTATATTTTTGGAGAACACGTTTTTTTTTTTTTTTTTGAGAATTATATTCCGCTGGAAAACCAAATATAGAATATCTGCTCAATCTCCTTTTGACAGTCTTAACTAATGTCTTATATATAATAAATAATTTCTTTACTAACGATACAATGTGTGGGAGTTACAAGTTAGGGCGAGGGGTACCACCTGTTTCCACAACACATTGCCTTATAGCAGAGTCTTGCTGAATTCGGAGTTAAATTCTGACTGTCTAGTGTGTTGTCCTGACTCCGAGACACTCCATGTTGATAGGCTTAACTTGCTTTTTAATCAGTCACTCTACATAAATTAATTATACTAGAAAAAAAACACAGAACGAGTGGGGTTTGAAGCCACGGCGAGGGAGTCTCAAAACTCAGGTCAGTGGGCACTGGCCTGGAGTTTTACGATTCCCTCGCCATGGGTTCTAATCCCCACCCGTACCTTGGTTTGTTTACAGTCGTGTTATGACAACTTCACGAGTCATAATTATAGTAGGTTTTGTTGCCTATCAACATCAGTGGGGATACCCTTTGAACGGACGGTAGAGGTAACTAAATTGCCTAATAAAGGGCAAATACTAATCTCAGTTTTCTAAACACGTTTGCTGCTATATTACCAGATGACCGATATCCCCCAGGCCACTCTGACCAGTGGTTAGTATAACCATTAAACCATGTTGAGAAGCGAGTCTGCTAAGAAAATGTATTGAAACGTGTAGATCATGAGACTAGGAACATTTCATCTATAAGATTGATCTTTGTCTTCTCCGGATATAGCACCTTGCATTACTTGGTGCGGCTACGACGACGCTTTGGGTAGTGACAACTTCCCGATCTGCATTTCTTGTGACTGCGACAACTCTGTTTCTCCTACAGTCCACATATATTACTTCAAGGAAGCATAGTGGAAGTTATTCTCAATGGTCGCCGACCTCGTTATCAGTCAATAAAACTTCTGAATTAGCCGTTCCTAAAACCTCAATTCTTCCATAAAAGATTTTTTATTATATTCGAAAATAAGTGCAGAACTCATATGGCTCACAAAATGAACATTGAGAGAGGATTTAAAATAATAGAATAGCCAAGAGGGTATACGGACTTCTGCGCCAGCCTTCTTCGGGTGTGGACGTCTCTCTCTCGCCTGGCCTGCGCTGTATGACCCCTGTGGTTTAGCGCTTCTTTTTGATTATAATAATAATAATCTCTCTCGCCTGAGTATCAGTGACAAATTTCCCCCGTTCTCTCTGGGACGCTTGTCCTCATCTATTTTGCCCGCCGGGCACTCTACAGGAGGGGCACCTGTTCATCGGCTTTTAGCCAGCTCCATTTTTTTTTTTCCGCTCTGCGGATAATTATTTAACGGTCTTTTGTGGGAAGCCGGTTACTGTACTCAGGTGGGGGTGTTGGGGTCCCGCTTTGCTGGAGCTTGGCAAGGGGGTCCACCGGACCTAATCGGAAACTTTCAAGTTTCTATCTCTATTTCCAAAGGAACTTTTGTTCCTTTTCTTTCATCGTCCAGCCTTGGGCAACAAATCTTCCTCGTACCATCGAGAAGTCGGGCTCGATACGGCTTATGCTGTCAGTGGCCCTGATAAACCCAACCAAGAAGAAGACAAGAGGGTATACAGATCCAGGGTGGAAGAGGGGTAGGGGTCGTGTCAGAGAAGGTTGGAGGAAGGGCGAGAAGGCATGAAATGGTAGGGAAACAGATGGTTTCATCGATTTGATCTACTGTTGGAGTGTGAGCAAGGTAACATTTATGAAGGGATTCAAGGAAACTGGTTACCTGGACCTGAGTCCTGGAAGTAGGAAGTACGGTGCTTGCACTCTGAAGGAGTGGTGGGACAAACACTTCAGAAGGCCATCTGAACTGTAACCTCCGCAAGCTGGTAAGACAAGCTGCTGACGGAACGATAGTGAATTTGTTTCTTATTTTGAGTCGCCCTGCCTTGCACCGTGGAAAATTATATTAAAATTACTTTTTTTTTTTTTGTAAATGGAACTCAAAAAATTGTGATCACGGTGGTCAGAGTGCAGCTGGAAAAAGCATGTTGGACTACACAACATGGCGAGGTTTGGAAAAAACATGTCAGACTACACTCAACATGACGAGGTTTAGAATAAACCGAAAAAATATATCTTCTGCTTAAATGTATATAATATATGTTGATTTATTATGCAAATAAATACGTATTGTTTATTGTCGATTTATATATATGGTGACAACCCAAAATAAATCTTATAATGAAAATATGTCTGAGTATGCTTCTATAGTTAACCTTTGAAAAGAGGGGGGGGCAGTGAAGGGTTCTAGGTCAAAGGAAATGGAGCAACTCTAGCCTTCCTTTGATCAAAACTAATTACCCAACATTACCACTTGGAATAAACACATTAAAACACTTAAAATGAGCAACTAAAGAGAGCTGGAACGAGGGTAAGAAAGTGAACTGAGATATAACAGGTACCGAGAGAGAATGTGTACTCACCTATTTGTGGTTGAAAGGGTCGATTCACAGCTCCTGGCCCCTCTTAACTGTGTGTGTGTACTCGACTATATGTGGTTGCAGAGGTCGAGTCATAGGCCCTGTGAGTGTGTGTGTGTGTTTTGTATATTCACTATCTGATAGTTACTGCTCCGTGCGTATACCTGCGCGTGAGAGAAAGGTTGGTTGATAAATGGGGTTTCAAGCCCATCGACAACACTAGTCATTATGGCTGCACGTAACCTCCTCACCACCAGACAAGAATACTTTCAGTATATATACACTGAGATAAATACAACCCTCGGTGTATATCTCCTGACAGACAGACAGACACCGACCTCAGTGTATACAGTCTGCTGTGGGAACTGTTACAACGAGTGATAATCACCTACCTCGTTCCTAATGAAGCAATGGCTCGTTCACGGAATTTTCTCTCTCTCATATTTTCCTTCAAATGAAACTGTCCCTTCGCGCCGTGGACGCAAAGCAAATTTAACCACACTCGAGTTTTATCCATGATGGCGTAGTCGTGTAGACCGCCGGCCGCACACACTGCCGTTCAGTGTCCCATCCAGAAAAAAAGTGTAACTTAATATTTCCCAGGCAACTGAGGTGAGGTCATGTCAGTGAGAGTTTGAGGAAGGGGACAATACAGTCGCTTCGTGACCCAGGCAAAACACTCGTGTCAGGCCGTGTGGATACAAACCCTCTGATTTCAATAATATATACACGGCCGTCTGCTACCTATATTACCATCTGGTACCTACACCTCTACCTGCTGGTTACATCCGCGTCAGGGCAGACATGAGGACATCAGTACTCTTGGCAGTATGTATGGTCAGTATTTTTAAACAAACACTGCAGAATTTATTTGGGTTAATTCCCGTGACATAATCAAGGCTAAATTAACATTATTAGTGGTCCAAAACGGATCGAAACTGAGTCCAAAGTTTTCTCAGTTGTGGTTAGAAGTGCATTGTAATAAACTTTCTTTGTAGAGAATTCTCTTAAAGTATTTTTGTGTGAATTCCGAGAGTAATGGGGGGTTCAGAGTGAAACTGAGGCGAGTAAACCAGTGTTTTGGTTGTATTTTAAGAGGGGGGGGAGAGCTATTACTTGGCTCTTACCGTGTTCATGTCGTCTAATACATAATCTCCTCGCTAGAGTTTCACTTGGTAGTGAGACGTGAGAACTCTCATCTCTTAAAAGTAGTTGTCTAATTAACACCCCCTCAAGGGAGGTTCCGTGACGCTGGTGAAGAACTCTTGATCTAGGGAATTGGATCTATGCTCCAATTCTCTGAATTGAACCTGAATACATATAATTTATTTTTTTTCACACAATATACATACTACAGAGATATGTCACACAGAACATGAAAAATAATAATGCTATACAATACATTCCCCCCCCCCACAAAGCTATATACACCTCAAGGTGCCAACTGCGTGTATATAATATAGTACACCTCCAGTGTACTACATATACATACGAAAGACTAATAAATATACACATCTGTATGTAAAATGCGAACATGACAGAGGCTAACGTGTATTGAGTCCCAATCAACGTTTACTATATGTATAAGGTACCTCATAATGGTAACATCGGTTAACTAAGACATCTGAATGGCCCAAAAACAAACCTAACCACATTCCCTTAACATAGGGGTAACAAAATAGTACTGTAAGGACATGCAGATCTCAACATAGTGTTCACCTTCACTACCACCAAACGTGTGTGGAAATGTATACATTACTTAACAATATATTATTACATGAAAATAAACACCACCAATCACTGGAAAAAAAAAGAAAACACAATTACAGAGGTGATTCATGAACACGAAAAAGTTCACCCTGGAATAACTACGCTTCCATTCCAAAACATAGTTATTAATCCAAGGATACATTGCAATTTATATATAGTTGTATATTTCAGCTCTGACCATTCCCCAACACTTAGCAAACTGTGTATGCTGATTTAGTAAAGGTATTTGCTTATTTTATTTGTATACGAGGAACTTGCTTGAAGTTAAGTTTCAAGAGAAAACACTAATTGCACCAGCCTCGTACCACAAGGCCAGACGTAAATGGTTTCCTGCGTAGACACTAGTAAAATTAGTTTTAGTGAAGAACATTGAGTATTTATTCCATAGAAAATTAGTTATCAGGGAAGTATAATTCTTTATAGATGTATTTTTTTTAATTGTTAGATTAAATACATTTTTAGATATAGATAAATCTTTCCTATTTAGTTATCAATAATTTTTTTTTTCAGGCTGGGTGCCTGCTGTTATTTCACGAGTCAGCCGACGGTCGTCAGGTAACAACAGCTCAACAACAGTTTATTATAAATATTTTATTTTAGTTATCTTAATCTGCGCAGTTTTAATTACTATAGCTTAAATTGGCATGAGCCAGTAGACTTGTGTACTTTATAATCATTACATCAATTATTGTATACAATACCAATAAGTTGAAGAGTCAGACACGTGTGTAACATAGGTATTTTGCAGACGTTTCGCCAATCTGTGGTTTTATCGGTACAATAAAGGGACATAAACGGAGGACAGTAGAAAATTAAGTAATCAGTCCCTCAGCCTACGAGCAGTTGAGTACTGTAGTGTTGATTAATCTGAAGCAGTGGCAAGAACGTCGACGCTTATGTATTAGGAGTCAGATTTTCATCTCTGGAACTTCCGCTTCTTATTCCACTGGTAGGCCCCGCCTCCCAGTGACGTCGCCTTCATCTGCCACACCTTGCCTGACTCCAACATACAAATGTCGCTCTTCCTGCCTGTTTCAGATTCATAAAGACTAATAACAGTTGCTCATAGTCCGAGGGACTGATTACCTCTTAAAAGACCTCCAGTTATGTCCCTGCATTGATGTCACTGGATGGCGAAACTTTTACAATAGATACCTAGATGTTGCACATAAGTAATTGATCACTGCACTACACTTGATGCAACTGACAAAATTACCATTAACCATTTTTTATCACTGGCAGAATTAGTAGTCTCTTTATAAACTTAAATAACTCGCTTGCATTCAGTACACACTTTTTTTTTTTTTTGTTCCTTTACAATTTCCTTTTCATACCCAAAGTATAATTGGCGGGCGACTTGGGTAGGTTTCCGGAAGTTGAGGCTGAGGGCGAGGGTTAGGGAGACGGTTTTTCGATTCCTACATGGAATCTTGGCTTCTAAAGCGCAATTGTTTTTAATGGGTTTAGCGAGTGAGGGTACTTGTTTGAGATGTGGGCTTTTGGATACGTCGTACCATGCGGTGTATTTTTGTGAAGATTTAGGCGGGGTACGGGAATGGTTTGGAAGAGTCATGAGGAGTGTAGGTGGGTGTGGGCTTTCGATGTTAGGGGCTTTAAGCCTGGATATTGGTGGGTTTGAGGAAAATGTACGTAGAAGTTTAATGTACCTGGTGGTTGATTTCATATATGTGTCGTGGGTATGCGCGAGGTAGTGGGTGGGAGGCGGGTTCGTGCCTTGGCGGCACATTTTTACAGGACGAAATGTAGGAATCAGGGTTTGTATGGGAGAACTTGGGTTGAGGCTTTCTCTGAGGGTTATAGAACGATGACGGTGGTGTCCCTTTTAAGGTTTTGGGGTTGACGTAGGAACCATTCGAGGGGGACTGGTCGATTGGGGGGAGGGGGGAGGTTGGGTATATCCGGAAGGGGTTGACTAGGGTATAGTATGGTTGATTGATGTGTGGTTGGTTAGGCGTGGGTATACAGGGTTGAAGCTAGGATGGGTTGGGACGGGGTGGTATCGTGGGTGTCCGATTTTGGACGTTTCGGGGATGGGGTTGTAGGTAAATGTTCAGGTGTGTGTTGACTCAGACTTGGAGTGATGTTGGTTGGGGGGGGGGTCATAGGGGTCATGGACGCATGGGGTTTTCCTCTAGGATGTAGTAGTGTAATCTAATGTTAAAGTAGTAGGGTTTGTCGGTGGTGATGTGCTGGCGTTTTGCATTTATGTGGCTGGTTGGAGGTTAGGAGGTATTCGGTGTTAGACAACCGACAGTGTGCAGGTGTGCTTGGGTGAAGTTGTCCCAGGTATCTGTGGCAATTCATGTAGGATAAAGTTGATGTTTTGCTATGTTTGTCTTAAGTTTAACGGTTTTAGTATTGTATTCTGTATGTGTTCCCTATCTTTTGTTTGATTATTGGATTGTTATGTATATATGTGTTTCTAATAAAATATAAAAAAAAAAAAAAAAAATTTCCTTTTCATGTGTATCTTGAGAGGACCGCAGGGGCAACGATCAATGTAACTCTTTAAGAATGTTGTTATATCCTACGTATACAGACGAAACGACTTCGACAGTAGTCATTGTACTTACAAACCTAGCGAAACTTTTAGTAGTTCCTTGAAAAATTATGCCTTACCTTTTGCCTTTCGTGGGCTGCAGGTTGGGAGCGCCTCACAGTGGAACAGCAGTGAACTTAATGCATCAGAGAACTTAACTGAGAAAGATGGCTACGGGAAGATCTCTGTTGACTTAGCAAGTGATGGCGAAAAAAACATTGACTCTGACGCAGATAAAGATTTTCCTTATGAGCGAAACTCTGGTTGGTCTTCCGGTGCTTTCAGAAGTGGATTTTTTGGCAACTACTCTTTCAGGAGATCCTCGGGTGTCCTCAAGGCTGGTGGTGGTGGTGGATCTCCGGTGTTTGGGAACTTAGACACTGAGGAGGGGTCTGCTGGTGTGCCGGAGAAGAAAGGCAGGTCCTACCGAGCACTGGGAGAGACTTGTGGGTCTACTGAAGAGAGAGGTAATGACTGGTCTTCTGGTGTGGGAGTGAGTGATGAGTCCAGTGTGGTGGATGATGACTACCAGTCTTCTGGGGACTGCGAGTCCTACGGTAACAGGTCTTCCGGGGACTGCGGGTCATCCGGGAAGGTCGAGATCAATGGTGAGGCTGCCAGAACGAAGAGCACTCGCTCCGTTTTCAACATAGAGTTGATGAATATGACTGAGAATGTTAAACGAATTGCCGCCAGGCAAGGAATTGTGTAAGTTAACAATATTTTCTTTTGAGTTTGTTTTCAATCTGACTTTTACTGCTAAAATATAAATTTTCGAGTTGTAGTAGAAGGCTCGACTTACTACCTCCTATACGTTAAACCACGCACAAGGGCTTCCCCATACGAAGACAATTATTCTTGTTCACCTGTCTCTCTACAGGTGTCATGATATCTGCATACACATTATTGCCCCCCTCTGTCGGGACGAGTGCACTCGCCGGGGTCTGGAACGCTTGACCTGTCTGCTCATCTGCTACTCTGCCCACCTGACGTGTTGTCAGTGTCGTATACAGTGTCACCCTCCGCTGCAGCTGTGCTACACTGCCTGCCACAAGGACGACACAGAGTGTAAGGACGCGTGTGTCGCTGAGGTTCAGGCTTGCTGTGCTGCTTTCAGAACTTGAAGGGAAAATGACAGAGAATGTAATAACAGTCTTAAAAATTTATTTTCATTCTTGTAATACGATGTCTTGTTTTTACGAAGTATGTATAGTTTTAAATCCTGTTTTTCATCGTTTTAGTGCCTCTTGTCGGTTTAAACCTCTAGATAACTATTTTAGGACAAATAATATACAATGGCAATTTTGTTCATGTATCTTAATAAAATAAATGTATGTTTTTTTGAGATTTTTCTGAAAATCCATTTTAAAATTCCTTAGACGCCGCAAAAAGAGTATCTTCATCCAGGGAAATTAACCTGACTCCTTACATCGAACCTGGGTACTTATTTCCACAGGCTCTGTATGACCCATATAGGTTAAGCACTCCTCTCACATGAATTTAAAACTTGCGCAGACTGCAATGGTTCCACAGTCATCTCTCCCTTAATGTCCCTCTATTGTCCCAGCCAGTCTCTGCGCCTGGAAGACGCGTCAGGCTTGTAAGTTCTTCACAGACAGCCTGGTGAGTGGCCAGGCTCCCGCTCTAACATGCACATTTGGAAAGGTTCCAATCTGTATGTCTTAACGGAGTCGGTACAGAGGGAAGGGGGGGGGGGTAGAAAAATGTATTTGTCAAGGTTTATTTCCCCTCTCTTCAAAAAAATGTATACATGTATCTCTGTAAGCATAAATTGATTAATGAATCTCAACACTGTTTTACTAAGGGGCGTTCCTGTCTTACGAATTTACTAACTTTTTTCACTAAGGTGTTTGAGGAGGTAGATCATGGTAATGAATATGATATTGTGTATATGGACTTCAGTAAGGCTTTCGATAAAGTTCTACATCAGAGGCTACTGGGAAAACGTAAGGCACACGGAATAGGAGGAGAAATTTTTTCCTGGGTAGAGGCATGGTTGACAAATAGGCGGCAGAGAGTTTGCATAAATGGAGATAAATCAGAATGGGGGCGCGTCTCAAGCGGTGTTCCACAGGGGTCAGTTTTGGGCCCCCTGTTGTTTACAATTTACATAAACGACATAGATGAGGGAATAAATAGTAACAAGTAAATTTGCTGATGACACCAAAATAGGCCGTCCAATTCATTCAAATGAGGACATTAGATCACTCCAGGATGATTTGAATAGACTGATGCAGTGGTCGGAGAAGTGGCAGATGCAGTTTAATGTAAACAAATGCAAAGTTCTAAATGTTGGGCAGTACAATAACCATGCCACATATAAGCTGAATAATGTAGATCTTATTACTTGTGATAAAGAGAAGGAGTTAGGAGTTCTGGTTAGTAGTAATCTGAAGCCAAGACAACAGTGCATAAGTGTTCACAATAAAGCTAACAGAATCCTTGGCTTCATATCAAGAAGTATAAATAATAGAAGTCCTCAGGTTGTTTTTTCAACTCTATATATCTTTGGTTAGGCCTCATTTAGATTATGCTGCACAGTTTTGGTCACCGTATTACAGAATGGATATAAATGCACTGGAAAACGTACAAAGGAGGATGACAAAGTTGATCCCATGTATCAGAAGTCTTCCCTATGAAGATAGACTGAGGGCCCTGAATCTGCACTCTCTAGAAAGGCGTAGAATTAGGGGGGAATATGATTGAGGTGTATAAATGGAAAACAGGAATAAATAAAGGGGATGTAAATAGCGTGCTGAAAATATCCAACCAAGACAGGACTCGCAGCAATGGTTTCAAGTTGGAAAAGTTCAGATTCAGGAAGGATATAGGAAAGCACTGGTTTGGTAATAGAGTTGTGGATGAGTGGAACAAACTCCCGAGTACCGTCATAAATACTAAGACGTTGTGTAGTTTTAAAGATAGGTTAGATAAATACATGGGTGGGTGTGGATGGGTGTGAGTTTGGACCTGACTAGCTTGTACTACCAGGTCATTAGCTGTACTAATTCCTTAAGTGGAAGTGACCAGACCAGGTGGTCGGCTAGATAATTATGAGTGGGTGCGGTTGGGTGTGAGTTGGTCCTGACTAGCTTGTGCTACTAGGTCAGATGCAGTGCTCCTTCCCTAAGTGAATGTAACCTGACCTGGCTGGGTCGGGGCATTGGCTTAAGCCGTTGGAGACTTGGACTTACCTCGCATGGGCCAGTAGGCCTGCTGCAGTGTTCCTTCTTTCTTATGTTCTTATGACCCTTGTGGATTTAGTGCTTAGTTTTTATCTTAGTAATATACATGGATCTAAAGTGAATATTACTTTTTTTTTTTTAATTTTTTTTAGAAATTAAAAAAAAAAAAAAGTTTCCAGTAATAGGTTAATAAAGCTATATACAACCTCCTAACATATTAAATCAGCGTTTAAGAATGGAACTGTGATTTTTTTTTCCCTCTCCAAACGTCTTCAGAACTGAGGAAGTCTGCCTCTGATAATCGAAAAGTTCTCACTACAATATGAACATCATATTGTCTTGATAACATTCTTATCGGTAATACCATTTATTACACACACTGAGAGAGGGAGCAGAGGCGCGGTGTGTACCCCTAACAACAATATTCAACACATCCATCGAAACAGGGAGATTACCTGAGGTATGGAAGACAGCAAATGTAGTCCCAATTTTTAAAAGACATGAAGCACTAAACTACAGACCAGTGTCACTGACATGTATAGTATGCAAAGTCATGGAGAAGATAGTCAGGAGAAGAGTGGTGGAACACCTAGAAAGGAATGAGCTTATCAACGACGCCCAACACGGTTTCAGGGATGGGAAATCCTGTCACAAACCTACTGGAGTTCTACGACAGGGTGACAGCAGTAAGACAAGAGAGAGGGGTGGGTAGATTGCATTTCCTTTTACTGTAAGAAGGCGTTTGACGCAGTTTCACACAAAGAGATTAGTGCAAAAGCTGGAGGATCAGGCAGGGATAACAGGGAAGGCACTACAATGGATCAGGGAATACCTGTCAGGAAGACAGCAGTGAGTCATGGTACGTGGCGAGGTGTCAGAGTGGGCGCCGGTGACGAGTGGGGTTCCACAGGGGTCAGTCCTAGGACTGGTGCTGTTTCTGGTATTTGTGAACGACATGAAGGAAGGAATTGACTCCGAAGTGTCCCTGTTTGCAGATGATGTGAAGTTGATGAGAAGAATTCTATCTGACGAGGACCAGGCAGAACTACAAAGGGATCTGGACAGGCTGCAAGCCTGGTCCAGCAATTGGCTCCTGGAGTTCAACCCCACCAAGTGCAAAGTCATGAAGACTGGGGAAGGGCAAAGAAGACTGCAGATGGAGTACAGTCTAGGGAGCCAGAGACTACAAACCTCAATCAAGGAAAGAGATCTTGGAGTGAGTATAACACCAGGCACATCTCCTGAGGCGCACATCAACCAAATAACTGCTGCAGCATATGGGCGCCTAGCAAACCTAAGAACAGCATTCCGACATCTTAATAAAGAATCGTTCAGGGCCCTGTACACTGTGTACGTTAGGCCCATATTGGAGTATGCAGCACCAGTTTGGAACCCACACCTAGCCAAGCACGTAAAGAAACTCGAGAAAGTGCAAAGGTTTGTAACAAGACTAGTTCCAGAGCTAAGGGTATGTCCTTCGAGGAGAGGTTAAGGGAAATCGACCTGACGACACTGGAGGACAGGAGAGATAGGGAAGACATGATAACGTCATATAAAATACTGAGAGGAATTGACAAGGTGGACCGAGACAGAAAGTTCCAGAGATGGGACACAGAAACAAGGGGACACAGTTGGAAGTTGAAGACTCGGATGAATCACAGGGATGTTAGGAAGTATTTCTTCAGTCAGAAACCCCTGTGGTTTAGCGCTTCTATTTGATTATAATAATAATAATTCTTCAGTCAGTGGTCAGGAAGTGGAATAGTTTGGGAAGTGATGTAGTGGAGGCAGGATCCATTCATAGCTTTAAGAAGAGGTATGATAAAGCTCATGGTGCAGGGAGAGGTGGGGTCAGGAGCTATGACTCGACCCCTGCAACCACAACTAGGTGAGTACACACATACATGCATACACACACACATTAAAGTATTTTACTGCAGCTCGTATATCAGTCTTGCAAGGAAAAAACTGCCATTGGAGTACCACAAGGGTCAGTGCTGATCCACTCGCTAATTTGACATAATTGGCAAACAGACTTATGAATGTTGGTAACTACCCCCCCCCCAAAAAAAAAAAAAAAATCCTTTGTGAAATAAACCGCGCGGCCCGTGTGGGCTTACTGCCTTTTGGATATGTGCAATATAAGAAATAAAAATTAGTGAGAATTAGGTCACAGAATTTAACGTAGATGAGTCTTGGAATTTGGATAGCCTCGCATAGTGGAATTAACGTAGGGAGATTGCGATTAATGGAAACTAACGCAGATGAGTCTCGCATAATAGGATTTAACTTTTGTGTCCTATAGAGGAAATAAGAGAGAGCCAAAATAATCCACATAAAAAGGTCTTAAAATACTGAAGGTATCGAGCAAAAATATTTTAACTATACCTTGATGCCGGTGAAGGGCTCTTGATCCAAAGAACTGGACTTGTCTTCCCCTTCCTTGGATGGAACCTGAATTCCTCTCAACCCTTGTAGGTTTAGCGCTTCTTTTTTATTATAATAATCCTCTCATTCCCTAAGCGCTTTGACCTGCGTAGGCTAGCAAAGCCTCGCTTATACTAAAGAAAATGAAAATTATAAATTTACACTGAGCTGAGACACTGGCATTAGCAATGGGGTAAAAAGAATTAAAGGAGGGCAAGTTGTATATATATATATATATATATATATATATATATATATATATATATATATATATATATATATATATATATATATATATATATATATATATATATACATGTATGCTTCATGTGCCAGTGCAGACAGATTTGGAACAACGGTGATGGACACAACCTTTAGTTTCAAAATGGCGGCAACGTACCAGAGGCGGATAAACACTGTGTGTATCGAGGTGCTGGTTGGAGCCATCTACCCGTCTAATGCAGACATATTATTGCCTGCCATTCTCCGAGACGCTTATGATATACCCACGGAGGATTTATATGGCATATCGCTAAATGGAGCCACTAGGGTATTTGTGAAATTTGTGACCAGTGGAGCATACGAACGAGTGGTTGACACTTACCAGGAACAGAGAATGGTCGTTTCTGAAGGCTTGGAGGTGAGGTTATGGGACGTTTTGGCGACGTATACTTGGATAAGAATACGTAACTTACCTTTTGAGGCTGATGCAGTTGATGTGAAGGTCTTTCAGGCATTCGGTGTGATACATGCCGGTAACATCGGGAGATGGGCCCAGGGTGCCTATGCTGGAATGCCAGAAGGGTCGTTCAGTCTCAAGATGTCATTGAGGAGACCAATACCATCGTATGTTCTCATGCTGGACTTCCAAACACAAGTCTATGTTACGTACTTTGGGCAGATGCAAACGTGTAGGCTATGTGGGCAGCCGGGACATATGGCAATGGCGTGTGAACGACGGGGGCCACCCACTCAGTGTCAACATGGTGCCGCGATGCAGGAACAAGGGGAGACGGCATTGATGAATGAGAACATACACCTACAGGAGCCGGCGTCCAAGAGTGAGCAGATTAGTACTGGCAAGTGGAGTGACGTCTTGGAGGAAGAAGCGGCGGTGGTAGTATCTCTACCACTGGTGATGTAGCCGGATGAGGAATGTGGCTCCCTGGATCATGAGGTGCAGGGGCCTCTCATGGATGATTTGCAGAGGATGCTTGATAGCCCGGTGCTGGCCGACTATGTGGAGGGTGACTTCCCAGAGTTGGTGGCAAGGCCGGGAGAAGTGCTGAATGGGCGTGTAAGTAAGGAGGCAGGTGATGGTATGGATGATCCGGTGCAGGTGTGTGTGGTTGAGGCAGAGGTACATAGGGGCATGTCGGATTTGAGTGGTGAGGAATCAGGCAAGGTCATGGAGGTAGCGGGGGAGTCCTGCAAGAGATCCAGTGGATCAGTGGAGGATGACGTGTTGATGCCAGGTCAGAGGACCGGCAAGAAAGTATGGGCAGATGTTGCTAAGGGCAGGAAGGGCGGGGTTAAGGGTAAAGTCATGGACAAAAAAGGAGGGGGTTATGGTGGGGGAGGATCAGTGATGAAGCTAGGTGGGTCTAGATTGGTGAAGCATCGTGGGAAGTCTCTGATGAAACCTTCAAGTGTCTCAGTATGAACGTTAACGGCCTTCGGGCAGAGGTTAAAAGGTTATGGGTGGAGGCAACTTTAAGGAGAGAGGGGATCGACATATGCATCTTACAGGAACACAATTTTAAGTGTGGTAGGGAATTGTTGCTGAGGGGTTACGATTTATACACTGGGAGTTCTGTAAATCTCAAGGGTGGGGTGTTGGTGGGCATTAGGGAGACCAGCCCTTTTCGTATGAGGTCCTGGGAGGAAGTGGGGAATGGGAGGATTGTGAGGGTTGATGGGGTATGGGGAGATATACCTGTTAGTTTCATTGGGGTTTATATGCCTGCAGCCAATGCAAGGAGTGTGAAGGAAGCTTTTGTGTGTAATTTTTTAGTTTATGCTTTAAGGGGATTGCCAGAGGTGGTAATAGTAGCTGGCAATTGGAATTGTATTATTCGGAAGCATGACGTAGACCCTTGGGGGTCAGGATGTGAACTTGCAGTATTGAGGGATGTGTTGGGAGCGGTGGGAGTCAAGGATGTGGTTGTTGGGAGGGATGCTTTGGTGGGGCATACATTTTTTAGGAGAGGATATGCAGCAGGCCTAGATAGGGTTTATGTAGCATGAAGTATAAGTGTAGGAGAAGTGCATCTTCTCGATGTTGGGTTCTCAGATCACCGTGGTGTAGTGGCGGTGTTGAGCTGGGATGGGGCTGTCAAGTTTTATCCAGGTCATTGGAAATTGAATGTTAGTTTGTTACAGAGGGATGGGGATAGGGATGTTTTTGCAGCCTGGTGGGAGAGGGTGTGGGGGATGTGGGGAGGTGGTGGTCTTTACAGGCGAAGGCGGCGGTGAGGGATTATTATCAGAGGGTCGGGGTGGAGGAGGCGGGTTATAGGTATGGTTTGCAACGTTACTTAGAAAGTCAGCTTAGGGCTTGTTTTGTAGGAGGGAGGGGGAGGGGAGCATCAGGCAGAAATTGGTATGCTACGTGGGCGGTTAAGGGACATACAAAATGATAGATTCCATGTGGTCAGGGTCAGGTGTCAATTGGACAAGGTTTTATGGGGTGATAGGCCCTCATGTACTGTACTGAGGAGGTTTAGGAAACGTAGGAAGGGTATGATTATCTCGTCGTTGAAGGTCGAAGAGGACCTAGGTGGGTATCAGAAAGGGCAGGTGTTACGTACAACTGATGGCATGTGTGGGTATGCAGGGTTTTGGTTTCAGCAAAAGTTTAGAAGATTGGGTGGGAGTGAGGCAAGTCGAAGGATCATTTTGGAGGGGATACAGAAATGAATGGGGGAGGAGGATAGGAAGGGGTTAGGAGGACGTATAATGGAGGAGGAAGTATGGCAGGTGGTTCAGGGATTAAGGTTAGGAAAGGCGCCTGGGGTGGATGGCTTACCGGGAGATTTTTATGTTTCATTGGGACGTGTTAAAGGATTTTTTAGTGCGGATCTTTAATCAAATGAAGGATAGGGGATATATGGAGGAAGAGCAAAGGATAGGGGTGGTAGTGATGGTCCCAAAGGGGAAGGAAGGTGATAGGATGAAGGGCTATAGAGCTATAATGTTGTTATGCTCGGATTATAAGATCTTTGCAAAAATACTGGCTAATCGAATGAAGAGGGTGTTGGAGAAGGTTTTAGATGATGGACAACATGGAGTGCCGGGGCGAAGCATAAGGGCAGGGCATAGGAGGATTAGGGAGTTTGTAGATAATAAGAGGGGAGAAGGGGTTCTAGGTTTAGACTGGGAGACTGCATAGGATAGTGTAGATAGGGAATTTTTGTTTGAGGTTTTGATGGGGTTGGGGTTTGGGGAAGAAATTGTGGGGTGGGTTAGGACTTTATATGATCGGGCATTGGCAAGGGTCCAGGTAAATGGGAAGTTGGGGGTTCAGGTGAGTTATGAACGGGGTTTGCAGCAGGGTTGTCCTCTGTCGCAAATCCTGTTTGGGTGTATGCAGGATCCTTTCTATAGATTGATTAGGGAAGGGGTTTGGGATGGGGAGGTGGGAAGGGGTTGTGAGTCAGGCATAGTACGATATGTCGATGATACGACCGTCCTGGTGGGTAGTAGTGAGGGCTTATTACATGTGAATAGGATTGTGGGTATTTTTGGGGAGGTGACAGGTATGAGGGTAAATAGGGGTAAGTCAAGTTTGTTGGAGGTAGGTGCATGGGTGGGATGGATGTTGGAAAGTAGGGGCGGTTGGAAGTGCGTCGATAGGATTAAAATTTGCCGGGTAATATTCAGTCATGATAGGGAATTGGCAAGAGAATTGAATTCGGTGGTGGTGGTGGACAGAACTATAGATAGGTTGGGAGGCATTAGGTCTACAGAGGTAACACTGTTGCAATGGGCAGTGGTGGTAAATGCTTTAGTATATAGCAAACTATGGTTGGTTGCTGCTGTATATCCTCTCCGGGAGTGTGATGTTGAGAGGTTGCTAGGGAGGGTTTTTCGTTATATTTGGAGTCATGGGAGGCATTGGTTAGGTAGGGAGGTGGAGGGTGGGTGGGTTGGGGTTGATACCGCTATGTAATAGGCTACAAAGTATTTTTGTTAAGCAAGAGTATGTGGTAGGGTGGGGTAAGGGGGGAAGGAGGGTGAATGGGGCCATGCAGGAGGTACGTATGTGGTGGCAGGGTAGGGATCTGTTGAGATGTGAGGCTATGTTGAGGTTCCTCCTTGTTGTTCGGGAGCCTGGGAGGGTTAAGGTAGACGTTTTGGATAGAGTGGGGGGAGGGGAGGTGTGGTGCAGGGTGAAGGTACTTATCCAATGTATAATTGGAAGTTAATGTAGCATTGGATGAAGAAGTTGCGAATACCACCGAGAGTGCGTGAAACAGGGTATAGGTTTTTATTGGGTATTTTGGCGATGCGTAGTTGTATAGGATGGGCATCATCAGGGATGGGTTGTGCAGATCGTGTGGAGTCCTGGAAACGGCACATCATACTCTGTATTTCTGTGATACGTTGGTGGGGGTCAGGGAGTGGTTTAGTGGGGTATTAAGGAGGGTGGGGACGGGGGGGGTTGATGACCCTGTGGGCATTGTGTTTGGACGTGTGGGCTTTTCCGGAGGACGTCAGTAGGGCGGTAGTTTACTTGGTGGTCGAGTACATACATATTTTGTGGGTAATGCGGGAGGCTCCCGGAGCACAGCGTATCCAAGCGTTGGCAGCAGGTATTTATAGGTCTAAGTGTAGAAATCAGGTGATATATGCGGGGACATGGTGTAAAGCTTTCTCTCAGGGTTATAGGGATTTGACTATAGATATTCTGTTGGGAGGGTGAGTGGGGAGGACCTCAGTTAAGGGCTGGTCGAAAAGGGATGGGGGTATGGTCAGGGGTTAATGGACAGGGAGGAAGCAGAGGGTGACATGGCTAGGGTTTATGTGCTTTCTCTCTGGTGTCACCTGATAGGGCGTCAACACGTGTCGTCCACCAGATAGTGGTAGGAGGACAGGTGGACATACATTGTAATGTGTGGTGATGTTGAACTTTTGCAATCACATGTCTAAACATGTCTTGGACTTATGAGACTTAGATCAATCATTATGTTGCACTTTTGTTGGTAGCAAGTACTTAATTGTTTAGTGGTTATTGGTTGAAGTATTCGGGAAGACAGGTGTTTCTTGTGAGGTTGGGTGTTTTGTACTCAAGTGAGTGTTCTTGTGTTATTTTGGCCTCAGCATGAATGGGGTGAATGTGCGTGTTTCAGTCCACTGGACAACAAGGTTACAGATATTCAGCCAGGGGTATATTATGTGGTGTGGATAGTGGATGGTATGACTGAGGGTAGCGAACCATGCATGTGGTTATTTAACTTATGGTTCTTAATGCACTGCGGTTTTGTGGTACAGTGCCTCAATATTGGGGACAGGTGTGGTGTTTCCCACCGGTTTATATACACAGGAAAATTTCTTTTATTGTCGGCACGTTTGCAATTTTCTGTGATCTCCACCATTGTTTTGAAATAAGTGCCTATAGTTGTTTGGGGTTAGGCATGGAGTTTTCTCACCTTGTATGGTTTCACTTATATATAGTTATATACTTGTATTTTGTTAGCAAGTATGAGGCACTGACTTGGTATGTCATGGATGATTAATATATAAAAAAAAAATATTTCCATGTTTAAAATGTAGATTGTATACGGTGTAGTTTACGGCATCACGGCACTTACATATATAGGTTTGATTTCTTTTTTTACTTAGCTTGTAAGCGAACGCTGTTTTTCTGTATATCTTTTGTCTTAATTGAGATAATAGTATCATTTGTTTTTATGAAGTTCTTGGTGTGGTATTAGCATGTTTTGACATATTCTAATACAAAAAAAAATGTTTTCTAATGTTCTATATAATCAATTTATGTGTGGTTACCTAATGTACAGTCACGTGTTATATCCTTATGGGAGTTATTGTTAATGTTTTGGCTGTTATGTTTTTTTTGTAATATTACTCTGTATAATGAACTATGTCTTTTAAATAAAAAAAAATGGTGAAGTCTTTCCCAACATAGCAAAAGTACCACTGAAAGATGCGTTTGTGTATCTACACAAGAGTTTAATTTCTAGTTTAGGGATAGAAGTATTGTTGACTGGTGGTAAACAGTCTTAGTGACTTTTATGTAGTCAAAAACAAACAAACACAAACAAATTTTATTTCATTGCAGATTACATGGGTATCGGTAGTTACAATGTAAATTGAGTGCAAGGAGAGCCACTGACATGCCATGGCATTAGGGGCAGCTTATTCTAGTCCTTAAAAACTATGTACTTAATATTAGAGAAATTTATTGAGTTTATTCTAGTTAAAAATTATTTTCAAAATTACAATATGATGAAATTTTACTGTTTAAATTATTATATAATGATATTAGATATTAGATTGTTACAGGTGTTAAGATTCTTGAATGATAATATGGAATTGAGATTATCTTAAGGAAAATAACATTGAGCATTTTTGACATTAACTTATAATATGAGTAGGGGGTAACATAATAGTAATATATTATTAAAAATTGAGATAAGCTTTGAGCTCAATTAAGCTAACCAGGCTGTCGTGGCGAGGGGTTGGTCTGGTAGAGGGTGCCATTACAAGCGTCGGGTCATGCTCTGCAGTAGCACAAGATTAGGTTTGGTAAGGTTTGTCAGGAAACAGGACAAATGTTTCCTGACGTGGGTCTGTCATATAATGACCCGCAGCTGGAGCTTTTGCTCATCTGACCGAGGACTTCCACTGGCTTTCCGGTCCACCCATATGAAAATAGTGGTTATGAGTATATTTATTAAGAATTAAGTCTCTTAAATATGTATTTTAGCAAGTGTGTTGCTAAAGTAAGTGAAAGGTTCGTTAAACACACTAACACTGCTGTAGTGAAGGTTTTATTTACAAATGTCCAAATATTTTGTACAACGTTATCCAACATAAACAAAGAAAACATGAGTTGCACCTGCACAAACCTTGTACTTTTCTTAACATTAAATAACAAACGGAGGACGGTAGCCCGTAAGTTTGATTCATTAAAGAAAATTGTCGAGGGAGAGAGGAACACAGAGTGCATAAAACAAAGTGGGAGAGTCTCTCTGGAGGCCGTCAGCCAACTCCACAAAGATCATCCAACAAACACAGATAAAGTGAACAAAATAGCGTCAACAATTTATGAATAAATTATGTTTATAATGTGAAAACCTTAACAAAAAAAAACAAAAATAAGGTAAATATTGTGATAAAAATGATTTTGGCTGCGGATGGATTGTAACCCGCTGGTGAGATGTGGGTGGATCTGCCTACTGACAGGGGGATCCCTAGCTGTGATCCTGTCTGTTGTGAAAAGACTCGTGGTGCAGCGTGATCCCGTCTTGGAAGGACTCGTAGCTTGATAAAGGCGTGCTTTTAGTCGGCCTTTGGTCAGGAATTACGTTATCGTGGACGAAATGGTGATCACTGGCTTGATTTGTCTGGAAAGATTCTCCGAATGTAACTGGAAATGGCGAAAAAGTTTGGGTGGGGGCTTGAGTATTTTGGTAAAGTCTCCGGTCCGGGGATGGGGTGCTGTGGAAGGAGCTTAGCCTAGCAAACGATGTATCCTGGAAGGATGACTGAACCGCATCGGGAACAATCTTGAAATCTTCCTGTGAAGTGTCTGGTGACTTTCGGAAATTGAGTAATCTACCAAAAGGACTACTTTCGAAAGATTGTTGAATAGGCAAAGGAATATTTTCGAAAGGTTGTTGAATAGCCAAAGGAATATTCTCTAAAGCTGTTTCGATAGAGACTGGGATATTTTGGAAAAATTCTTTAATAAGTTGAGGAGTATTATCGAAAGATGTTTGAACAGATACCGGATTATTTTCGAATGATTCGTAGCTACTAGGTGGGATATTTTGGAATGAGTTTACCGTAGGAATCGGAGTGTCTTCTATGTACACATGGCTTGAAGCTGGAGTATTTAGGAAATAGTCTTTGTTATCATTTTGACTATTTTGGAAGGAAGTTCTGGTAGGTGACAGAGTAGCATGAAAGGATCTGTGACTAGGAGCCTGAGTATTTTGGTAGGGACTTTGGTGGGTGGCTGGAATATTTTGGAAATTTGTTTGGCTAGTGACTGGAGTACTTTGGAAAGGTATTGGGGTGGTGATTGATTTATCATGTGAATGTCTTTGATCACTGATTGGTGTACTCTGGTAAGGTCTTTGTATGGTAACTGGTGTATTCTGTGAGGGTTTTTGGCCAGTGATTGAAGTACTCTGATAAGGTCTTTGGCTGGTCACTGGTGTATTGAGTGAAGATCTTTGACCAGTGATTGAGGTACTCTGGTAAGGTCTTTGATTGGTAACTGGTGTATTATGTGAAGGTCTTTGACCAGTGATTGAGGTACTCTGATAAGGTCTTTGACCAGTGATGGAGGTACTCTGGTAAGGTCTTTGATTGGTAACTGGTGTATTATGTGAAGGTCTTTGACCAGTGATTGAGGTACTCTGGTAAGGTCTTTGACTGGTCACTGGTGTATTCTGCGAAGGTTTTTGGCTATTGATGGATGTAATCTGGTAAGGCCTTTGGATCGTAACTGGTGTGTTTTTTGAAGGCATTTGACCAGTGATTGAGGAGCTCTGGAAAGGATTTTGGCTGGTGGCTTGAGGAGTATGAAATGCTCCTTGAGTGTGGGCTGTACTATTCTGGAAGGATTCTTGACTTGGTCTGGAGATTGGCCGAGAAAATCCTTGCCCAGGAGACGGGGTGAGATGTAGGGTTGCTGGTCGAGAAGTTGAGGTACGTTGGATGGATTTTCCGCTAGGAATGAAATTATTTTCCAAATGTTTTTTGCTAGAATCAAGCGAGTTTTGTAAGTATCCTTGACTGAAGGTCTGAGCTCTTTTGAATGACCCTGGGCTAGGGGTCAGGGCTACCTGGCTAGTACCTGAGGCAGCCTGGACGAAATTTTTGTTAGGAGTTAAAATAGGTATAATAGATGTTTTGCTTGGGGACAGATCCGAATACAAAGTCCCTTGACTCGGGGATGAGAGCGAATGGAAGGGTCCCTGGGCAGCACTGGCCTCAAAAGCTCCTTGGTCCCGGGTGGGGCGGAAATACCCTTGGCTCGTATCTTGTACAAAGGTGGAGCCCAGATCGGGCTCGTTGTAAGACTTAGCTTCGCCCTCGAAGGTGATGGTGGGGTGGTAGCCGAACTGATCAACGAAGTAGTCCACCAGCATGAGTCGACTGTCCGGTAGATGCACATAGTAACTGAGGGGCAAAGACAAACTATTATTATGATTACATTTAAGAGGAAACGCTAAATCTGTAAGGGACTGGAAGGTAATCAAGTCTGATGTGAGAGACACGAAAACTTCAAATCCTAGGCTAAAAAATTTTTCACCAGCAGTTGATCAGTGAAAATTATTTTCATCAAATGAAATCGCTGGCCCACAGATGGCTCCAACTTCCTGCTCCCCTCTGTATATTTTTTAACAATAAAAAGCTTTTAAATGAGAAAGGCTCAATACCGTGATGGACTTGTTAATGGTCAGAGTCGGAACGAAATGTCATCATGAGCTTCTCTCATCTATGTGCAGGCCCCTCAAGGGAGGTTCCTTGATGCTGGTGAGGGGCTCTTTATCTTTATCCTGGTGACGTTTTCTCTCTCCTCACCTGCCCTGGGTGACGTCTTCCCTCTCCTCACCTGCCCTGAGTGAAGTCTACTTCCCTCTACTCACCTGCCCTGGGTGACGTCTCCGTCTCTTTCTTCCTTGTGACCATAGAAGCTGCCTGAGGGACTGTCGTTGACGTCCCACTGGAAGTTGTACTTGGCAGGAGCGGAGGGGAAATATTCCCCCAGGTTGGAGGACCCCAGGCTGCCGTAGTCCTCAGGACTCCCCCAGGCCTCCTCCGCTGCCACCATCAGGAGCACCACGGCCAATGTCTGAGGGAGGGAAGGATTCCTGTTAACTTACTTTGATCATAGATGAAGTGAGTTCATTGTTTTTCATTAGGCGTAACTAAGTACAACAAACAACAGTGTTCCCATATAACATCAGTAACAAGCCTGGGAGTTAAATCACCTTATACAAAAAAGAAAGATGTATGCTGCTGCCACATTGTATGTGCTACGTGGTGGTAACAAAAGGTAACTTTATACGCGGGTTTGGAGAACTTTTTTTTGTGAATATGGAATAATAAAAGCTCTCTAAATTTCCACATCATATTCCATCACACAGGAAGCGTTTCATGTATGAGGTAATGAAATACATCAGCCTGTGCCGAGAGACTTCAGTATTGCGATGAGGATATCGTCAAACATTCAAGTGAGTAGGATGTAATCCAGATTCAGGATTTCTCCATAGACTTCCTCACTTCCGAACGTAACTGCGGTATCCACATTCTTCGCCTTCCTCGATACTGTCTCTGCGTACAAGGACTCGAAGCACGCGCCTTTAATCAAAACTATATTTGAAATGAGATGAATTACGCAGTGTTTGAGTGCATGATCATCTCTGGTGATTATCGTCGTCCGCTATACCTCCTCGCGGGTAAACTTAGTGACTGTCCAGTTTCTTAAAAAATCATAAAAAAAACATGAACGTAAGACAGAAGGAACACTGCAGTAGGCCTCCTGGCTCATTCTAGGCAAGTCCAAGACATCCCGTCGTTCCAATTTTCTTCACTTGAAACAATTCACTGCAGAATATTCACATGTCGTAGTGCTTCAAGTTTCATACATATTGATACAGCAAGAAAATATACTCCGAGGAGCTGCAAAATTTAACTATGGAATGTTAACAAATTGAAGAAAATGTTTTTGTTTAGTGACTAGGGATAACTTAGGCTTCTGAGTACTGATCAGAGAACCCCTTAATACCTGCATGGCTGGTCGTCGGCCGGCGGTTCGCTGGTAAATCTGGCTGGCCACGCGAGCTGCCTCGTTATATACACGTGTGCGTATAAACGTATATATATATATAAATCCCACGGTACTGTGGCGTGAGGGCGTGGCCAAGACGTGGTTATAACTATGTAACACGCTGTAGCTCCTGCCACGGGAGTCACTCGCTTTGATAACCTGTTATTTACCGGTGTGATCTTCCAGTGTAGTTTTAAGTGTTAGGCATTAAAATTACGTTATGGGGGAAGGTGTTCCCATCGGCCAGTAGATTCTCCTCCTTTCTCTTTCACGACCATAGTTGTCATGTCAGCCACAAGGTAAAGCAAGTGGATCCAGGAATAGATGAAAAGTGACATGCAGAGAACGATTCTTACGATCTTGAAGTGCTTGTTATGAGGTGAGAGAAAGAGATGACACACCACTCACACACACACCACTCACACACACACACACACACACCACTCACACACACACACACACCACTCACACACATACACATACACATACAAACACACACACACACACACACACACAAACACATATATACACACATACACACGAGAGGTACGATAAATCTCTTGGAGACGGGAGAGTGGACCTAGTAGCGACCAGCGAAGAGGCGGGGCCAGGAGCTGTGAGTCGATCCTTATAACCACAAATAGGTGAGTACACACAAACGATGTGATACAATCTGGAGAGTGAAGTTGTATATAGAGGTAGGATCCATACGCAGCTTTAAGAAGGGGTAAGAGGGCTCTTGAAGCCAGGGAAGAGAGAATGGACCTAGTAGCGATCAGCGAAGAGGTGGAGCCAGGAACTGTCACTCAACCCCTTGCAACAACTTATAGGTGAGTACACTCACACTCACACACGACATGACACAAGCAGCAGAATTAAACAGACTATCATTGTTAATTTCCTCTGAGACTGAGGGAGGAGCAGTAGTGCACTAGCGTGAGGCATGACGCACCTTCTCCACGAAACCTTTGCCACAGTTTACCTGCTCTACCATGAGAAAGCTACAATGATCATCATCATTTGCATACCTGCAGCAGCAGCAGCAGCAGCAGCAGCAGCAGCAGCAGCAGCAGCAGCAGCATCTTGCGGCAGATGAGAGCTACAATGATCCAACAGTACGACGTGTGGCCAGTGTGACAACAAGAGCTGAGCAAAGTGCGTGTGTAGATGTCTAATTGAACCCCCAAGTGCGTCAGAAAACACACGCTCGGAATGTCCACATTCACAAGGAATTGAACCTCGATTGCCTTACATTTACTCAATCGCTGTATCACCACCCCTGTGGGTTTAGCGCTGTCTCTAAATATAAGAATAATATATCACTAATAGAAATGTGCCTATATCACTGTATTGACGTCTACATTATTGTAGTGAATCTCTACATCACTGTAGTAAAGTGTGAATCACTGTAATAAATATCTACATCATGCAGTATCGTCTATACCATGTAGTAACGTCTACATCATGTAGTAACGTCTACATCATGTAGTATCGTCTACATCATGTAGTATCGTCTACATCATGTAGTAACGTCTACATCATGTAGTATCGTCTACATCATGTAGTAACGTCTACATCATGTAGTAACGTCTACATCATGTAGTAACGTCTACATCATGTAGTAACATCTATATAATGTAGTAACGTCTACATCATGTAGTAACGTCTACATCATGTAGTATCGTCTACATCATGTAGTATCGTCTACATCATGTAGTATCGTCTACATCATGTAGTAACGTCTACATCATGTAGTAACGTCTACATCATGTAGTAACGTCTACATCATGTAGTAACGTCTACATCATGTAGTAACATCTATATAATGTAGTAACGTCTACATCATGTAGTATCGTCTACATCATGTAGTAACGTCTACATCATGTAGTAACGTCTACATCATGTAGTAACGTCTACATCATGTAGTATCGTCTACATCATGTAGTAACGTCTACATCATGTAGTATCGTCTACATCATGTAGTAACGTCTACATCATGTAGTATCGTCTACATCATGCAGTATCGTCTATACCATGTAGTAACGTCTACATCATGTAGTAACGTCTACATCATGTAGTATCGTCTACATCATGTAGTATCGTCTACATCATGTAGTAACGTCTACATCATGTAGTATCGTCTACATCATGTAGTAACGTCTACATCATGTAGTATCGTCTACATCATGTAGTAACGTCTACATCATGTAGTATCGTCTACATCATGTAGTAACGTCTACATCATGTAGTATCGTCTACATCATGTAGTATCGTCTACATCATGTAGTAACGTCTACATCATGTAGTAACGTCTACATCATGTAGTAACGTCTACATCATGTAGTAACGTCTACATCATGTAGTATCGTCTACATCATGTAATAACATCTACATTACTATAGTAACATCTATATAATGTAGTAACGTCTACATCATGTAGTAACGTCTACATCATGTAGTATCGTCTACATCATGCAGCATCGTCTACACTATATTAACGTCTACATCACTATAGTATCGTCTATATCACTATAGTAACATCTGCATCACTGTAGTGACATCTGTACATCACTGTAGTGACATCTGTACATCACTGTAGTGACATCTGTACATCACTGTAGTGACATCTGTACATCACTGTAGTGACATCTGTACATCACTGTAGTAACGTCTACATCACTGTAGTGACATCTGTACATCACTGTAGTGACATCTGTACATCACTGTAGTGACATCTGTACATCACTGTAGTGACATCTGTACATCACTGTAGTGACATCTGTACATCACTGTAGTAACGTCTACATCACTGTAGTGACATCTGTACATCACTGTAGTGACATCTGTACATCACTATAGTGACATCTGTACATCACTGTAGTGACATCTGTACATATCTGTAGTGACATCTGTACATCACTGTAGTGACGTCTGTACATCACTGTAGTGACATCTCTAAACCACTGCAGTGACGTCTGACATCACTGTAGTGACGTCTGTACATCACTGTAGTGACATCTGACATCACTGTAGTGACGTCTGTACATCATGTAGTGACGTCTGTACATCACTTAGTGACGTCTGTACATCACTGTAGTGACGTCTGTACATCACTGTAGTGACGTCTGTACATCACTGTAGTGACGTCTGTACATCACTGTAGTGACGTCTGTACATCACTGTAGTGACGTCTGTACATCACTGTAGTGACGTCTGTACATCACTGTAGTGACATCTGTACATCACTGTAGTGACATCTGTACATCACTGTAGTGACATCTCTAAACCACTGCAGTGACGTCTGTACATCACTGTAGTGACGTCTGTACATCACTGTAGTGACGTCTGTACATCACTGTAGTGACGTCTGTACATCACTGTAGTGACGTCTGTACATCACTGTAGTGACGTCTGTACATCACTGTAGTGACGTCTGTACATCACTGTAGTGACGTCTGTACATCACTGTAGTGACGTCTGTACATCACTGTAGTGACGTCTGTACATCACTGTAGTGACGTCTGTACATCACTGTAGTGACGTCTGTACATCACTGTAGTGACGTCTGTACATCACTGTAGTGACGTCTGTACATCACTGTAGTGACGTCTGTACATCACTGTAGTGACGTCTGTACATCACTGTAGTGACGTCTGTACATCACTGTAGTGACGTCTGTACATCACTGTAGTGACGTCTGTACATCACTGTAGTGACGTCTGTACATCACTGTAGTGACGTCTGTACATCACTGTAGTGACGTCTGTACATCACTGTAGTGACGTCTGTACATCACTGTAGTGACGTCTGTACATCACTGTAGTGACGTCTGTACATCACTGTAGTGACGTCTACTTCAGCAGACCTTTCACTGAGGCGTGATGACACACATGTTGACATGACAGGGCAATGTAGTGAGGTGAGGCGCCTCTGTATATATATATATATATATATATATATATATATATATATATATATATATATATATATATATATATATATATATATATATATATATATATACCTATTTATATATAAAGGAGATGTAAATGTGTAGTGAGCGAGTTCTCACTCCTGGAGCTCTCTCAATATACAGGTAGTTCCCTCTCTCTCCCCTATACAACCTTCAACATGAAGGTAGTTACCTCCGTCTCTATACAACCCACACCATAATGGTCATTCCTTCCCTCTCTCTTTCTCCTTCACTATGAAGATAGCTCCCTCCATCTTTCCCTATAAAGTCTTCACCATGAGGGTAGTTAGTTCTCTCTCTCAGCCTTCACCCTGAACATAGATAGCTCCCTTCCTCGATACAGCCCTTTAAGGGCTGTATCGAGGAAGGAATCTTATTTAAGCTTCCCTTTCTTCCTCTTCAGGACAGGTGTAGATGCCTAGAGGTTGCCAGTCCTGATGACGTGGAGCGACTGGTTGTGTTGTACGCTGTTGTCTGTCGTCAGATAAGTAAGTAAGTAAGTAAGTAAGTAAGTAAGTAAGTAAGTAAGTAAGTAAGTAAGTAAGTAAGTAAGTAAGTAAGTAAGTAAGTAAGTTTATTGCTCGTTGCCTTCCTAGGTTCAAACTCCTTGACCTCCCATTCCCCAGCCCCTGTGTGGTCCTTACGGTTTAGTGGTTCCCAGTGAATATAGAAATAATAACTATAATAAAAATTATAATGATAATAATAACGAGCTAACTACTGAGTTATAAGCCGGGGAGTTATAGCCGGGGAGCGATGGACTTGCCTCGCATGGGTCAGTAGGCCTGCTGCAGTGTTCCTTTTTTCTTATGTTCTTATGTTGTCTGAGTGACCCTTTGTGTAGTCGATAGGCCTTAAACCCCATTAACCAACCAACAAATCATTTCAAGTTCTTTTTTTCATTCTTGCAGACTCCAGCCATTCATTTGTGATTTTTTTGGCAATATACTTCAGCTTAGTAATATATTGTCCAAACTTTGCGAATGATATTGATATATAGACTTCCGATGATTATTTTCTATATTTCAAACTTAATGACTCGAGTTTTGTCCTTGAAAAGTAATTGTTGTAAGTTCCTGCCAAGGTTGTTTTGGGGCTGATGGATTCGGTTCAGCTGTTGAGACAGCTGTCTGCGTTACTTTAAACCTTGTAGTGTTTGAAGTGGTGGATCAGTGTTACGTGTTAAGAGCGCAAAGCATCAAAATATTACTGTTAGCGGTTAGTGACCAGTGTTGCTCCCCATCAGGCAGTGGTTCTGCTTCTCTCTGTGGCGGTGGCAGCTGCCTGGCCGGGTGCCACAGACTATGACAACCAGGGACCTGGAGTTTCAGCCCGTGAGCCAAGGACCAGGTGTCCTGGGAAATCAGGGGCCAGGTATTGCTGGTAATCTGGGACCCTCAGTCCTGGGGAGCCAAGGGCCTTTATTTCTGAACAGCAAGGGAGGTTCCTATGTGCCCGCTAGCTACAACTTCCAGTGGGACGTTGAGGATCAGACTTCAGGAAACTCCTACGGCCACTGGGAGCAAGCAGACAATGGCGTCGTAAAGGGCAGGTGAGTTTACATCTACAAGTTCTTGTCTTGCAAGCGTCAGCTGTCTCCGACTATATATAACTTAAATACAGTTAATAAACTTATTTTCTCTCTCTATCTCTCTCTGTATATATATATATATATATATATATATATATATATATATATATATATATATATATATATATATATATATATATATATATATATATATATATATATATATATATATATAAAGTTTCTTTAATTTCTTTCAACCTATTTCTGACATCCTCTTTACCTTTGTGTTTAATTTTTTTTTTATATTTTAGTGACTGATCACATATAGGTTAAGCCCGAAAATTTCTTCTCTGGGTATTATTGTTTCCTGAACACCGTTCCATGAACACTGTTTCCTGTCCATCAGTCTATGTTTTCTTTTTTTCCATTCCATCATTTTTATTTTTTTAACTTTATATATGATATAATTTTCAGAATAATACCTTGCCTTGGAACATTAAAAAAACCGGTTCAACTTTTAATTTTATTACAGCATCAAAAATATTAATATAAACACCTAATCGAATATAATGTTAGACAAAGGCCTCACCACAGCGTCAGGCAGCTCCACTAACACAAGCGTCGCAGTTGTCAACACTTTGTGACGCTCATGTTCGAGGTTACTAGAGTTAACATCGACTTTCTGGTTAATTTGCAAAGTTTATTTGCTGTAAACATTTACTAGCAATATCTGTGTCACACACACACACACAAAAAAAAAAAACATTTAGACGTCAAGACCTGCATGACTTCCGGAATGTAAATAAAAGTATAGATGATCATTAATAAGGAAGGGATAATAAGGAAGGAATAATAAGGAAGGAATAATAAGGAAGGGATAATAAGGCAGGGATAATAAACAATGAATCAGGAGATGCTAGTTGAGTGGGTTCTCCTGAACCCGACTGACCCACAAAGGTCACGAATAATAAAGTAATTTACAAGGGGACGAGTCAAAGGTTTATGTGTAGGAATGCATTCAATTTTCTCTAAAAAAAAAATCCCCCTCCCCGGCCACGTTACTTTTCAAACTGGACCTGGCCAGTGTAAGTGACTACGGGTTGGTATCCGGAGTCGCCAGCGGTGTACACTATCTCCTGGACACGAGTGTCTGGCAGCGTTACGTAGTACCTGAAGGCGGGGCGAAGGTGGTTAGAGGATCATTACTGAACATACTGATGAATGAGCCCCACTCCTCCCTATTAACTACTTACAATGTTAGCCGCATATTTCTATGCGAAGAAAACCTGAGAATTAATTCTCGTATTTAAATGATCACTTATAAATATATAGGACCAGTAAGTCAAGTATTGCTTTCAGTCAACGTTTCTAGAGTCATTAAACATTGCATTATGTAAGAAGACTAGTGTGTTCATCTAGGGTGTGAACTTACGTGCCCTGAACGGGGCCATTGCGATCTCTCCGTTCCTGGTGACCGAAGATGTTGCTAGAGGGCCGGTGGTCCACGTCCCACTGGAAGTTGTAGGGAAGAGGCACAACGACCACCGTATTGTTCTGAGTGTTGAGGTCTTGAGGTCGTGCGCACACCACCACAATCAGTGCCACCACCAGCGCCACAATCACTCTCTGACGGGGAAGGGAAGGTGAGGAACTGATAGTAAATTAGACATCTGAGTAACACAGTGGCTTCATCAGTCCAAGACAAAGAAGAATGGGGAAGATTAGTAGGAGTTTGAGATAATCAGTCCTTCAGCCTGGAGGGATTGTATTAAAAAAATCAAGGAGGCGTAGCAGCATTAATACAAAAATCAAGGAGGCATAGGTGCATTAAAAAATCAAGGAGGCGTAGCAGCATTAATACAAAAATCAAGGAGGCATAGGTGCATTAAAAAAAATCAAGGGAGCATAGCTGCAAAAAAGAGAAAATCAAGGAGGCTTAGCTGCATTAAAGCAACAAAATCAAGGAGGCGTAACTGCAATACTTGTTTATGCATTGATTATAAAATTATGCTGAAATTTATATAATTACTAGAGTGGTGTGCTGGTGTAGGGTCGTGAGGGCAAGGAGTGCTGAAGGCTTGAACCTCCCTTCACATATAACTACAGAGACAGGTCACCTAACATATTATAACATGGACACAACTAATTTTAAAATACGCCAGAGTAGACAAATACGAAACATTATTTCTCATTTCTTTCTAACAAGTTTTAAATTTGTTTGTTTTTCATTATGATCATTGTTATTATTATTAATGTGAAGCGCTAAACCATTGTGGGTCATGCAGCACAAAGATTGAAGGAGGTTCGAGCCTCCTACCGCTGATAGCTAGACAGGAATTCTGCTCTGGCTGTCAGGTTTCTCCCTAACATACCTTCATGGTGGTGATGTGTTGAGGTGGGAAACAGCTTGGTGGCCTGAGAGACTTGCTTGCCTCTTTATACCTCCAAGAAGTGTCACATCACAGAGTTTTCTGGTCATTTCTCCCTCGATGACACACCTCGTCATGCAGGAAGAAGAGTTGACGTGATGCATCTTGCAGTTAAGAGTGGTCAAAGACCTTGCCTGCAAGAGTAATACGAGGGGGGAGGGAGGGGTTTCTTGACTGGCACAATCTCTTCCTCTTCGAAGATGCACTTCGAGTCGTTACTCGAAGCCTACTAGGAAAATAATCTGCATATGTCCTTCCTCACTCAAAGACTACGTATGTTACCCTGTGGTTCCAGCCTTACTAAAGACTCTGTATATTTGCGTTGCTTATATTCCTCGTGTTTTTGATTCTCAAGTGTTTGTATGTTTGAGAACACATCTGATGGCGATGTTTGTATCTTTGAAGCACATCTACGTTCAAGAGTTTTATATTGGTACAATGTCTTTCAGTTCGCTTAAACCAGAAGGTAAACCTGGTGTTCTTTTTCACCTTCCCTTGAGTTGAGCAGAGGTGCTCCTTCCCTTAGTGTCTGTACTCTCAGTGTCTGTACCCTCAGTGTCTGTACCCCCAGTGTCCGTACCCCCAGTGTCTGTACCCTCAGTGTCTGTACCCTCAGTGTCTATACCCTCAGTGTCTGTACCCCTAGTGCCTGTACCCCCAGTGTCCGTATCCCCAGTGTCTGTACTCTCAGTGTCTATACCCCCAGTGTCCGTACTCTCAGTGTCTGTACCCCCAGTGTCTGTACCCCAGTGTCCGTACCCCCAGTGTCTGTACCCCCAGTGTCCGTACCCCAGTGTCTGTACCCCTAGTGTCCGTACTCTCAGTGTCTGCACCTTCAGTGTTTGTACCCTCAGTGTCTGTACCCCCAGTGTCCGTACCCCAGTGTCTGTACCCTCAGTGTCCGTACTCCCAGTGTCTGTACCTTCAGTGTTTGTACCCTCTGTGTCTATACCCCCAGTGTCCGTACCCCCAGTGTCTGTACCCTCAGTGTCTGTACCCTCAGTGTCTGTACCCCCAGTGTCTGTACTCTCAGCGTCTGTACTCTCAGTGTCTGTACCCTCAGTGTCTGTACTCTTAGTGTCTGTACTCCCAGTGTCTGTACTCTCAGTGTCTGTACCCTCAGTGTCTGTACTCTCAGAGTCTGTACTCCCAGTGTCTGTACCCCCAGTGTCCGTACCCCCAGTGGCTGTACCCCCAGTGTCCGTACCCTCAGTGTCCGTACCCTCAGTGTCTGTACCTTCAGTGTCCGTACTTTCAGTGTCTGTACCTTCAGTGTTTGTACCCTCTGTGTCTGTACCCCCAGTGTCCGTACCCCCAGTGTCTGTACCCTCAGTGTCCGTACTCTCAGTGTCTGTACCTTCAGTGTTTGTACCCTCTGTGTCTGTACCCCCAGTATCTGTACCCTCAGTGTCCGTACTCTCAGTGTCTGTACCCTTAGTGTCCGTACTCCCAGTGTCTGTACCTTCAGTGTTTGTACCCTCTGTGTCTATACCCC
Organism: Cherax destructor; assembly: GCA_009830355.1. Classification (NCBI taxonomy): domain Eukaryota; kingdom Metazoa; phylum Arthropoda; class Malacostraca; order Decapoda; family Parastacidae; genus Cherax; species Cherax destructor. The sequence continues at coordinate 134,704 of WNWK01002226.1, forward strand.
CAGTGTCCGTACCCCCAGTGTTTGTACCCTCAGCGTCCGTACTTTGTGTCTGTACCTTCAGTGTCTGTACCCCCAGTGTACGTACCCCAGTGTCTGTACCCTCAGTGTCTGTACCCTCAGTGTCTGTACCCTCAGTGTCTGTACCCCAGTGTCTGTACTCTCAGTGTCTGTACTCCCAGTGTCTGACCCCCAGTGTCCGTATCCCCAGTGGCTGTACCCCCAGTGTCCATATCCCCAGTTTCTGTACCCTCAGTGTCTGTACTCTCAGTGTCTGTACCCTCAGTGTCTGTATCCCCAGTGTCTGTACTCTCAGTGTCTGTACTCTCAGTGTCTGTACCCCCAGTGTCCGTACTCTCAGTGTCTGTACCCTTAGTGTCCGTACTCCCAGTGTCTGTACCTTCAGTGTTTGTACCCTCTGTGTCTATACCCCCAGTGTCCGTACCCCCAGTGTTTGTACCCTCAGCGTCCGTACTTTGTGTCTGTACCTTCAGTGTCTGTACCCCCAGTGTACGTACCCCCAGTGTCTGTACCCTCAGTGTCTGTACCCTCAGTGTCTGTACCCTCAGTGTCTGTACCCCAGTGTCTGTACTCTCAGTGTCTGTACTCCCAGTGTCTGCACCCCCAGTGTCCGTATCCCCAGTGGCTGTACCCCCAGTGTCCATATCCCCAGTTTCTGTACCCTCAGTGTCTGTACTCTCAGTGTCTGTACCCTCAGTGTCTGTATCCCCAGTGTCTGTACTCTCAGTGTCTGTACTCTCAGTGTCTGTACCCTCTGTGTCTGTACTCTCAGTGTCTGTACCCCCAGTGTCCGTACCCCCAGTGTCTGTACCCTCAGTGTCCGTACTCTGTGTCTGTACCTTCAGTGTCTGTACCCTCAGTGTCTGTACCTTCAGTGTCCGTACTCTCAGTGTCTGTACCTTCAGTGTTTGTACCCTCTGTGCCTGTACCCCCAGTATCTGTACCCTCAGTGTCCGTACTCTCAGTGTCTGTACCCTTAGTGTCCGTACTCCCAGTGTCTGTACTTTCAGTGTTTGTACCCTATGTGTCTGTACCTTCAGTGTCTGTACCCCCAGTGTCTGTACCCCCAGTGTCCGTACCCCCAGTGTCTGTACCCTCAGTGTCCGTACTCTGTGCCTGTACCTTCAGTGTCTGTACCCCCAGTGTCTGTATCCCCAGTGTCCGTACCCCCAGTGTCTGTACCCTCAGTGTCCGTACTCTGTGTCTGTACCTTCATTGTCTGTACCCCCAGTGTCTGTACCCTCAGTGTCCGTACTCTCAGTGTTTGTACCCCCAGTGTCTGTACCCCCAGTGTCCGTACCCTCAGTGTCTGTACCCTCAGTGTCCGTACTCTGTGTCTGTACCTTCAGTGTCTGTACCCCCAGTGTCTGTACCCTCAGTGTTTGTACTCTCAGTGTCTGTACCTCTGAGATGCACTTTTCTTGACTGTGTTCGTACACTGAGGCACAGCTGTCGAGGGTGTTCACTGCTCCCAAGACTGAGTACCGTTGCCCCATACCCTTGCCCCTCGGGGCCAAATACAACAACCTCTCTCTTATAGACCTGTTCACTGGAATGCGTTTTATCTTGTAAATACAATTGAACAAAAAAAAAAGCATCCCCAAAATTGAACACCACGTTCCATGAAGCCACATTTTCACGTCCTAATAAATTCTCCCCGAAAATTTTTCAGTCGTATCTAAAGAGAGAGAGAGAGAGAGAGAGAGAGAGAGAGAGAGAGAGAGAGAGAGAGAGAGAGAGAGAGAGAGAGAGAGAGAGAGAGAGAGAGAGAGAGAGAGAGAGAGAGAGAGAGAGAGAGAGAGAGAATCTACCTGGAGGGTATTCCGGGGATCAACGCCCCCGCGTTGATCCTGATCCCGGTGGATCAGGGCCTGATCAACTAGGCTGTTACTGCTGGCCGCACTAGATAGATTAACATTATCAGGGAGCTTACTGTATTAAAAAAAAAATACAATGTTTTCCCGTTGGGAATGTAATACTGGAGAAAGCGGGGCTTTTAATTTTTTTCGGGGTGTGTGGGAAGGGGGAGTGGGGTGGGGGGTTGAAAATATCGCATGGGATTTGAATGTATTTGATATCATGAAAATTCTCAATATATCACGCTCGTGGGTGTGCATTGTGAGTCTCAGAAAAGTGGTGGTGATTCTGCAGGTGAGTGGTAGTGAGTTAGCAGCTCGGTGGGAGGGTTGGAACCTGTGTTGATGGGGTTGGAACCTGTGTTGATGGGGTTGGAACCTGTGTTGAAGGGGTTGGAACCTGTGTTGAAGGGGTTGGAACCTGTGTTGAAGGGGTTGAAGCTTGCGTTGAATGGGGTTGGAACTTGCATGGGAGAGCTGGAACATGTATTGATGGGGTTGGAACCTGCATGGGAGGGACGAAACCTCCATGGGAGGGTTGGAACCTGCATGGGAGGGTTGGAACCTGCGTTGATGGGCTTGGAACATGCAAGGGAGGGTTGAAACCTGCGTTGATAGGGTTGAAACCTGCATGGGAGAGTTGGAACATGCGTTGATGGTGTTGGAATCTGCATGGGAGAGCTGGAACCTTCATGGGAGAGTTGGAACCTGCATTAGAGGGTTGGAAGGTGCATTGATGGGGTTGGAACCTGCATGGAAAGTTGGAACCTGCATGGGAAAGTTGGAACCTGCATGGGAGGATTGGAACCTGCATGGGAGGATTGGAACGTGCATGAGAAGATTGGAACCTGCACGAGAGAATTGGAACCTGCATGGAATGGTTGGAACCTGCATTGGAAGATTGGAACGTGCATGGGAGGATTGGAACGTGCATGGGAAGATTGGAACCTGCATGGGAGAGTTGAAACCTGCATGGGAGACTTGTAATCTACATGGAAAAGTTGGAACCTGCATGGGAGGGTTGGAACCTGCATGGGAGAGTTGGAATCTGCATGGGAAGGTTAGAACCTGCATGGGAGGGTTGGAACATGCGTTGATGGGTTTAGAACCTGCATGGGAGGGTTGGAACCTGCAATGGAAGATTGGAACCTGCATGGGAGGGTTGGAATCTGCATGGGAGAGTTGGAATCTGCATGGGAAGGTTAGAACCTGCATGGGAGGGTTGGAACATGCGTTGATGGGTTTAGAACCTGCATGGGAGGGTTGGAACCTGCAATGGAAGATTGGAACCTGCATGGGAGGGTTGGAATCTGCATGGGAGGATTGTAACTTGCATGGGAGAGTTGGAACCTGCATGGGAGAGTTGGAACCTGCATGAGAAGATTGGAACCTGCATGGGAGGGTTGGAATCTGCATGGGAGAGTTGGAACCTGCATGGGAGAGTTGGAACCTGCATGGGAGGGTTGGAACCTGCATGGGAGGGTTGGAACCTGCGTAAGACAGGTCTTCCAGCGGGTCACAGGCAGACAGTCGAGCGAAAAGAAATACGTATAAAGGATCTGGGGGAGGGAGGGGATGGTGTGGGAAAATTTTGAATTAAAATAACGCAGTAACGTATTAAATTATTGATGCTGTATAATATTGACAAGTTGATGATTGAGACCCATTTGCAACACTTGTGTACCTTTGTTTCCTACACGATGTTCTTACGTAACAGTCGTCTTCAAGTCATGTACAGACGACCACAACAGTCGTCTTCAAGTCATGTACAGACGACCGCACTTCCTGCTGTGGGTGACAAGAGTCATCACGTCAAAACTAACTCTGCTGCTTCCAGAGTTAGTTTTGACGTTAGTTTTGACGTTAGTTTTGGCCAGCTGTGCAAGACAAACCTTTCAACAATAGAGATGATCACTCGCTGCAAATGTGTCTTATTTATCACAATAATGTTTCTTGCATAACTGAAAGGACAATGATAAAGGACAATGATAAAGGACCCCAATGGAAACAAGTCACTGTCTGATTTTTTTGGGTTATCCTAGGTTCTCTACACATATGCTGCTATGTATGATAATCTATGTAACTGTATTTGTGTATAACTGAATAAACTTACTTACTTGTTTATACCTGAATAAACTTACTTAATATCAAGAACCTTCAAAACAAGAGATGCAAAGCCAATGATGATACACTTTAAATCAGCTCTTCACTAATAATCCCTTTAAAGGAAGATGAACTCAGTCCTAGAGAAGGTACACTGGCCCTAACAAATTACTCAGTTCTAAAATACCGCAAAACATTAACATAACTCAGGTTGCGGCATTGGCTTAAGCCGGTAGGAGACTTGGACCTGCCTCGCATGGGCCAGTAGGCCTGCTGCAGTGTTCCTTCTTTCTTATGTTCTTATGTAAGTGGAGGGGGGAGGGCATGGTAGACGGCGCAGATTAACCCCAGGAAATCAATAAGAAAGCTGTGAGATAATTTGATAAGCATGAGGGATCCAAGACTTTTCAACACCCTCTTTTCATTTATAATAAAGGGGACAAGATTGTCTTCAAGTGGAAACTTGACAAGTTCGTCCTGGCAGTTCTGACCAGCCGGGGTCATGGTGCCTACGTCAGACCGTCGTCGACGAGCACCTTCAGCCTGGTTGACTGACCAGGTGGTCTGGTCTGAGACCGACCCGAGGGAAAAATTATCCTCAAAACAGTAAAGGTAAACAAGAGGCAAATGCTCCAGAATATAAACGTCATTTAAGGGGGTTCTGAATTTTTGTTTTAGTTTATTTATCGTCCGATTTTATTATTTTTTGTTAGAATGAGCCAACACGACTTACTGTCATGTAAAGTTTCATTAATGTTCACATTTTTATATAATATCTCTTTGAAGCTCTGGTTAAATAAAAAATGAACACTTTTTTCTTACATACGTCTATTTACATATATTTAAAATACGAGTACAGAAATGCCTCAGATGTAAACAATGAACGCACTAACTTTGCCAAGACCTGCATGACACCTTAACACAAAATACAAGAAACAGAAGACAAAACAATTAGCAATTGTGCGTTTTGATCTTTGGGGCTAAGGATAGTAGCCTCCGGCCTGGCCAGAAGATCCACCTCCGCCACCGAACTGGGCCTGGCCTTCGTAGGTGACGACGGGGTGGTAGCCGGAGCCATCAGCGGTGTACTCCACCTGCTGGAGACGAGTGTCTGGCAGCCTCACGTAGTACCTGAGGGAGGGACGAGAAATACACATCAGATATGAAACTGTACAAATACCAAAATATGAGACATGTTTATGAAATGACTAGTGTTACTGTGGGATTCAAGCTAGTGGCGTCCACTATCTTGAACAAGTAAGGCAGCAAAAGCGTTGATGAAGAATGTCTCACATGGTTATTACTCGTATAAAGGCTCACAGTGATTGCTGACTCACCTGCCCTGTACTATACCGTTGTTGGCTTCTTCCCCGTGGCCGAAGGAGTTACCAGAGGCTGCATCGTCGACGTCCCACTGGAAGTTGTAATTTGCAGGTGCGGAGGCGTACTGGCCACCAGACCCTCCGGACCCCCCGGACCCTCCGGACCCGCTATACCCGCCGGACCCTCCGGATCCGCTCGACCCACCGGATCCGCCGGATCCAATGGGTCCTGGGGCCCCGTAGCCCTGGGGAGCCGCCCTTGCCGCTGCCACAGCCACGCAGAATAGAAGAGCCACGGTCTGAGGGTGACGAGCAACAATGAGAGTACTGAGAAACACATTACTATATTGCCCTTCAAGACATCTTAGAAATTCCTGAACACATTCGACAATGACACATTTCAGACGTGAGAGATTCTGTAGAATACCAGAACCAGCATTATTTTCTTTTGCATAATTTAGTTACATAAATAAATACTTCATGTAATCCTCTATATACATCTGAATAAAAAATACTGAACTATACAGTATGTTAAGTATGCTTGGAGTGAGGTACCTTCATGGTTGTGAGATGACTGGAGAAGTCAGCTGGAGGTGTTAGCCAGGGGGTAACTGCTACTCCAAGCACCGCACTCACCTATATATCCCCAGAAATTGTGACGCCATGACACGCTTAAAGTACCTTCAGGTGACGTAAAAACCCACCTTAAGAGCGTCGAGCCTCGCTGCCTCTACAACCCCTTATTATATAAGTGAGAGTCTGGGGAAGATACAAGAAACTTTCAGATATTCACCATGAAGACACGCAGATGTTAATCTATTCGTAAGACAAACATGTTCGGCTTCTAACACTAAACGATACAGTACGGTTAAGGTGCAAAGGGTAAACAGACATTGCTATGAACCACCGCAAGCGGAGACACTGTAGCGGGGCACACACACAGTGAGGATCGTTATATCACAATACCTGCGATACAACAGGCATATGACTGGGCCTCCATGATGGAACCCAGAATTCGCATAAGACGAAAAAAATACAGGGTTACAGATAGCCTCAGGGATTTGTTTACAACCATGTTGTTACGATTTCGTGCGTCGGGTTTTCTGTTATCCTCCTTCCTCATGTACACTGCAGATCAAGAAGTGTACAAAGCACAAGAAACCTCTGACAACTGGTACATAAAATACAAGAATTTAAAGTATCATTCCTAGTGGAAAAATCACGTACCCTGACGGATACCAGAATAATACCAAGCTATACGGAATCTAACATATCGTCCCAATAATCAATCACTCATACGTTAGTAGTTTTTTTCAGTTTTCTGGTTTTCAGTCTCCAGTTTTTAAATTCAGACCAGTTGTTTAGATGGGCTGGAGAAAATACATAAGACTGGTAAGTCTGATTTTTTAAGTACCTCCAGATGGTGAGTTCTGAGTCTTTTGGATGACTGATGGAATCTCATTCCACAGGTGCTGCATGATCCATAAGAGTTTAGTGCTTCCTCATGAAGGTAATAATAATAATAATAATAATAATAATAATAATAATAATGATAATAATCATAATAATAATGTACAGTGCCGGCACTCTGAAGGAGGGGTGTTAATGTTTCAGCTTTATAACTGTAGTGTAAGCACGCCTCTGGCAAGACAGTGATGGAGTGAATGATGATGAAAGTTTTTCTTTTTCGGGTCACCCTGCCTTGGTGGGAGACGGCCGATGTGTTAATAAAATAATAATAATAATAATAATAATAATAATAATAATAATAATAATAATAATATTATTATTATTATTATTATTATTATTATTATTATTATTATTATTATTATTATTATTATAACTAAGTGATCTGACAACGACTTCCTCAGCAAGAAAATTTTTCCTCTTGTTTTCCTGGCGAACAAAACACCACTAATTTTTCATCTTGCGTTATAACCCAGGGCGAGATTTGTCCTGGCTCTGTCATGTACCAGTTTTTCTTCGAGGGTTTTAACACCTCTTTTGTTACCACTAGATAATTGCCTGTGATAATCTATTTGGGTATAATAGGGAATAAGTTATGAGTCAGGAATCCCCAGCCTTTTAGTATGAAAGGGCCAATTTGAAAAGGCAAATTTATAGGAGGGCCGCATCCCTTTCCTAGAAGGGCCACATGGGGCCCGAGGGCCGCAGGTTGGGGACCCCTGGATTGTAAACGGTTTAGAAAAACCAACAAATTGAAGAATGAGAGACTTGTGCAAAATTTGGGAATCTTTATTGCGGGAACGTTTCGCCAGGGATTAAGTTGTAGCTCTTGGTCCCTCTAATATTGGGCCAACTGACGTGAAATATCCTTGTTTTGGTTGTTAAATGGGGTTTAAATCTATATAGGCTATACTAGGATCTTTAGGACTGCCCTTAACCCTGTCACCACCACACAGGAATGTTTTAATCCCTAAAATAGGGATTAAAGTAAACTCTCAACACATACGCTGAGAAAAATAAATCTCTGTCAGTTTTATGTGTTTGAGTATGTGTCGGTTTACTTTGTGGTTTACCTAGATGATATGTGCATGTTAATTTCTTTTTGTAGTTACAGGAGCAGAGTTGTGTTCGTGGTGTCCCGTCTTCAGTACTTGACTGTATTTCATGTCGCAGCTGCTCTTGTGATACAGGTGTTAGTTACCATTGTATCCAAGGCTGTGAGAAATTATGTGTATGAAGTTTACAGGCGCAGTCCTGAATTATTACACACACATGATTTGGGGAGGACACAACTACAACAGATATAACACTTGTTGATATCAGTTGTACCTCGGAGATGGGTATGATTTTAGGGACACTGGGTCTCAACAGTATTCCTCCTTCGATACCCACTCACTCATCCCACACTCACATAAGCTGAACCTTTAAATTATTATGAATTATTAAATTTAAACCAGTAACACTGGTATATTATGTTTATGGATTGTTAATGACCTGACTTTACTAATTAGTGGTTTGGTCCACAAATATACACATTTATAGGAGAATGTATATAGAGAATGTACATAAATTACATACTATATCAAATTTGCACCATTAGAAATAAAATTTTAATGAACACTTACACAAATATTACTTGGGTCCCACATGCTAACGCTTCCCTAACACACAGATACACTACAGGATGGACAACATAGTAATCTACTGTAGAATTAACCTTGAGGATAAGATAAAGATAAGATTTCTTGATTTAACCGAGTTACACCAGATAACCCAAGAAAGTCAGTGTCATCGAGACTGTCTGTCTATTTTCATTGGGGCCATTTGTCCCAGATGACCCACACCAGTCGACTAACAACCAGGTACTTTGCTGCAGGTGAACATGACAACAGGGGAAACACGTCGGTTTCACCGCCGGGAACGAACCCGCCCGTGTGAAACGAGGGCCACCAGACGATCCATAAATGAGGACGTCCCGACGCCGCCGCGTCTCTTTATATCCATTTATCAGCTTTTGCTGAGTCACCTGAATTTCAGTTACAGGAACCCGACGTTACCTATTTCGTCCACCATTCACCGATACACTCATCGGGTATATGATTTCTTCTATTGTTAACGTTTATACGCCATATTTCGACGCCACTCCAGCTGTGTTGTTCTCTCGGCGCCACCTGTGTTGGTTCTCGGCGCCCCCAAGTGTTGTCTGTGGCGCCACTCCACCTGTGTGTTGGTTCTTGTGGCGCCACTCCAACCGTGTGTTCTCGTGCCATCCAACCTGTGTTGCTTTTGTGGCCCACATACACTTTAGCTTGGTCCCTCATTCCCACTACCCACAATACCTGATGTAATAAGTTCTCTGTGGATTAACCTGTGATGTAGTTCTCATGGTGCGCCACTCCCAGGACCGTTGTTAGTTCTCTGTGGCCACTCCCAATGGACACGTCGACTCAACCGGTCCCATTGCCCTGCTAGGTGACATGGCCATGTACAACACGTGTGTTGGACCGTCGAAATGTTTCTCGGTACTCCTCGTAGTGCGCTCCGTGTAGTGTGTTCCTTCACGTAGTGGCTCCGTGTAGTGTGTTCCTTCACGTAGTGCGCTCCGTGTAGTGTGTTCCTTCACGTAGTGCGCTCCGTGTAGTGTGTTCCTTCACGTAGTGCGCTCCGTGTAGTGTGTTCCTTCACGTAGTGCGCTCCGTGTAGTGTGTTCCTTCACGTAGTGCGCTCCGTGTAGTGTGTTCCTCTTACTCTTCTGAGACTATCTGAGTTTGTGGGAAAGTGAGTTTTAGGCACTGATTTCATGTTATAAATATCATTCCAGTCTATTTCTCTTCGCTTTTTTTAATATTCACGTGGGGCATTTGACTGCATAATTTCTAGCCGTGCCTTGATATGCCATCCCTTGATATGCCATCCCTTGATGAATTGCTCCAGCCGCGGTTTTAAGACCTTCTACTCGTTGTAACTACTTCTTATTTTTGTTTTATAATTGTTACCTTATCAATATTAATGTTTTGTAAATTTGCTAAATAGTGGTGAGTGTGGCGTCAGATGAGGAATATGGAACTTTCTGTATGTTTACGTCAGATGAATAATGTGGAACTTTCTCTACGTTCAACACGTTCTTTCTTACACGTTCTAATAATTTACATGTCATACTCAGTGGACCTGGTGTCAGTAATTTATTACCTTTTTGCCTCTCAGCTTTTTAAACTATTGGTAACACTTTCCTTTACGACATAAACAGTTCATTTAAGACCTGCGAGAGTGACTAACAACATTTCAACTTTTTTATTGTAGTGTTCCTCTTGTTATTTCGAAGGGTCAGATTCCTACAGGAATATCCTCAGTCTCCTCGTGAGTTATGTCAGACATGACATGTAGTTCTGGTTCATTTGTGAACATGAAGTGGCATCTTCTGTCAAGCTCACTGCATACTTCCCTGTCCTTTTTTTGTGAGTGTCTTTTTTTCCGTTCTTCTTTGGCTGCTTTTTTTGGTGAGCATTCCTCGTTTTTTTTCATTCTTCTTTGGATGTCTTTTACCAAAAAACATTATTTTTTCTTCGACTCTTCTTCTAACTACCATATTCTCCAGCGCTGAGGTCGATCTTTCCATGCTCTTCTGTTCCTTGTTTTGTCCTCCTTACATTGTTACTCTCATGCATGTGGAATAATGACTAAGCCGATGAATGGTAACAGACACTTGTAGCAAAGCACCTTGTCGCGTTTCTGAACTTCTGGTTAAAAACCATCGGAATTTCCATGATGGTTTGCCTCCTTAACTCAGAATTCCACCTTATTTATATATAAACAAGAGAGAGACTCATTCTTCATAGTAATATTTCATATATATCAGACCCTTGGATTCTTTATCTTCTTTTTTATACTTCTCACTTTCGCCTGGTTGACGAACATCGACACCAGGTGCCTGGTTGACGAACATCGACACCAGGTGCCTGGTTGACGAACATCAACACCAGGTGCCTGGTTGACGAACATCAACACCAGGTGCCTGGTTGACGAACATCGACACCAGGTGCCTGGTTGACGAACATCAACACCAGGTGCCTGGTTGACGAACATCAACACCAGGTGCCTTGTTGACGAACATCAACACCAGGTGCCTGGTTGACGAACATCAACACCAGGTGCGCTCTGTATTCACTTGACTTTACATGGATCTCACTGGAGAAGAAAATTAAGTTCAACTTGACCGGTTTGTCATTTCCTTATAATCTCATTGGCTCTTTAACATTTTGCTTTAGGAAGTTGTGTATTGTGTGAGGTCTGTAGCCTTTGTTCCCCGAATCTATTCTCCGTGTCCGGTCTTCTGGGCCCTTTCCCCCAACCTCAGAAACCTTGCATTTGTTGGGGTTCAGTTCAAGAAAATCTCCTATATCACTAATCCTTCAATATATCCAGATTCAATTGCAGCCTTTCCCTGCTCTCATCTGTTTGTATTCTCATCATGAGTTTTACAGCATCAGTGAACAGGAATGCATCTAACTCAACCCCATCCGGTATGTCATTCACACAAACCAGAAACAGTACTGGTCCTAATATTGATCCTTGCAGAAACCCCGCTTGTTATTCTTTCATCTCTTCCCAGATAAACTCTCTTTGTTGTCCTTGTTATTCCTGGCTGCACCTCAAGTTTTTGACACAAGTCTGTTGTGGGGTACAGTATCAAAGGCAGAAGTCTCACTGCCTTTGCTTTGTCATAGAATTCCAACAAATTAGTAAGACTGGATTTAGCACCTCTGAACCCGTGCTGGCTATTGTTTATGCTACCAATTTTAGGAGATGAGATTGTGCTCTGGTATTACGGGTAGCGAGAAAAGCATCTTCGGTTGGCGGTAATGAGGTTATGTATAATCACCTGGATTGGTAATGAGGTCATGTGGATTGTCCACTGGATTGGTAATGAGGTCATGTGGATTGTCAGCTGGATTGGTAATGAGGTCATGTGAACTATTAACTGGACTGCCATGTGGAGGAACACGTCTTTCCAAACCCTCGATACTCAGTAATTAATTATTCAATTTTATTTTCAGAGTAATGGGAAATTTTTTTACGAGGATAAATACTTTTTTTCTATATATTAACATTCATTTATTTACATATAAACTCAGCATAAAGTATATCGCCAAATCCTGCAGTAGAGCATAGACAGTGAAGAATAATCATACTGCAAGGCTCTAGCTTCCGGCTTGACCAGAAGATCCCTGTTCATATCTGTTGCAGGCTAGGGGTAGTAGCCTCCGGCTTGACCACAAGATCCCGTCTTTTTTCCACTGCTTCTAGGGATAGTAGCCTCCGGCTTGACCAGAAGATCCACCTCCACCTCCGCCGCCAAACTGGGCCTGGCCTTCGTAGGTGACGACGGGGTGGTAGCCGGAGTCGTCAGCGGTGTACTCCACATTCTGGAGACGAGTGTCTGGCAGCCTCACGTAGTATCTGAAGTGGTAGAAACACGAGAGTCAGTGCTTCTGTTACGGTCTACATAAGAATATAAAGCAACGTATGAATATATATCCTTACATATTTCTGGAATATTCTTTCAACAATAATACTTTTGCAGTTTAACGTAATATCGCAAAAAAGAGGATCGACTAATAGCTGAAGAGCAACACTGATGCTCAATGAGCAGCTATAATGCGTTGAACATATCGAAGAGTCTCTTGGACCTGTAAAGCTGTTAGTGATCCTTTCAACTCACTTGCCCTGGACGACCCCGTTGCTTGCTTGTTCCCCGTGGCCGTAGTCATTGCCTGAAGCAGCGTCGCTGACGTCCCACTGGAAATTGTAGTTGGCGGGGGCAGAGGAATATTGGTCCCCAGATCCTGAGGACCCACCAATACCTGGGACGCCGTAGCCCTGAGGGGCCGCCCTGGTCACTGCCATGACTGCCACAGAGAGTACCAGAGCCACTGTCTAAATGGAGAGGAATGGGAGTAAATACTTGTATAGAAGGATGGTGAAAGGTGACAATAGTTGATGTTTCTGTTGTGTAGAAGAGCAGTTTAACTTTGCCTCGACCTACGTAGTGCTGGGAAATAAAATATGTTCAGAGACACCAGGTGTGGGTTACGGCACTAGTTATGTTCCAGGGACTCCAAGTACGGGCCTGGAGCACCAAGTATAATCCTAGACAACGAAGTGTTGACTCAGGGCACCAGTAATAAGTCCAAGGTGGTAAATTTTGACACAGGGCGTGTGGTATGAACACTGGGCTCCAAGTATGGTAAGAGGCATAAGATATTGGCTTAATAACCAGGGTATGGGTTGGCAGACTGCGTATATTGGTTTCGTTTCTTGTGTCAGTATGGAAAATAAGCCCCGTGAGGTGATCTTCGAGCGTAAGGATAAAGCAATGCAAAGTCGAGAATCTCATTAACCTGGCTGTTATTTAAATCCCATCAATTACACGAGGGTCATTAAGGCCGCTTGCAATGTGTTAACCACCAGTCAAGAATATTTAAATCTCTATACGAAATATTAAAGTAAATTCCCAATATATGTATACACCGAGAGACAAGCACCTCTCAGTGTTCATTCATACCCTTGCGCTGTTGTGTGAGGCACCATGTACCTGCATGACTGCGTCTGCTGCCTCCAGGAGCTGAGCTGCTGGACACTCAGTCTTCAGTCCACTTTTTATACATGCAAAGAAAAGTGTCACGTCACGGCGTGGAAGGAGCCACTGCATGGCGTGGCTTCAGCAATTCCCGATTCTCACCGTAGTTTAGAGAGACAATTCATGACTCTCACTGTCGTTTAGGAAGACAACAATTTATGACTCACTGTCGCTTAGACTGACAGAACTCACTACACTGACAAAATTAGTCTAGCTTAAAATAGCTTAAATTTTCTGTAATTCAAAGCTTAATAGATGCTGGCTGTATACAATACACGTACGCCACACATAGTACATGGGAACACAAAACATAATACATATATACTAAGGATACATAAACCCTGATTTTCCGTATTCATTTGCCCTGGGTGATTTCTTGCACCCAGGGACACTCTGGAAGCAATTTCTTCAAATACAACTCACTGGAGGTGGAGAAAAAAATCTAGTCTTCCATAAGAGGGTAAGATAACAGCTCATAGCCTGTTAAAATTAATCTGTGTAAAAGAAAAAGGAATTTTCCCTTATTTTTGGAAGTGTGTAACATGCTGCCTTAGGAAGCTCTCTGCGTTAGTAATTAAAAAAAAAAAAACTTTCTCTCCACATCTGTCTTCCCAGTGTTTACATCTGAAGTTGAGAAACTTGCTGACAGTTGTCTGTCCCTGGTTCTGTTTGCTGACGTTGCAATTTTGTTTGCAGTATTCATCACAGCTTCGTTATTTCTGTTATACCTGCGTATGGATCTTGTTATATGGTGACTAGTTGTGGACACAGAATAAAAAGGCACAATACCGTGACTGCAACAATACACAAACAAGCCACACAAAGGAAAATGACATTTATGATAACGTTTCGGTCTGACTTGGACCGAAACAGGTTGTTTGTGTATGGTTGTGAATGACAAGCACAAACACAGTCGCTGCTCCTGGATTAACTGATGTTGCTATACAAATCTCAAACAACATCTGTCTTGAGTTGTCAAGTCTTCACCTCATTATCTGTTTTTTTATCAGCAGCGCTACTCCGCCCCCGCCTTCATTTCTCTCCTTTCTCTTTATACAGTAGACTCTACGAGGGAATTGTATTCATGTCAATTTACTTCGTTTTAAGTAACTGTGATGAGATTTAAGATTTATGCTTGTTCTCTCTTGTTTACCTTGTGAGGTGTGATGGTGTAGTGTTGTGGGGAAGTGGGTGTGATGGTGTAGTGTTGTGGGGAAGTGGGTGTTACCATTTTGTCCTAGGCACATGTCGATTAGACACTAGGCCTGTTGTATGTATGTGTGTGTGTGTGTAACGAAACACTTCGAAATGTTTCGGTGATGGTGTAGTGTTGTGGGGAAGTGGGTGTGATGATGTAGTGTTGTGGGGAAGTGGGTGTGATGATGTAGTGTTGTGGGGATGTGGGTGTGATGGTGTAGTGTTGTGGGGAAGTGGGTGTGATGGTGTAGTGTTGTGGGGAAGTGGGTGTGATGGTGTAGTGTTGTGGGAAGTGGGTGTAGTGTGTGTTATGCTGGGAAGGATAAGGAGTTGAGTCTGTGTCTTGGAGTTGACAATGTTTCTCTGGTGGAATAACCGTCGGGAAAAAAGTGAGTTACGGTTAACAGAAAGGACGTTTACTGTGAGGGAGTGACGCTGAGGGGGTTTGTAACTGAACAGAGTTGGGATATGGTCATCGAGGGCGCTGTAAGAGAGAAGGAAGCCATTGGAAGTGGATAAAAGTGAAGACCGAGTATTGAAAGATATAGAGTTGTGTTGAAACCGAAAAACATAACAAATGAAAAAAAATAAGAAAATGGGACATATTCTGCTCAGACGGAAAAAAGGACTTGAAAGGAACGTACAGCATACGGACACAGGATTAAGAAACAAATGTAACTCGTGAATTAAATGACGGAGAAAAAGGGAAACAAATATTTCAAAACTTACTGCAGTTACTGAAAACAAGGCAACTATGATATCACCAGGTGCTGCCGAGTGACGACACACGGGGGGAAGGGGAGGTGGAGGGCAGCAGCGGCGTCAATGATGGGAAACGTATCGATATGTCTTAATTAATATATAGCCGAAACAGTTACCAATTTAGGTCTTAGGATCTTTATAGTTGTCATATGCGGGTAGATACCATGTAACAGTTACCATGTAACAGGGGACTCAGACACAACAGATACCATGGAACAGGGGACTCAGACACAACAGATACCATGGAACAGATGACTCAGACACAACAGATACCATGTAACAGATGACTCAGACACAACAGATACCATGTAACAGATGACTCAGACACAACAGATACCATGTAACAGACGACTCTGACACGACAGATACCATGTAACAGATGACTCAGACACAACAGATACCATGTAACAGACGACTCAGACACAACAGATACCATGTAACAGACGACTCAGACACAACAGATACCATGTAACAGACGACTCAGACACAACAGATACCATGTAACAGATGACTCAGACACAACAGATACCATGTAACAGACGACTCAGACAAAAATACAGGGTGAGTCAAAGGTTTCCATACATACGGGGGATGGGGGAATTATATTTATTTCTTCATGTTTTGGAGGTGAGGTCATAAGATACCTTCATCCCCTGGGTGGGAAGATCACATCCACACGAGGTGAGGTCATAAGATACCTTCATCCCCTGGGTGGGAAGATCGCATCCACACGCTCCGTCAGAGCATGAATGGCCCCATATAGAACTTTTTTTTTTTGTAACCTCCAAGTGCCTGTATAATATAGAGACTGTTTGCCCTATGTTTTAAGATATTTTTGACTCATCCAGCAACGATAAATATTGCAAAAAAAATTGTAGATGAAGCAAGGGGAGTCGTCTGGAAGGTAGCGACAGTAGGGAATTTCAGCCATGGAGAGAGACGGGCCTGGGCAGCTATGGTCACGTGGAGAAGCAAGGTAATTATTTACTAGATAGTACAGAACTTCCTCTAGGGACCTTTTTGAAGGATCTACACGCTAGTGAGGAAACGAACTGGAAATGCTTCATGTTTCTGTCTTCAGTGAGCTGGATTTAAAAAAAAATAATCTAGAGTGCTTCTGAAACTGAGGAATTATTCCTAATAGTTAAATGAAAATTCTAAGGGTGATTTTTCCGTGCAGTGTCTTCTACTATTCCCTATGATAAAGTATTATGTGCAGTATAAGTGTATGATATACAGCATCCATGTATTATGTTTGGTGTACTTGTAATGTGTAAATGGTTCAAGTATTTCGTGATAGATATGAAAATTGTCTTGGCAAGTCCTGTCTGTGTTTACTACACTACTCATACCGTTACGAAAAAGGACACAAGCGAAACTAATGTGACACTTCACTGTGGCAACGTTTCGCTCTCCAGGAGCTTTGTCAAGCTGTTGCCACAATAAATTTTCACATTAGCTGCATCTGTGTCATTTTTCTTAACATTTTGTGGTTAATTCTACCAATGTTACTACTCATACTGGGTGTGTGTTCTTGCTCCTCCCGAAACGACGGGAGAGTCGTGAAACGTCATGTTGACGTCATGTGAAGGCTCTTCTTACGTGGTGACATGGCAGTTTCTTTTAGAAGTATAAATAGAAGCGTGTTGACATCTGGTCAGCACTACACCTTCACCTGGAGATATCAGAGGCAGCCATGAAGGTACCTGGCCAATGGATGGCACACTAGCCTTTTAAATGAGACATAAACATACTGTTATTCCCTACACTGGCATATTCTTTATCTTTACGTCATTATTTGGTGTTCAAGGTCCTTTCTAGATGCCCAGGTACTATACCTGGTACTGTTGTTAGGGGGGGTTTCATATAAGGAGTACTGGCTCCACATCTGGTGTCATGGGCCCATATTTCCTGCCTTGGGCTCATACCTAGTACTTTGGGTCTATACTTGGTGGCTCAGGTTCAATCCTTATGTCTTAGGTCAACAGTCAGGTTTATTACTTATGACTCGGTCTTAGTTCCAGTGTCCCAGTCAATACCTAGTGCCTTGGGCATCAAGTATGGCACTCTGTAGATCGAGGGAAAATAGGACTGCTGTTTTACACTACATAAACCTTCACTATAGTCACCTTTCCCATCCTTTATCACAGTTGTTTACTGATATTCATCTCCCTTCAGACAGTGGCTCTGGTACTATCTGTGGCGGTGATGGCAGCGGCCAGGGCGGCCCCTCAGGGCTACGGCGTCCCAGGTATTGGTGGGTCTGGAGGATCTGGGGACCAGTATTCCTCTGCCCCCGCCAACTACAATTTCCAGTGGGAAGTCAGCGACTCTACTTCAGGCAATGACTTCGGCCACGGGGAACAAGCAAGCAACGGGATCGTCCAGGGCAGGTGAGGTGAAGCCATCACTAACAGCTTTACAGCAATTAATGCATTTCTTTTGAATTGTTTGTCGTTCTTTGTTTGCAACGTTGTACAAAGCTGGGTTGCTGATGGAAAAAAACATCATATACACATATATATATACATTTATATGTACTCTGCTGTTATAAGTAGTTTGTCACACACTAAACCTCGGGTTTTATATTCCTCCTTCAGTTACTACGTGAGGCTGCCAGACACTCGTCTCCAGAATGTGGAGTACACCGCTGACGACTCCGGCTACCACCCCGTCGTCACCTACGAAGGTCAGGCACAGTTTGGCGGCGGAGGTGGAAAGGTATCTGGTCAAGCCGGAGGCTACTACCCCTAGTCCGCAGAAGTGGAGAGGGATCTTCTGGTGAAATCGGAGACTACGTACTTGCCCCTAGTCCGCAGCGGAGGTGGACAGGGATGTTTTGGTCAAGCCGGAGGCTACTTCCACGCCTAGTCCTGCAGTACGAGTCTTCGTAGCTGCCTTTGCCGTACTCCTGCTTTTAATATTACACACTGAAAACTTGCGAACAATTATTTTCGTGTAAGTCCTGTAAGTCAAGCTGGTTTTGACAAATATTTTGCATCGTGTTGATGCATGCGTAAATACATAATTGTCAAAATATCGTAGAGTTTTTGTCAGCATGTTAGTCACTGTATTCATTTTTTATGAATAGTAACTGGAAGACCATGCTAGCTATGTGACAGGCAACATGGAAGACCATGCTAGCTAGGTGACAGGCAACATGGAAGACCATGCTAGCTATGTGACAGGCAACATGGAAGACCATGCTAGCTAGGTGACAGGCAACATGGAAGACCATGCTAGCTATGTGACAGGCAACATGGAAGACCATGCTAGCTATGTGACAGGCAACATGGAAGACCATGCTAGCTATGTGACAGGCAACATGGAAGACCATGCTAGCTATGTGAGAGGCAACATGGAAGACCATGCTAGCTATGTGACAGGCAACATGGACGACCATGCTAGCTATGTGACAGGCAACATGGAAGACCATGCTAGCTATGTGACAGGCAACATGGAAGACCATGTTAGCTATGTGACAGGCAACATGGAAGACCATGCTAGCTATGTGACAGGCAACATGGAAGACCATGTTAGCTAGGTGACAGGCAACATGGAAGACCATGCTAGCTATGTGACAGGCAACATGGAAGACCATGCTAGCTATGTGACAGGCAACATGGAAGACCATGCTAGCTATGTGACAGGCAACATGGAAGACCATGCTAGCTAGGTGACAGACAACATGGTAGACCATGCTAGCTATGTGACAGGCAACATGGAAGACCATGCTAGCTATGTGACAAGAAACATTGAAGACCATGCTAGCTATGTGACAGGCAACATGGAAGACCATGCTAGCTATGTGACAGGCAACATGGAAGACCATGTTAGCTATGTGACAGGCAACATGGAAGACCATGCTAGCTATGTGACAGGCAACATGGAAGACCATGCTAGCTAGGTGACAGGCAACATGGAAGACCATGTTAGCTAGGTGACAAGCAACATGGAAGACCATGTTAGCTAGGTGACAGGCAACATGGAAGACCATGCTAGCTATGTGACAGGCAACATGGAAGACCATGCTAGCTAGGTGACAGGCAACATGGAAGACCATGCTAGCTATGTGACAGGCAACATGGAAGACCATGTTAGCTAGGTGACAGGCAACATGGAAGACCATGCTAGCTATGTGACAGGCAACATGGAAGACCATGCTAGCTATGTGACAGGCAACATGGAAGACCATGCTAGCTATGTGACAGGCAACATGGAAGACCATGCTAGCTATGTGACAGGCAACATGGAAGACCATGCTAGCTATGTGAAAGGCAACATGGAAGACCATGCTAGCTATGTGACAGGCAACATGGAAGACTATGCTAGCTATGTGACAGGCAACATGGAAGACCATGCTATGTGACAGGCAACATGGAAGACCATGCTATGTGACAGGCAACATGGAAGACCATGCTATGTGACAGGCAACATGGAAGACCATGCTAGCTATGTGACAGGCAACATGGAAGACTATGCTAGCTATGTGACAGGCAACATGGAAGACTATGCTAGCTAGGTGACAGACAACATGGAAGACCATGTCACCTGTACCATGTTAATGAACAGAAGAGAGTGAGTGGTCGGGCCCACAGAGTAAAGAGCTTCGGGAATTAATTCTCTGCTCAAGAATTCAATACAACTTACATAAAAAATTGCTAAAAGGACTAACCTCCAAGATCGCAAAAGTCACAAACGACGCGAAATCGTAAAAAAAAAAACTATATCCTTGGATGACTACGAATATACGAATTTTAAGGAAGGACCAATAATGTCTGGCACTCTGGTCAAGACTCGTTGATGAGGAATTTCTTTATGGAAGAAATGCAGTGGAACGTATTACGGGTTTAACAGTGCAAAGTAAGATTAAACATTATGGGACGCGAAGTAGCTTAGACAGAAGAAGGAACGAACTTCGGAGTATTTATTAACAACGACCTGAAGCATTCTAAAGAATGTTTCTAGCCACATGCAGCAAGTTCAGCAGAATGATAGGCTTCACAGCAAAAAATTTTTTTAGTGCCAATCACCGTAAGTAATTCTGGCACTTTATGTCGCACTTGCTAAATATCACCTTGAATAGGCTAATCATTTATGGTCCCAAAATTATATAAAAGACGAAGATAAACTGGAAAGGGTTAAAAAAAAAGGGGCAAGAAAGCTTGTATCTTTATTAAGATAAAAATCCCGTAAAGAAACACTCAAAGTATTTGATTTGTTTTCCTTTGAAAACGGAGACTACGAGATCTCGATATATTAAGCAGGAAAAGTGGTACACAGGTCCATCAAAGCGTGTAAATTCAGTGAACAAAAAAATCGTGAGAGGAAGCCTAAAAAAAAATCTGAAAAGAAGATTATTTACCGTCAGGAACGACAGACTGTGAGATGTCATTCACATCAACACGAGGGATTAAAGTGCAAAGTAATTCAATAATGAGAAGCAGTAGAATGAAACTCCGAAACAAGAGGTGCAACACTAATGCCAGTGAAGCTTTCTTGCACACTGCAATGATCTCTCCACTGACATAATAAGTGCAAAAGCATTATAGAGTTTTAGGAGACAATTAGACATGGCAGGGTCTGCGCTGAGGAGGGTGAGATAGGGGAACTGCAGACCTCCAATATTACCTCAGCCCACAGTAATAATAAAAATGATAATAATAATAATAATAATAACAACAATAATAACAACAACAACAGCAACAATAATAATAATAATAATAATAATAACAATAACAACGATAACAACAATAATAACAACAATAATAATAACAACAATAATAACAACGACAATGATAACAACAACAATAATAACAACAACAATAATAACAACAACAAAAATAACAACAATAATAACAACAACAATAATAACAACAACAATAATAACAACAATAATAACAATAATAATAACAACAATAATAACAACAACAATAATAACAAAAAAATAACAACAATAATAACAACAACAATAATAACAACAACAATAATAACAATAATATTAACAACAACAATAACAATAATAACAACAATAATAACAATAACAATAATAACAACAACAATAATACCAACAACAATAATAACAACAACAATAATAATAATAACAACAACAATAATGACAACAATAATAACAACAATAATAATAACAACAACACTAATAACAACAACAATAATAACAATACCAATAATAACAACAACAATAATAACAACAATAATAACAACAACAATAATAACAACAACAATAATAATAATAACAACAATAATAACAACAATAATAACAACAACAATAATAACAACAATAATAACAACAATAATAACAACAATAATAATAACAACAACAATAATAACAATAATAATAACAACAATAATAACAACAACAATAATAACAACAATAATAACAACAATAATAATAATAACAACAACAACAATAATAACAACAATAATAACAACAACAACAATAATAACAATAATAACAATACCAACAATAACAATAATAACAATACCAACAATAACAATAATAACAATACCAACAATAACAATACCAACAATAACAATAATAACAATACCAACAATAACAATAATAACAGGGAAACTTGAGGACAAGTCTCCTAGCCTCCCTCCCCCCGTCCCTTCTAACCAGACAGCCACACATAAGCTCCTAAAAGTAGCAGAAATTCGGGGAATTTGCAGACATTGGATTGAAGGTGACACAATGAAGGGCTGGTGGTGACCGCTGGATCCCCGATATAGTCCAGTAACAATCCATGGAGAACCTCGGCAAGCATCTTGACCAAGGTTTTTTTTTGTTTGTTTATTTCAAGCTTGTTCATATACTATCTGTTGACATATATTCTTCCCCGTTTTTCATATACGTAATTAAAATAAATTCCAGTAAATTTATTATTTATAATTTTTCTGTTTATTTTGCAACAGTGTTGCTGCTGCCAGCTACAGTGTTGCTGCTGCCAGCTACAGTGTTGTTGCTGCTAGCTACAGTGTTGCTGCTGCTAGCTGCAGTGTTGCTGCTGCTAGCTGCAGTGTTGCTGCTGCCAGATACAGTGTTGCTGCTGCTAGCTGCAGTGTTGCTGCTGCTAGCTGCAGTGTTGCTGCTGCTAGCTGCAGTGTTGCTGCTGCCAGCTGCAGTGTTGCTGCTGCCAGCTGCAGTGTTGCTGCTGCCAGCTGCAGTGTTGTTGCTGCTAGCTGCAGTGTTGCTGCTGCTAGCTGCAGTGTTGCTGCTGCCAGATACAGGGTTGCTGCTGCCAGCTACAGTGTTGCTGCTGCTAGCTGCAGTGTTGCTGCTGCTAGCTCGCAGTGTTGCTGCTGCCAGCCGCAGTGTTGCTGCCGCCAGCCGCAGGGTTGCTGCTGCCAGCTGCAGTGTTGTTGCTGCTAGCTGCAGTGTTGCTGCTGCTAGCTGCAGTGTTGCTGCTGCTAGCTGCAGTGTTGCTGCTGCCAGCTGCAGTGTTGCTGCTGCTAGCTGCAGTGTTGCTGCTGCCAGCTACAGTGTTGCTGCTGCCAGCTACAGTGTTGTTGCTGCTAGCTACAGTGTTGCTGCTTCTAGCTGCAGTGTTGCTGCTGCTAGCTGCAGTGTTGCTGCTGCCAGATACAGTGTTGCTGCTGCTAGCTGCAGTGTTGCTGCTGCTAGCTGCAGTGTTGTTGCTGCTAGCTGCAGTGTTGCTGCTGCCAGTTGCAGTGTTGCTGCTGCCAGCTGCAGTGTTGCTGCTGCCAGCTGCAGTGTTGCTGCTGCTAGCTGCAGTGTTGCTGCTGCTAGCTGCAGTGTTGCTGCTGCCAGATACAGTGTTGCTGCTGCTAGCTGCAGTGTTGCTGCTGCTAGCTGCAGTGTTGCTGCTGCTAGCTGCAGTGTTGCTGCTGCCAGATGCAGTGTTGCTGCTGCTAGCTGCAGTGTTGCTGCTGCCAGCTGCAGTGTTGCTGCTGCCAGCTGCAGTGTTGCTGCTGCCAGCTGCAGTGTTGCTGCTGCCAGCTGCAGTGTTGCTGCTGCTAGCTGCTGTGTTGCTGCTGCTAGCTGCAGTGTTGTTGCTGCCAGATACAGTGTTGCTGCTGCTAGCTGCAGTGTTGCTGCTGCTAGCTGCAGTGTTGCTGCTGCCTGTTGCTGCTGCCAGCTACAGTATTGCTGCTGCCAGCTACAGTGTTGCTGCTGCCAGCTACAGTGTTGCTGCTGCCAGCTACAGTGTTGCTGCTGCCAGCTACAGTGTTGCTGCTGCCATCTACAGTGTTTCTGCTGCCAGCTATAGGGTTGCTGCTGCTAGCTACAGTGTTGCTGCTGCCAGCATAGGGTTGCTGCTGCTAGCTGCAGTGTTGCTGCTGCTAGCTGCAGTGTTGCTGCTGCTAGCTGCAGTGTTGCTGCTGCTAGCTGCAGTGTTGCTGCTGCTAGCTGCAGTGTTGCTGCTGCTAGCTGCAGTGTTGCTGCTGCCAGCTACAGTGTTGCTGCTGCTAGCTGCAGTGTTGCTGCTGCCAGCTGCAGTGTTGCTGCTGCCAGCTACAGTGTTGCTGCTGCCAGCTACAGTGTTGCTGCTGCCAGCTACAGTGTTGCTGCTTCCAGCTACAGTGTTGCTGCTCCCAGCTGCAATGTTGCTGCTGCCAGCTACAGTGTTGCTGCTGCCAGCTACAGTGTTGCTGCTCCCAGCTGCAATGTTGCTGCTGCCAGCTACAGTGTTGCTGCTGCCAGCTACAGTGTTGCTGCTCCCAGCTGCAATGTTGCTGCTGCCAGCTGCAATGTTGCTGCTCCCAGCTGCAATGTTGTTGCTGCCAGCTGCAATGTTGCTGCTCCCAGCTGCAATGTTGCTGCTGCCAGCTGCAATGTTGCTGCTGCCAGCTACATCTTTGTAATGGTATGCAGTTGGAATGGTCTTCCACATGAGGGTAATATTTTGGATTTCTTGTATACATTACGTCTTTGTAACGTCACAACTGTTTTTTGTATACCATTGCAGCGGATTTGGCTTCGGTCTTGATCTCATATAATCTTTCCTTGTACGATGTCTTTCAATATTCGGAGTTTCGTCTGTGAAATTATTCCCTATCTGTGAGGTGGCTTTTATTGAGCAGTTCTCTGCATGGAAAGAAGGGGAGAGATAAGAGACACATGGAAAAGGGGAGAGAGGGGGAGGGAGTGCATGGGAATGAGTTAAGGATGGATTGAAGAGGAGAGAAATGATAAAGCATGGTTAAATGATGGAATGTTGTGAATTGTACTTACAAATGATGTCCTGTACTGGTTGTATTGTGTTAATAAATGAGTGTTACGAAGGTGTGGGTAACGAGGTCATCTGGACTGACATTTGCAAAGCTTTATCATAGAACGTTCTTCGAAAAACTCTTATGACTGAATCGTTCCCAACTTTCTCTCTATAATAATACGCTTGTTCAAGGCCATATAACTTACTTAATTTTAGAACAATGACACAGAAAAACCCGACTTTAATGAGCTAGAAGCGGGTTTATTCACACACATATATATGTATATATATATATATATATATATATATATATATATATATATATATATATATATATATATATATATATATATATATATATATATATGTATATATATATAAAGGATTACAGCTAGTAAGAGGCTAATTTGAAATTCATCACAATTTTTCTCGTTAATTTATTTACACGCCTATAAACTTGATACAAAATATAATGTCAAAACCTGCTTGACCTATTTAGCATATCATGAAAAATGAAAATGTTTTAAGGCAACATGGAAGTTTTCTGTGTAAAGTAGGCAATGCGAGGGGTATTTCACAAGTTTCCCTCTTAAAATTATAAAGAGCTCAAACAGTCGAAGAGTAAATGCAAGAAAGGAGCAGACAGCTGGAGAAATGCGAACTACTGGACAACGAGCAGCCTAGAGTACTAATACTAGGGGTAGTAGCCTCCGGCTTGACCAGATCCCTTTCCACCTCCGCCGCCAAACTGGGCCTGGCCTTCGTAGGTGACGACGGGGTGGTAGCCGGAGTCGTCAGCGGTGTACTCCACATTCTGGAGACGAGTGTCTGGCAGCCTCACGTAGTATCTGGAGTGGTAGAAACACGAGAGTCAGTGTATGAAGGACTACATATACACATAAGGCTGAATAATAATATATATCTACGTATATACTTAGAATATTCTACCAGTACTATAGCTGTTTACAAAGCTGCAAACAAAGCGACAAAAGAATCAGAAAAAAAAGGATTGATTACTGTAAGGCTGTTAGTAATCACTTCACCTCACCTGCCCTGGACGACCCCGTTGCTTGCTTGTTCCCCGTGGCCGTAGTCATTGCCTGAAGCAGCGTCGCTGACGTCCCACTGGAAGTTGTAGTTGGCGGGGGCAGAGGAATACTGGTCCCCAGATCCTCCAGACCCACCAATACCTGGGACGCCGTAGCCTTGAGGGGCAGCCCTGGCCGCCGCCATCACAGCCACAGAGAGTACCAGAGCCACTGTCTGAAGAGAGAGGAATAACAGTAAACAACTGTGATAAAGGATGGGAAAGGTGACTATAGTGAGTGTGCATAGTACCAGGGAACCAGGTATGTGCCAGGTCACTAGGTATGAACCCGGGCAGCAGATTGCTTGGTTTTAGTTTGAGGTACCAAGTATGGGTTCCTAGAGAATATGTTACGATTTTTGCATCTCGTGTCACGAATGATATTAAGTTATCTGGTTGAACTTCTTTAATAATTTTATGTCCCATTTGGTAAATCATGAATCTTAGTCCCGGCTGGTGAGCCAAAGGCCAGGTACCTTCATAGCTGCCTTTGATGTCTGAAGGTGGGACCTGAACTGCTGGAGTGACATCCTTGCTCTGCTTTTTATACTTCCAAAGAAAACCATGTCATGACGTGGACTGAACCTTTGGATGATGTAGCCACAACAATTACGAGCTCTCACCATCGTTTAGGGAGGTAACAAGTCACGGGAACGACACAATTGGTCTAGCGCTAGTCGGTGCATGTGTGATTTGGTGGATGGGGCAGCAGTAGGCCAGATGGACTGTTGGGGTTGGTGGCATAATTGGGTGATGGGATGCAGGGGAGTTGAGGGCGTAGTTGGGTGATGGGATGCAGGGGAGTTGAGGGCGTAGTTGGGTGATGGGATGCAGGGGAGTTGAGGGCGAAGTTGGGTGATGGGATGCAGGGGAGTTGAGAGTGTATTTCGGGAGGTGGAGGAAGAGGGAAAGGATAGGAATTTAATCTGTGGTGTGGATCTTAAAAGTTTTCATTGGTTGGGATGATTGGAAAGGACACCACGAGATAATGGTAGTGGTGAGCCATAAAGAACAAAAAGGCACAACACCGTGACTGGAACAATACACAAATAACCCGCACACAGGAGAGAGAAACTTATGAGAACGTTTCGGTCCAACTTGGATCATTTACAAATGTGACTTGTAAATGATCCAAGTCGGACCGAAACATCGTCATGAGCTTCTCTCTCCTATGTGCGGGTTATGTAGTGGAGAGACCATTTACTGCAGGTGTGTAATGCAGGTGTGTGATGCAGGTGCGTGATGCAGGTGTGTGATGCAGGTGAGTGATGCAGGTGTGTGATGCAGGTGTGTGATGCAGGTGTGTGATGCAGGTGTGTGATGCAGGTGTGTGATGCAGGTGAGTGATGCAGGTGTGTGATGCAGGTGTGTAATGCAGGTGTGGTTTGCAACTGGACGTGCTAGGCTGGAGGTATCCTGAGTCTCGTCAAAGGAAGAGAGGGAGTCATTAATAATGGATAGAATTCGAGACTGATATTTGGAAGAGATTATGGGTTATGGAAAATGGGAAAATGTGAGAATTGTCGGAATGATAGATGGATGAGGAATGTGGATAGAGGTTGAAAGAGGAGGCTGGAAGTACGTAAGAAAGGCAGGCACTAGAAGATTTTAAAGCCCCATTGTCTATATAAGGTTAGATAAGACTCGTCAGGAAACAGAAGAGGTGTTTCCTGACGCGGGTTTTAGTCATATGATGACCCACCACTGGAGCTTTTTGTCATCTGACTGAGGCCTTCCACTGGCTCACCGGTCCACCCCTTTTAAAAAAAAATTGATATTAATTTTATATTCATCCATACAAGGTCTCCAGAATTCCTACCAATTAAGTTAAACTGGCGAGGCAGAAAAATACGTCAAACAGAATAAATAAATCACAACTTCTGACCAAAACGAAAGAGTAAGATTTTGTTCTCATAATAATCGTAAATCCTGAATATGGTCAAGCACGTAGTGTCTCTCACAGGGGCGACTGCAGACAGAGAAGTGAATGTACTGTAGGAGGGGATGAAGTATACCAGCTGATTGTATAAACCTTGGTGATCGATAGTGAGCAAACACTATGACACATTTATTAGAAAACGTTTTGCTCCTGGGACCTTGATCACTTCTAACATACAGAGGTTAAAAAGACAGTACATAGGCAGAGAGAGGAGTGTGAGTGACACCTGGTGGCCTGAAGAATGCCATTTTGGGATGAGGACAGATAGACAATGGGATCATGTGACTCCTGTGTTGTAAAGTATTTGATGTCGCTGTTAAACATAACGAAAGAACGTTCCTAAGAACGTTGAGATGGATTAATTAGCGTAGTAGATGAAACACTCGTGCAACATTTTGGAATCTGTATTGAGGGAACGTTTCGTCACATGGTGGCTTCATCAGTCCAATACAAAGAAGATCGGTGGAAACAGAGGAGGAGGTAGAGGTAATCAGTCCCCTCAGCCTGGAGTCGATATACTCAGTCCATCAGCCTGAGGGACTGATTACCTCAAACTCCTCTATTCCCACCGATCATCTTTGTATTGGACTGATGAAGCCACTGTGTGGAGAAAAGTATCCCACTCTTTAAGGTCTTTGAGAATGTCATTGTCAACTAGTAACCACATGACAGAACGCCCAATACAACAATAAAAAAAAACAGATACTATCACAAATAACATTGCTGGAGCAGCGAAGGGAGCCATGTCTAAAACACTGATAGCGGGGAACTATCAGCCATGAAGATAAGAGGCTTTTAGGACGCAGACATGGAGAAGCAGGTTGCTTTACTAGTCAAGGAAGACGTGTCTGTGTTGCAACGTGTTCACGAACCTGCAAGATTATGAGGAAATGAGGTACCGGTGAGGCTGTACCTTGTTTTTTCCTCAAGTTAGTTCGATTAGGAAAAAATGAATCTGTATTGCCAGTGATAGCAAGCGATGACTGATAGTGAGTGATGATCGATAACAAGTGATAACTGATAGCAAATGATGACTGATAACAAGTGATGACTGACAACAAGTGATGACTGACAACAGGTGATAACTGATAACAAGTGATTAGAAATGATAACTGATAACAAGTGATTAGAAATGATAACTGATAACAAGTGATTAGAAATGATAACTGATAACAAGTGATTAGAAATGATAACTGATAACAAGTGATTAGAAATGATAACTGATAACAAGTGATTAGAAATGATAACTGATAACAAGTGATTAGAAATGATAACTGATAACAAGTGATTAGAAATGATAACTGATAACAAGTGATTAGAAATGATAACTGATAACAAGTGATTAGAAATGATAACTGATAACAAGTGATTAGAAATGATAACTGATAACAAGTGATTAGAAATGATAACTGATAACAAGTGATTAGAAATGATAACTGATAACAAGTGATTAGAAATGATGACTGATAAAAAGTGATTAGAAATGATGACTGATAACAAGGGATTAGAAATGATAACTGATAACAAGTGATTAGAAATGATAACTGATAACAAGTGATTAGAAATGATAACTGATAACAAGTGATTAGAAATGATAACTGATAACACTTGATTAGAAATGATAACTGATAACAAGTGATTAGAAATAATAACTGATAACAAGTGATTAGAAATGATAACTGATAACAAGTGATTAGAAATGATAATTGATAAAAAGTGATTAGAAATGATAACTGATAACAAGTGATTAGAAATGATAACTGATAACAAGTGATTAGAAATAATAACTGATAACAAGTGATTAGAAATGATAACTGATAACAAGTGATTAGAAATGATAACTGATAACAAGTGATTAGAAATAATAACTGATAACAAGTGATTAGAAATGATAACTGATAACAAGTGATTAGAAATGATAACTGATAACAAGTGATTAGAAATGATAACTGATAACAAGTGATTAGAAATGATAACTGATAACAAGTGATGACTTACTACAGTTGGATCGCAAGAGGGTTGAAGGTTTGCACAGTGATCCGCTGTCCATCTGTTATATACTGGTCAATATATATTACCTCTAGTATACGTGTATTATGTGTAGCGTACATGTAACTTGTCTAGTACACATGTAATATGTCCAGCGTACATTTAGCTTGTCTGGTACATGTAATATGTCCAATGTACATGCTTTATGCCCAGTGAACATGTACTGTGTATTATAAATCGAAAAACCAAATTGTCTTAGCTGTCAAGTAGTGACTTTATTTACTTCGCTTCTTATGCCGGTGCTGTGTTTTGTTTCTTCCACAAACAAGAGTGAAAGCTGCGAATTATTATAATGGCGTCGTGCGAAGTCGCCTTTTCTGTCGTGACGTCACAGTTTTCTCTGCAAGTATAAAAGCGGCAGCGAGGATGTTTGAGCAGTAGTTCAGCTCCTCCAAACATCAACGGCAGACATGAAGGTGCCTGCTTGACCAGTGAATTGGCTGAGATTTACCGATTAGTATAAACATACTAATTTATTTTTACGATCTTCACTCCATTGGCATATTCTGCATCTTTATGTCCATAACTGGTGCACGGACGCCATGCCTGATACTGCCTGATACATGCTTGATACTTCACTTATTTTCAGTGGGTCTATATCCTGGGTAGTGGGACCATAACGTGATGATCTTGCCCATATCCGGTTCCCCATCACTACGTAGGTCGAGGCTAGGTTAAACTTCTCTTGTATACAACAGAATCATCAACTATTGTCACTTTTCACCATCCTTCACAACAAGTACTTACTTTTATTCTCTCCCTTCAGACAGTGGCTCTCGTACTCTCTGTGGCGGTGATGGCGGCGGCCAGGGCGGCCCCTCAGGGCTACGGCGTCCCAGGTGTTGGTGGTTCTGGAGGATCTGGGGACCAGTATTCCTCTGCCCCCGCTAACTACAACTTCCAGTGGGAAGTCAGCGACTCTACTTCAGGCAATGACTTCGGCCACGGGGAACAAGCAAGCAACGGGGTCGTCCAGGGCAGGTGAAGTGAAGCCATCAATAAAGCTTTACAGAAATCAATTAATTTCTTCTGAATTTTTTGTCGCTCTTTGTTTACAACTTTGTAAATACCTGTAGTACTAGTAGAATATTCTAATTATATACAAAGATATATATGTATGTATGTAGTTCTTCACACACCTAAACTCTTTTTCTACCACTCCTTCAGGTACTACGTGAGGCTGCCAGACACTCGTCTCCAGAATGTGGAGTACACCGCTGACGACTCCGGCTACCACCCCGTCGTCACCTACGAAGGCCAGGCCCAGTTTGGCGGCGGAGGTGGAAAGGGATCTGGTCAAGCCGGAGGCTACTACCCCTAGTCCGCAGCGGAGGTGGACAAGGATGTTTTGATTAACCCGGAGGCTACTTTCATGCCTAGATCTGTAGTACCATTCTCATTAGCAGTTTTTGTTCTACTATTGCATTTAATATTTTAAGGAAAAAACGAAACGCCCTTACTTTGTTTACATCACATTCAAAACGGGCACAGTGCCCCTAAATATTATCATGTACCAAATAAATCAAGCAGGTTTTGATAAATATTTTGTACTTCGTTGATTTATGTGTAAATAAATAATTGTCAGAATACTGTCAGAGTATTTAGTAAGCCTCTTAGTCTTAGTCTGTTTTTATAAACTCATTGGATATATCACTCAAATTGTTTCCTAACTGGCAGCCATTGCTATCTCTCCTATTCTTTCCTAGATAGAACTCAATAAATAAGAGTGATGTAAATGAATTGTGAGATAAATGAAAAGAATGCTGAATATCTAAATAAATGACATACCAAGAAGGATAAGAGAAAAAGATGACCACAACCAGACCAACTAGGATAGCCAAGCTAATGGTTAAGACCATAGACAAAAAAAGATAAATGCAAGAAACTGAGGTAGCATGGACGCCCAAATTACCCGTTACCGACATAGACAAAGAAAGATAAAAGTGGCAGACAAGAAAACTCAAAAGAGAATTCCACAAAACTACAAAAATCAAAATCAAAGAATTCTTCGCTAATGAAAAAAAAGGTAAAAAAAAAAAAGAAAAAAAAATGTGTAATTGACCTTTGAGAAACTGACGAGTATTGTCATTTTCAAAATTTGCACAAATGATCCCGAAGTATAACTACAATTGAAAAAAAAAAAAAAAAAAATTCTCATACGACACAAAAACTAGGAAAAACAATAACTGCAACTTTGATTTACTAAGCTACTGGGACAGCAGATATTTACAGAGGTCTTATCTCTTGTAATTGGTTAGTAAGATACACGTGCAACAGTTAGGTGTCTTTATTCCGAAACGTTTCGCCTACACAGTAGGCTTCTTCAGTCGAGTACAGAAAAGCAGCAGAAGCAGTAGAGATGCAAGAACAATGTACTCAGTCCATCACTCTATGTTCCAGACTTTGGAGCAAAACTCTTCTCCAGGCTGAGGGACTGACCACCTCAACACTATATCATCAAGGATGATGGACTGATTACATCATCTTCCCATCTCTACTGCTCCTGCTGACTCTTCTGTACTTGACTGAAGAAGCCTACTGTGTAGGCGAAACATTTCGGAATAAAGACACCTAACTGTTGCCTATGTGTCTCACTTATCAAGACGTTGTTTTGTTGGAGGAACATTCTTTAGTTTCCAGATGCTTGTCACTTTGCTTTCCTCTATTTATTCGTTAACATTTCTAGCTCATTGAGCTAGTTATTAGATAAACAATTTATTTTCTAGCTCGTCGAGCTACTTTGATTTATTGAAGTTCAGCTTCTCTAGTAAGTACAATGTGTCAAGGCTGCCCATTTTTTGAGTTTTGTGTGGCAGATTCAGGTCTCCGGAGGAAGTTTTTGAAAGCTGTTTATATGCATAACTTCATCGGCTGTAACTGCAGAACTGAAAGGCGAAGCGAATATCGAAACCTCTTCCTTGGTGCTGTTAAGTTATTCTATTGCTGCTGTTAGGTAAGGATAATATCGTTGCTTTGTTGCCCCTGACGTATGTTGATGAATTGGATTTTTTTGACGTGTGTAATTTTCCTTTCAAATTCTGGTTTATAGAAAGAGACATCTCTATCTCTCTCTCTCTGTAACTTCATGCAGTTATTGCGGTTATGGCTTGTGATCTCGTCTAGTTGTTTTGTCATTCAAGTTTCTTTGGTTTAATTATTTCCTCTTTTATTTTTTTGGTATGTTTTCTCTTTCGATATTCGTTTTTTTTCTAAAATGGTTCTACATCTTAACGTTGTTTGCATCGAGCAGTTCTATCAAGGAAAAAGATGGGAAGGAAGAGGTAGAGACGGGAGAGGGAGGTATATGGTAGGTGAGGGGGGAAAGCGAAGTGAGGAGAAAGAAGGGCAGATGAAAGGAGATCAAGGGAAAAGAGAATAGGGATAAGATGGCGAAGGAGTGTAGGTGAATGGAGGAGAGAAAAGCCTCTTGTTTTTAAGTTGAAGCTGAGATCTTGTGTCATTGGCGTTGCCCTGTGCGTGATTGAATAGGATTAATGAGGCCATAAAGGAGACACTTGAGTAACATTTGGGCATTTTTATAAAGGTATAAAGATATTCAAATGTTGCACAAAGTGTCTCACTTATCAACTTGTCGATTTTCTAAATCATTTGTCCAGATGAATGTGGTCATCTTGATCGTCACTTTCGCTGATTCATGATATAACTCGTCCTGGCCAATAGCAAAAGGGAATACGTCTTTTCCAACCTTCCAGCTATATTAATATACTAATTTTTTGGCAACATATATAGTTACAGGGAAACTTATTATCCGACAATGATTAGAACTGACATCAGGTGCCAATTTGTATGACATTTCAACGGATTCTTGAAACGATATACACAAAGGTTCACGAAATTACTCGATATTTTTTTATATTTATTTATTTACTCATGTATAAACTTGAAACTAAATAGTTTGTCAAAACCTGCTTGACTTATTTAGTAAATAATATAAAAAAAAAATATTAAGATCACTTTGAAAGTATTTTACAATACAAAGATCAGGACAAGAAGGGCACTACAGCTTAATTATAAATGCAGAACAAGAGGGAAGACAGTTAAAGAGGTTCGCGCAGCTGGGCCTCCGGCTTGACCACAAGATCCTGTCTTTTTTCCACTGCTTCTAGGGATAGTAGCCTCCGGTTTGACCAGAAGCTCCACCTCCACCTCCGCCGCCAAACTGGGCCTGGCCTTCGTAGGTGACGACGGGGTGGTAACCGGAGTCGTCAGCGGTGTACTCCACATTCTGGAGACGAGTGTCTGGCAGCCTCACGTAGTACCTGAAGAAGTGGTAGAAACACGAGAGTCAGTGTCCGTGTATGATTGTGCTTCTGTTACGGTCTACATAAAAATATAAAGCAACATATGAATGCTCAATGAGCAGCTATAAGGCGTTGAACATATCGAAGAGCCTCTTGGACCTGTAAAGCTGTTAGTGATCCTTTCAACTCACTTGCCCTGGACGACCCCGTTGCTTGCTTGTTCCCCGTGGCCGTATTCATTGCCTGAAGTAGCGTCGCTGACGTCCCACTGGAAATTGTAGTTGGCGGGGGCAGAGGAATATTGGTCCCCAGATCCTCCAGACCCACCACTACTTGGGACGCCGTAGCCCTGAGGGGCCGCCCTGGCCACTGCCATGACTGTCACAGAGAGTACCAGAGCCACTGTCTGAAGAGAGAGGAATAACTGTGAACAAGTGAGTATGATGGATATTTCTGTAGTGAGCAAACGCAATGTTAAGGGTAAGAACCTAGAGAGTGTTTAGGTACTAGGCAGGAGTATTTAGGTACTAGGCAGGAGATTGCATACTGCGTATAGTAATACGATGTCTTAAGTTAGGAATGAAGTTAGTGGGGTGGACATCATGAATAACTGTAGGCCTATGCTAAATAGCGAATCTTATACTCGGTGTCGTGTCAGCTGCGGTAAAGTACCTTCATAGTTGTGTCTGATATCTTGAGGTGAAGCTGAAGTGATAGCCAGACGTCCTCGCTCCGTCTTTTATATTTCCAAAGAAAACTGGCAAATCACTACACGGAAGAAACCTTGGATGACGTCATTACAACAATCCATGACTCGTCATCACTGACGGTGTCACGAGGCTTCACAAAAAAAAAAAAAAATAGCGTTTTGATAAGAGAAAATTCTCGACAAATAAGAGAATTTTGCTAATTCTATGCATAATAGACATAGGCAATGTACCCAATGTATGTACTCCAGACATTGTCCTCACCTTGTAAGAAAATAGTACCTGGCACTACCTACCTGGAGGGTATTCCGGGGATCAACGCCCCCGCGGCCCGGTCCACGACCAGGCCTCCCGGTGGATCACGGCCTGATCAACCAGGCTGTTACTGCTGGCCGCACGCAGACCAACGTACGAACTGCAGCCCGGCTGATCCGGCACCGACTTTAAGTACCTGTCCAGCTCCCTCTTGAAGGCAGCCAGGGGCCTATTGGTAATTCCCCTTATGCATGGTGGGAGGCTGTTGAACAGTCTTGGGCCCTGGACACTTATAGTGTTTTCTCTTAGTGTATCAATGGCGCCCCTGGTCACCTTTGTCATGGAAAACCATTGAATTTTAAACAGGCTGAAGGATGTTCCTTTGATTGTTATTTATATATAAAATTGTCATGATAAAATTTCTGAAGAAACAAAAAATCTAAACTGGCAGAGAATAGCAGAGAGAGAGAGAGAGAGAGAGAGAGAGAGAGAGAGAGAGAGAGAGAGAGAGAGAGAGAGAGAGAGAGAGAGAGAGAGAGAGAGAGAGAGAGAGAGAGAGAGAGAGAGGGGCCCTCAAACTGTATTTATCCAACTGCCATTAATTATTACAAGAAGGGGCGCACTCTAGATTAACTTTTCTCTAAATCTCTGTTGCTGGTGAAACAAAGAAGTTTCAGGCTCACCGGAGTCTTTAATTTCCCACATTCTAGTCTATTCTCTAATAGGCCGATTAAGGAAGTTCTGAATTATAAAGTCAACCAGCTTGATTCTCCCTATTTATATCTCTTACAAAGTTTAGCCTCTCGTGTTGACACTCAGCACTACCACCAGCTCAGTCATTGCTCTCTGTGCTGTCTCTTCAGTATTGGCTTTGATATTCATCATTCTTCCCTTATTTATATTCCTAGAATCTATCACAGTATGGCTCCAGCTGTGGGTCATCATATGACTAAGACCCGCATCAGGAAACACTTGTCCTGTTTCCTGACAAACCTAATTACTTACCTAGAGTATGGAACTATCAAGAACATCATTCCTGGGGGACACTTGATGAAGCAGGAGACAAGTAGCACTGCTGATTACATATGGAGAGAGATTTAAAGACTTTATTATTATTATTATTATTGTTATTATTATTATTAATCATAGCGCTTCGTTATGATGATGATGATGATAATAATAATAATAATAATAATAATAATAATAATAATAATAATAATAATAATAATAATAATAATAATAATAATAATAATAATAATAAAATAATAATAATAATATTAATAATAA
This sequence comes from Cherax destructor, assembly GCA_009830355.1. Classification (NCBI taxonomy): domain Eukaryota; kingdom Metazoa; phylum Arthropoda; class Malacostraca; order Decapoda; family Parastacidae; genus Cherax; species Cherax destructor. The sequence goes on from WNWK01002226.1 coordinate 170,846, forward strand.
AGTCTTCAAATCTCTCTCCATAACTGATCAGGAGTGCTACTTGTCTCCTCATTCTTTTATATTCTTTCTCTGTATCAAGTGGCCTCAGGAAAGCTATTCTTGAATTGTCACATTAGTTATCTTGGTTTCGGGTGTAATTTTTTTTCTATTACTCTTTTCTCTGACGTGTTTCCTTCCTGCTTAGAGTTTGCATATTTTTTTCAGTGGAGGAAGAGAGAAGAAGGAGGAGGAGGAGGAGGTAAGGATAATGACCTTGTGGGAGTGTTAGGACCTGGGTGTGGTGGTGGTGGAACTTAGGGATGCTCTGGTGTTCAAAGAGGGTAGTAGTAGTAGTAGTAGTAGTTACTAGTTATCAAAGACACTTGTCGATAGACACTTGGCCTGTACTCGCCTAATTGTGGTTCCAGGTGTGTGTGTGTGTGTGTGTGCGCGCGTGTGCGTGCGTGTGTGTGTGATCTTTTCTTAAAACTATGTATGGAATCTGCCTCCACTGCCTCGTCGTTCAGGTCATTTCACTTGCCGACCACCCTGAGGCTCTTAAGAAATACTTCCTGACATCCCTGGGACTTCTGTGTCTTTAACTTTCATCTTTACCCTTGTGTACCTGTGGCCCGCCTCTCAAACAGTCTATCCTTGTCCACCCTATCAAGTCCTCTGAGTATTTTTTTATGTCACTCCCCTGCCTTCCCTGGTTCTTCTGTCAGCTAAAGTTGTCGGGCTCAATTTCTTTAGCCTTTCCTAATAGCTTATTTTCCTCAGCTCTGCAACTAGCCTTATCTCTTACTTTTTCACATTCTCTAGTTTCTTAACATTCTTTATCAGGTGAGGGTTCCATGCTGGTGCTGCGTGCTGGAAGATCAACCTGACATACGTTGCATATATTGCCATGATTGATTCTGCATTGGCTGCAGAGGAGTTTATTCAGATGATATGTATGTCTGGCCATATGTTTAGTACTCTGCTCAACCCTAGGTCTCTTTTTTTCTTGAGGGAGGTCTGCACCCTCTTCCCCCGAGCCTATATTTAATTTCCGGTCCAATTTTCATAATCTTGTACTTGCTGAGGTTGAAGTCACATAGCTGCTTGTCTGATCAGTCTTGCTGTTTGTCCTGATGCATTTCTAGCCTTTCATTGTCCCGTACGGTATTTATTCTCCTCATTAATTTTGGTCACCCTCAGTCACGGAAATATGTCTCTATCTCTTCCGCTATGTCATTCACATATACCAGACACAGTACTGATTCTATTACCGATACTTGTAGAATCCTTCTTGGTATCCTTACCCTTTCTCACCTTCTTTCTAGGATAATCATTCTTCATCTCCCACTAATAAGGTACTCGTTGATGCACTGTAAAGTATTCCCTCTTATTACAAGCTGCTCTTCATGTTCTCGCCTCAGTTTCTTGTGAAGAGCAGTATTAAATGTCTTCATGCTTGCAGTATTAAATGTCTTCATGATGTCCAAGGATATTTAATCCAGCTATGCCTCTCTCTTCTGCCTCGCTTGTTACTCGTTCTTCTTATTAAACCACTTTCCTCCAGGTGGTCCACATCTCTGTTTCCGATTTTCTTCTCTGTTAGTTGACAAAGTGCGCACGTCACTGATGTTCGTCTGTAGTTTAACACTTCCTGTTTGTCTCCCTTCTTAAATATTATGAATGTATTTGCTGTCTTACTGATCTCAGGCAACTGTCCCGTATACACCGTCTTGCCGATTTTAGTAACTCTTTCAAATAGTGCTTCTGGTCCCTCTTGCAGAATCCACACACAACCCGCACATATAAAAGAGAGGAGCTTACGACGACGTTTCGGCCCGACTTGGACCATTTACAAAGTCACACTAACACACAGAGACAGAGGAAGGGTATTTATAGGCAGGCAGACAGGGGAGGGTACAAGAGAGTGGGGAAATGATGGAGTAAGTAGTGGAAGTAGTAGTAGTAGTAATAGTAGTAGATGAGACAGTCATATGGGAAGGAGCACTGCAATGAGGCTAGCGGCCCGCAAAGGTGGGACGAGAGGGAAGAAAGGCGAATAAAATGAAGGACAAATACAAGGCAAAAGAGAAGAAAGAAAGGAAAACCCATAGGAGAAAAAAGGAGAAGGGGGAAGAGAAGAAAGGGAAGGAATCAGGTTAAGTCACGGGTGTTCTGAAGTTTAGAGCATTTAACAATGTAATGAGAGAGGAAAGCATCAACAGAGACAAAGCCAGGGCTAAGATTCATACAGGGAAAGTTGTGTATAAGGGAGGATTCAACCAGGCGGCGACTATGAAAGTTAGACGTAGGGTAGACAGTTTTAGCAGAAGACCAATCAATAGGATGACTGTGATCTCTGACATGACAGAAAAGAGCATTATTAGTGTCGGCAAGCCTAACACTATTTTTGTGCTCCTTGAGTCTGTCAGAAAGAGATCGGCCTCATTGCAGTGCTCCTTCCCATATGACTGTCTCCTCTACTACTATTACTACTACTACTACTTCCACTACTTACTCCATCATTACCCCACTCTCTTGTACCCTCCCCTGTCTGCCTGCCTATAAATACCCTTCCTCTGTCTCTGTGTGTTAGTGTGACTTTGTAAATGGTCCAAGTCGGGCCGAAACGTCGTCGTAAGCTCCTCTCTTTTATATGTGCGGGTTGTGTGTGTGTATTGTTCCAGTCACGGTATTGTGCCTTTTTGTTATTTATTTGCAGAATCCATTGTGGCTCCTTGGCAAGCCCCATTGCCTTTGATTTAGTCGGCTCACTAAAAAAAATAACTCTTACCCTGTTTTGTGTATGGTGAATAATACCTGTTGGTTTACCCATCCTCTTTGGCTCTCTGGTGTTGCCTCAGTTTCCCCTCTAGAACACTATCAATTATTTGATCAACACCTCAAGGATTTCCTTGGCGTTTCTCGTGAGCTTTCCTCCTTCCTTCTTCAGTCTTAATACCTAGTCTTTCACTGCCGTCTTTTTGATGGGATTGTGAAGCAGTTTGGGTTCAGACTCTGGCTTTCGCGGGTGTATCATTGTCAGGTTGTCGCTTAGATTCTCTATTCACTCGTGCATATTCGATTCTAGTTCCTCAGCTCACCTCTCTATCTTCTTCTGTCCTTCTCTTTCTGTAGTTTCCTACGCTCTTGTAATGTCGTGTTCTCTCTCTCTCTCTGTGTCTTTGTACCAGTTTCTTTTTTTACCAATTTATCTTCTGGGTGTGATGTTATACTCTGCGTCCTGGTACCTCAGACGTTCTGGTACCTCAGACGTCCTGGTACCTCAGACGTTCTGGTACCTCAGACGTCCTGGTACCTCAGACGTCCTGGTACCTCAGACGTCCTGGTACCTCAGACGTCCTGGTACTTCAGGCTTCCTGGTACTCCAGGCGTTATGGCACTCCAGGCGTTCTGGTACTCCAGGCGTTATGGCACTCCAGGCATTCTGGTACTCCAGGCGTCCTGGTACTCCAGGCATTCTGGTACTCCAGGCTTCCAGGTACTCCAGGCTTCCAGGTACTCCAGGCATCCTGGTACTCCAGGCTTCCTGGTACTCCAGACTTCCTGGTACTTCAGGCATCCTGATACTCCAGATATCCTGGTACTCCAGGCTTCCTGGTACTTCAGGCATCCTGATACTCCAGACATCCTGGTACTCCAGGCTTCCTGGTACTTCAGGCATCCTGATACTCCAGACGTCCTGGTACCTCAGACGTCCTGGTACTTCAGGCTTCCTGGTACTCCAGGCGTTATGGCACTCCAGGCGTTCTGGTACTCCAGGCGTTATGGCACTCCAGGCATTCTGGTACTCCAGGCGTCCTGGTACTCCAGGCATTCTGGTACTCAGGCTTCCGGTACTCAGGCTTCGGTACTCCAGGCATCCTGGTACTCCAGGCTTCCTGGTACTCCAGACTTCCTGGTACTTCAGGCATCCTGATACTCCAGATATCCTGGTACTCCAGGCTTCCTGGTACTTCAGGCATCCTGATACTCCAGACATCCTGGTACTCCAGGCTTCCTGGTACTTCAGGCATCCTGATACTCCAGACGTCCTGGTACCTCAGACGTCCTGGTACTTCAGGCTTCCTGGTACTCCAGGCGTTATGGCACTCCAGGCGTTCTGGTACTCCAGGCGTTATGGCACTCCAGGAATTCTGGTACTCCAGGCGTCCTGGTACTCCAGGCATTCTGGTACTCCAGGCTTCCAGGTACTCCAGGCTTCCAGGTACTCCAGGCATCCTGGTACTCCAGGCTTCCTGGTACTCCAGACTTCCTGGTACTTCAGGCATCCTGATACTCCAGACATCCTGGTACTCCAGGCTTCCTGGTACTTCAGGCATCCTGATACTCCAGACATCCTGGTACTCCAGGCTTCCTGGTACTTCAGGCATCCTGATACTCCAGACATCCTGGTACTCCAGGCTTCCTGGTACTCCAGACTTCCTGGTACTTCAGGCATCCTGATACTCCAGACATCCTGGTACTCCAGACTTCCTGGTACTTCAGGCATCCTGATACTCCAGACATCCTGGTACTCCAGGCTTCCTGGTACTTCAGGCATCCTGGTACTCCAGGCTTCCTGGTACTCCAGGCTTCCTGGTACTTCAGGCATCCTGGTACTCCAGGCTTCCTGGTACTCCAGACTTCCTGGTACTTCAGGCATCCTGATACTCCAGACATCCTGGTACTCCAGGCGTCCTGGTACTCCAGGCGTCCTGGTACTCCAGGCTTCCTGGTACTCCAGGCTTCCTGGTACTTCAGGCATCCTGGTACTCCAGGCTTCCTGGTACTCCAGACTTCCTGGTACTTCAGGCATCATGATACTCCAGACATCCTGGTACTCCAGACATCCTGGTACTCCAGGCTTCCTGGTACTCCAGACTTCCTGGTACTTCAGGCATCCTGATACTCCAGACATCCTGGTACTCCAGGCTTCCTGGTACTCCAGGCGTCCTGGTACTCCAGGCGTCCTGGTACTCCAGACATCCTGGTACTCCAGACTTCCTGGTACTCCAGGCGTCCTGGTACTCCTGGCGTCCTGGTACTCCAGGCGTCCTGGTACTCCAGGCGTCCTGGTACTCCAGGCGTCCTGGTACTCCAGGCGTCCTGGTACTCCAGGCGTCCTGGTACTCCAGGCGTCCTGGTACTCCAGGCGTCCTGGTACTCCAGGCATCCTGGTACTCCAGGCGTCCTGGTACTCCTGGCTTCCTGGTACTCCAGGCGTCCTGGTACTCCAGGCGTCCTGGTACTCCAGGCGTCCTGGTACTCCAGGCGTCCTGGTACTCCAGGCGTCCTGGTACTCCAGGCGTCCTGGTACTCCAGGCGTCCTGGTACTCCAGGCGTCCTGGTACTCCAGGCGTCCTGGTACTCCAGGCGTCCTGGTACTCCAGGCGTCCTGGTACTCCAGGCGTCCTGGTACTCCAGGCGTCCTGGTACTCCTGGCAATTCCTTCTTTTATGTATGTTATTGTGTTGGACTTTTCCATATTCACTTTAATTTTATTTCGTATTTTCTCTACATTATTTGCATACAACAGTGGAACCAGAGAAGGGAATGGGAGAGAAAAGGGAATGATGAGGAAGACAGGTGGGGGAAGGAGGTGAAGGTCAAGAAAATGAGACAGAAAGAGGTGAAGGGAAGGAGGTGAGAGAGAATAAGAACTGAGAGTTGAGCTTCGTGGCACAGGATAACTACACTGAGAGGGATTTTCTTTTATCCTTATTATAAGGATTAAAATATTCTTGACAGGTGGCGAACTGGTGATATGCTGCCTTGATGACCCTCGTACTCACTTAGTTGTACTCACCTATTTGTGGTTGCAGGGGTCGATTCATAGCTCCTGGCCCCGCCTCTTCACTGGCCGCTACTGGGTCACTCTCCCTCGCGCGCGCGCGTGTGTGTGTGTATGTGAGTATGGGTTATGAGGTCAATGGTATTATCACTTGAACTTCCTTTTAATTTAACACGGCTTTCTAAACAGTCTATTTAGTATAATTCACTTTGTTCCAGGCTGAGGGACTGACCACCTCAGAACTACGTCTTCAAGGGTAATATGGACTGATTACATCGTCTTCACATCTCCACTGCTGCTGCTGCCTCCTCTGTACTCGACTGAAGAAGCCTACTGTGTAGGCTTCTTCAATCGAGTTCCACACGTGTCTTACCAACTTCTCGGTATCGTATACCATTATCATATTTCACAATTCTTTAACAAGATAGTTATTAAAATCTATTTTTTAAAACGCTGTAATGAGAAGACTTTCTCCATGTCACATAATATAATTAACAGCAGCCGCCGATACAGTTTTGTTTATGATCTCCGCTACGGCCTCAAAAAAACAAACTATAAAAAAATAATAGGTTAGCTAAATTCTTCACAATATTTTATCATTTGTTTATTTACACGCTTATAATCTCAGTACAAAATATTTTGTCAAAACCTGCTTGATTTATTTAGTACAAAGCAAAAAAAAAAAAAGCCCATATTCAAGAGATATTTTCAATATTGTTTTATATGTTATGGGCAGCACGAAGGTGTTTCATAAGCTTTTCCTCTATAACATAATGAGTTCAAAATAAACATAAGAAGGGTTCTCTGTACATTCTCTAGATCTGCAAAGCTTAAACGATAGCGTAGGGCATAGACAGCTATGGAGACTCGTCCTGCTGGACCAGGGGCAGCAGCCTCTGTCCATTTCCGCTGTGGGATAGGGATAGTAGCTTCTAGCTTGCCCGGAAGATCAGTCCATCTCTGTTGCGGACTAGGGGTAGTAGCCTCCGGCTTGACCAGAAGATCCACCTCCACCTCCGCCCCCAAACTGTGCCTGGCCTTCGTAGGTGACGACGGGGTGGTAGCCGGAGTCGTCAGCGGTGTACTCCACCTGCTGGAGACGAGTGTCTGGCAGCCTCACGTAGTACCTGAAGGAGGAAAATGAACACGAGGCTTAATGTGTTTGTGTGAAAAACTACATACAAATATTGAGCAACATAAGAATATATATCTTTATATTTATTTAGAAAATTATTTCAGGAGAAGTGCACTTGTACTTTTAATAAAAAAAATCGCAAAAATTGACTAGTAAAGCGTTAATGATGGTTTCAACTCACTTGCCCTGGACGATTCCGTTACTTGCTTGTTCCCCGTGGCCGTAGTTATTGCCTGAAGTAGCGTCGCTGACGTCCCACTGGAAGTTGTAGTTAGCGGGGGCAGAGGAATACTGGTCCCCAGATCCTCCAGACCCACCAATACCAGGGACGCCGTAGCCCTGAGGGGCCGCCCTGGCCGCTGCCATCACCGCCACAGAGAGTACCAGAGCCACTGTCTGAAGGGAGACGAAAGGGAGTAAAAACTTTGTTGGAGGATGGAAAAGATAATTATAGTTGGGTTTTCTGTAGTGTACAAAAGCAGTCCTAACATGCCCTCGACCTGCAGAGAGCTGGGGTATCAGGTATGGCCCGGGGTACCAGGATACCTTTATGAGCCTGAGGCACAAGGCATGAGCCTAAGACACCCGGTTATGGGCTCGCAGACTGTGCATAATGATTGTCTTATGGCAGGAATGAGAATAATGAATAGGTGAACTTCGCAAATAGCGAATCTCATTGAACTTGCTAGTAGGCCATCATGCAGATACCTTCATAGCTGCCTTTGATGTCTTGAGGCGAGAGCTGAACTGCTGGGCAGTCATCTTCGCTTTGTCTTTTATACTTCCAAAGAACACTGTTACATCACGACGTTCATTGTGCCTTAGGATGACTTAGCCACAACAATTCACGAATCTCTTCGCTGTTTAGGGCACCAGAGAGGGACGGCTTTTATCACTTCTACAAGAATATAACAATAATAATAACTGATAACTTACAAAATGTGAGAATTCGTCGTATAATACTGAGACTCTACCTAATAAAAGTACACTGGATATATGTGAACACAGGACATTATACACAAACTGCTTAAATGGAGTGAAATAAGAATGGGGACTGTTACAAGTGGCGTATCACAAGGATTAGTTTTGCGACTCTTGTTGTTCAAAACTTATATTAATGACAACGAGGAAATTAAAAAAATTCCTTGTGAGTAAATTCAGTGACGACACAAAAAGATAGAAAGATAAATATATTTGGAAGAGGATACCAATGAATTTTAGTAAGATTTGAACAAGTTAACGTCGAGAACCGAAAAGTGGCAAATGCAGTTCAGTGTGGAAAAAGTGCAAAGCAGTAGTAGTCTATGGTAATGAAAACAACCTTTGCTCTTATAAGTGATGCAGAACGTGATCATACAGAATGTGAAAAAATCTGGGAGTCATGATAAGCAGAAATCTGAAGCCAAAACAACAGTGCTCAAGTAAAAGGCTTTATATCAAGATTTATATCAAGAAGTACAAGTAAAGGGAGGTCAAAGGTTGTGAAATAAAGGCACATATGCCCACCTAGGACATTTTACAGAGACGCCTTTCCTCCGGTTACTTTTTGTATCCTAAAACAGAAAACTGAAAGTAGAAGATGAATCGATACCGACAGCATGTCTGAAAGGATATCTTACTGGATAAATTTTAAGGTGTCAGGATCGAAGGCATCCAATAAAAATATCCTAATACAGAGATAATAGTAGCAGCACAACTATAGTGAGATGGGTTGAGCTCCAGAATGACGTGTCAACATCACGTTACAGTGGTCTCCAGACTGGGTAATATCCTGTTGATCAACAATTTGGATATAGTATGACTTCCGGATTTTTGATGATTTGTGTTACTGACGGCAATTAGCGCAGCCTCTATACACTTTCGTGGTCGCATATATATATATATATATATATATATATATATATATATATATATATATATATATATATATATATATATATATAACACACACTCGTTCTTAGTTATTTCTGTATTAGGACTGAAGAAGACACTCGTGGCGAAACGTTTCCTTTAATACATGTCCTGAACTGTACATCAGTGCCTTTTTCCACATTTTGTCAATTTCACCATGCCATTTATTCCCTTCATTAGGCTTGTTCCTGAGTGATGGCACGAGTTTGGTAAACAACTCTTCTCTGTAACCTCTCCAGTGTCTCCTCATTTACGTAATTTAGGGACCCAGACTGATGATGTATGTTTAATAGTGTGTATAATGGTGTGATGTAAATGGTTTAGATAACCGACACTTGGGAATCTTTATTGAGGGAACGGAGGAAATGGTATACAATACCCATAAGCTGATAAGACACATGTGCAACAGTTAGGTATCTTTATTCCGAAACGTTTCGCCTACCCAGTAGGCTTCTTCAGTCGAGTACAGAGGAGTCAGCAGAAGCAGTAGAGATGTGAAGACGATGTCATCAGTCCATCACCCTTGACGACGTAGTTTTGAGGTGGTTAGTCCCTCAGTCTGACTAGAAGTTTCTAGCTGGGGAAATCTAGCATTCTGTTAGCTTTACTACTCTCAGATAGGCAGTGTTAGGTAGTTTGGAGGTCGTTGTTTGTGGTCGCTTCAAGATCCCTTTCTCTTAAATCAGTCGATTTGAGAAATATTCTGTAGTCATGTTTAAGATTGGATTCCCTATACACGTGAGACACAGCAGCATCATGGAAGGCGGGGGATGATAGATGAAGAGAGAAGGCCGAGTGTGATGTATGCACGAACGAGAGAGCAAGAGAGAGAATCACAACCAGAGTTATGCAACATGAGAAGCGTCATAGACAATCACACGGAAGACGAGCCAGCGGTTCGCTCTCTCTCTCCATCCATGTCTAAATATGCATGATTCTCACCACACCCACCACGCCACAAGCACATACTACAGACACACGCCACAGCCACACGCCACAAGTACATACTACAGACACACGCCACAGCCACACGCCAAAAGTACATACTACAGCACACGCCACAGCCACACACCACAAGTACATACCACAGCCACACACCACACCCAACACACCACAAGTACATACCACAGCCACACGCCACAGCCACACGCCACAAGTACATACCACAGCCACACGCCACAGCCACACACCACAAGTACATACCACAGCCACACACCACACCCAAACACCACACCCACACGCCACAAGTACATACCACAGCCACACGCCACAGCCACACGCCACAAGTACATACCACAGCCACACACCACAGCCACACTACCAGCACTAAGTCCCACAAGAGCCAAATAAATAAAGACTTAACCGACTGTATGTAGATTACTAAATTAGCTATTGGCTTAGCACTTCCCCATGAAATAATAATAATAATAATAATAATAATAATAATAATAATAATAATAATAATAATAATAATAATACTGTTCTACGTGATCCTAATCATTGTTGAGTAATTCATCAGAGGCTTTATCAAGTCGATACAGCAGCAGATGAGGTAATCAGTCCCTCAGGTGGGTGTTGAAACTAGGGACAGTAGAAGATGGGGTAATGTCTGATGAGACATATTTATTACAAAAAACATTTCGGTCCTGAGACCTTGATCAAGATCCCAGGACCGAAACGTTTTCTAAAATAAATTTGTCTTGGTGTTTGCTCATGTGATGTTACAAGCAGTTCCAGCAACAATCACAACCTACTCCAGAGATGCTTATAATTATAGCCATAATTTTTAAAGGGGCAGACGAGTAAGCCAGCGGAAGGCCTTGGTCAGATGACCAAAAGTTCCACCGGCTGGGGGTCATCATGTGACTAAGACCCGCCTCAGGAAACACTTGTCCTCTTTCCTAACCTAACCTAACCTACTTCACTGAATCTTCAATTTTACACAGTTGACGCTAAGCGTAATTATTACGTTGTTGTATTTCTGAATTTACAACCAATCGTCTGTTGTCAGAAGTTATATATTCTGGAGGAGCCATGAAGGAATAACCTCATCTTGTTTATCTGGACAAGGACAAAAATTATCGTCATTATTATTGTATAACGACGTTTCGTATTGAACCTTTTATTCTCCTACTCTTATTCTCTCCCGTTTATTTAGACTATGTTTCGCTCACACCTGAGCGAAACGTAGAAATAAGAACCGGCTCTGCCAGAAAACAATGTGATTTTTGTCTGTCACCTTTCTGCCATCAACTTTGCGGGGAAAGCGTTAAAACCGTTGGGGTTGGTCACACAACGGCCTCGGGAAAGGGTAGGTAGTAAATTAGTTTTGATCCTATTCCTTGGATCAAGAGCCCTTCATCAACATCAACGTATGTCCTTGATGGGAGGTGGCCTATAAATTGCTGTCAGTGCAGCTGCTTCCTAACACCTGTTGCCTCTGTTCACCTAACAGTAAGTAGGTACCTGGGTGTTAAGGTCCTAACACCTGTTGCCTCTGTTCACCTAACAGTAAGTAGGTACCTGCGTGTTAAAGTCCTTATACCCGTTGCCTTTGTTCACCTAACAGTAAGTAGGTACCTGGGTGTTAAAGTCCTTATACCCGTTGCCTTTGTTCACCTAACAGTGTTAGCAGACTGGTGTGGGTGGCATCTTGGGGAAGAGAACTAAAGAACCCTCCCCAGTTAACAACCCCGAGAAAATCCTCATAATCCTTATTATTATTACGGGTGAGGGCTAAACCCGTAGGTATTATACAGCGCTTGTGGTTGTGGGAGAAGGGGATGGAAGGCATTCAGGCTCAATTTAGGGAACTGGAGCACAGATCCAATTCCCTAGATCAAGAGCCCCTCACCAGCGTCAAGGAACCTCCCTTGAGGGATGGGGGGTCTTGATATATCCTAAGCTAATAACCTAAAACAATATCTAACACCTTTCTCACTTAGCGTCACCTGAAGAAGACCTCATCTACTGTATACTTATCTAATGTATACTCATAAACTGTATACTCATCTACTGTATACTCATCTACAGTATACTCATCTACTGTATAATTATCTACTGTATAATCATCTACTGTATACTCATCTACTGTATAATCATCTACTGTATACTCATCTACTGTAAAACCATCTACTGTATACTCATCTACTGTATACTCATCTACTGTATAATCATCTACTGTATACTCATCTACTGTATAATCATCTACTGTATAATCACACGTAAATAGTATACATTATTTATCCTATTCTTGATCACTTATAACATTACTGTATGTCTCTAGTGTATAAATTCTTTTCATCTACTGTTAACATCTCTGTTTCACTACGATATATTACTGTATATCTCACTGTTCTCTTTACTGTATAGTCTCTGTTAATCCTTATACCTTCTGTATAACATTAGTATACCTCTGTTAATCTTACTGTTATCACTACTGTTACAACTGTTATCATCTACTGAACCTCCGTTAACACCGATCTCATTCTTATAATCTCTACGTATAATCACTGAAATCATCACTTTATCCATATCTGTAACCTACGTATACTCCTTGGTATTCTTATGTATACCATTACTTTTCATCTACTGAACTCATCTACTGTATCTTATCTACTGTATAATCATCTATGTATATCATCACTGTATACTCATCTACGTATACTCATCTACTGTATATCATCTACTGTATATCATCTATGTATATCATCTACTGTATACTCATCTACTGTATAATCATCTACGTATAATCATCTACTGTATATCATCTACTGTATACTCATCTACTGTATATCATCTACTTATATCATCTATGTATAACATTACTGTATATCATCACTGTATAATCATCTACTTATATCATCTACTGTATATATCTACTTATATCATTATGTATATCATTACTGTATATCATCACTGTATATCATCTACTAATATCTACTTATAATCATTATGTATATCATTACTGTATATCATCACTGTAATCATCCTGTATATCATCTCTTAATCATCTCTGTTATCATCTACTGTATATCATCTACTGTATATCATCTCTATACTCATCTCTGTATATCATCTTGTATAATCATCACTGTATCTCATCTACTGTATAATCATCATGTATACATCTACTGTATATCATCACTTATAATCATCTATGTATATCATCTCATAATCATCTCTGTATATCATTACTGTATACTCATCTACTGTATTCATCTACTGTATATCATCTACTGTATATCATTACTGTATACTCATCTACTGTATATCATCTACTGTATAATCATCTACTGTATATCATACTGTATACTCATCTACTGTATAATCATCTACTGTATATATCTACTGTATACATCTACTGTATATATCTACTTATAATCATCTACTTATAATCATCTCTGTATATCATCTATGTATATCATCTACTGTATATATCTACTTATAATCATCTATTATTCATTACTGTATATCATCACTTATAATCATCTCTATATCATCTACGATATATCTACTGTATATCATCTACTGTATACTCATCTCTGTATATCATCTACTGTATATCATCTACTGTATATCATACTGTATAATCATCTATGTATACTCATCTACTTATAATCATCTACTTATATCATCTACTGTATATCATCTCTGTATACTCATCTACTGTATATCATCTCTGTATATCATCTACTGTATCTCATCACTGAATAATCATCTACTGTATACTCATCTACTGTATACTCATCTACTATATACTCATCTATGTATATCACACTGTATATCATCTACTGTATACTCATCTACTGTATACTATCATGTACTACTTGTATAATCATCTACTGTATACTCATCTACTGTATACTCATCTACTGTATAATCATGCTACTGTATAATCATCTACTGTATATCATCTACTTATAATCATCTACTGTATATCATCTACTGTATATATCTACTGTATATCATCTTCTTTATATCATCTACTGTATACTCATCTAGTGTATAATAATCTACTGTATACTCATCTTCTTTATACTCATCTACTGTATAATCATCTACTGTATACTCATCTACTGTATACTCATCTAATGTATACTCATCTACTGTATAATCATCTGCTGTATACTCATCTACTGTATGCTCATCTACTGTATACTCATCTACTGTATACTCATCTACTGTATAATAATCTACTGTATACTCATCTACTGTATAATCATCTGCTGTATACTCATCTACTGTATGCTCATCTAATGTATACTCATCTACTGTATAATCATCTACTGTATACTCATCTATTGTATAATCATCTACTGTATACTCATCTACTGTATAATCATCTACTGTATACTCATCTGCTGTATACTCATCTACTGTATAATCATCTACTGTATAATCATCTACTGTATACTCATCTACTGTATACTCATCTACTGTATACTCATCTACTGTATACTCATCTACTGTATAATCATCTACTGTATAATCATCTACTGTATACTCATCTACTGTATACTCTTCTACTGTATAATCATCTACTGTATAATATCTACTGTATACTCATCTACTGTATACTCATCTACTGTATACTCATCTACTGTATAATCATGTTTGAGATGGTCGCCGTTTGGAGGTAACCTCGTGTGCACCGAGGACTCTTGAGTAATTAAAAACCTTTTAGTTACGTAGTTAAGAACCCTTTAGGGTTCTTAACCATAAGTATTAAAAACCCTTTAGGGTTCTTAATACTTAATACTAAAGGGTTCTTATTTCTTAAAATTTTCATATTACGGTTTTATATTTTGACTTATTCATAATTTTACATAATTTTACGTATTTTTTTCTTCAGTTATGTGGTCTATGTAGAAGGTACTGAAACAATACATATTTAGTGTATATTACTGCAGGAGATTTATTTATATAAATTTGGAGTGTGCTGCACAAACTACAAACCAGTTTGTTTGTACAGAAACGAATTTACAGCGATAAGCTTAACAGCACTGTAATTTCTTGGAAGGTGTAGTATTTTCTAAGGAAGTACAGTACTTTCTAGGAAAGTACAGTACTGAAGTAAACGAAATAAGGCAAAAATTCATTGCCTGGCTGAAACGCATCACTTAAAAAAGGCAGAGACGGGAATGAAGGATTTAGGGGACATGTATGGTGTCCGTCGTTAGGTCCCGAGAACCTGTCTGGTATCCCTCACTCAGGAAAGAGAAGAAACTGATACTAATAACTTCAGAATGTGGCTGGTATCCCTCACTCAGGGCCGTTGGTATAATAGACGAGGTCTGTTTTCAAAAGGAGTGGTATGAGTAAATATTTGGTTATTTGCAAGAATTTAGAAGTAATGTTGAAAGTTTCGGAGATCATCACAGCAAAAGGTGAAGCTGAGTGAAGCCTTTACAAGAGGAGAGATCTGAGACCATTACACGGGAATAATGTATAATGCAGGTGGTGTCTGAGCTGGCTGCTGACATTACAACTGAGGGGGCTTGTGCTGACGTTGAAGTGGGTGAATTGTAGCTGGGGTTGTAAGTGGGTGTCGTAGGATATAGCTGCGGCTTAAGTTGATCAGCTATAGCTTGAAGCTGGAGCTGATACTGAGGCAGGTCGGCTATAGCCTGTAGCTAAAACTGGCGCTGAGGGGCGGCTATAAGTTTGTGTCGGAGCTGGTGTGGGCTGGGAGTACCCTTGATCACCAGAGGTAACCTGGCTACCAGCCCCATACGTGACGACGGGGTGAAAGCCGAGGTCATCAACTGTGTAGTCCACCTTCAGGTAACGATTGTCGGGGAGCTGGACGCAGTAGCCGGCTGAGGAGACAAGAATGAACTTAACAGAAGGATAGTAAATGCTGTCGTCCTGAGAGTAACTTTGAGGTAAGTGGATAAGGTGTTTGATCTACCAGAGAAGTAGTTAGGCTATAAGAAGATTATGGTATATCATAAATAACAAAAAAGGCACAATACCGTGACTGGAACATTGCTAAATGGCCTTTGGATGAAACTCTATGAAGTTTTGTGGCCTTCACACGAAATTTGTACCAGGAAGCATACATTCTGAGAAGGAATTGAAGTGTTGGTAGAATAACCCACAAAATGTTATGTAAACGGAAATAGAGGCAACTAATATGACACTGTGGCAACGTTTCGCTCTCCAGAAGCTTTGTCAAGTCGTTGCCACAATAAAACGTTGCCACAATAAAATGCCACATTGGTTGCACTTGTGTTTATTTGCCTAACAAGCAAATTTGATGTCCCAAAATAACTCACTAAATATCTGATAAAAATATATAACATATGGATTTGCATTCCTCATTTAATCAATGGATTTCTGCGTTTACTTAATTTACTTAGTCAAGAATGACTTTATTAAACCATGGTTAGGGAGTACATAGTACAATTATTAAACCATGGTTAGGGAGTACATAGTACAATTATTAAACCATGGTTAGGGAGTACATAGTACATTTATTAGAACATGGTTAGGGAGTACATAGTACATTTATTAAACATGGTTAAGGAGTACATAGTACATTTATTAAACATGGTTATTGAGTACATAGTACATTTATTAAACCATGGTTAGGGAGTACATAGTACATTTATTAAACCATGGTTGGGGAGTACATAATATATTTATTAGCCCATGGTTAGGGAGTACATAGTACATTTATTAGACCATGATTAGGGAGTGCATAGTACATTTATTAGACCATGGTTAGGGAGTACATAGTACATTTATTAAACATGGTTAGGGAGTACATAGTACAATTATTAAACCATGGTTAGGGAGTACATAGTATATTTATTAGATCATGGTTAGGGAGTACATAGTACATTTATTAGACCATGGTTAGGGAGTACATAGTACATTTATTAGACCATGGTTAGGGAGTACATAGTACATTTATTAGACCATAGTTAGGGAGTACATAGTACAATTATTAAACCATTGTTAGGGAATACATAGTACATTTATTAAACCATGGTTAGGAAGTACATAGTACATTTATTAAACTATGGTTAGGGAGTACAATGTACATAATACATTTTGTTTACACAATAAATCTAAATATATTTGATTAAAATATTACTAGAAGCTAATCTATAAAACTGGATTATTGTACTCATAGAAGCGCGCTAAACCCGCAAGATTCATATACCTTAAAAATGGGGGGTTAATCAGGTTTGATCTCAGAAAGTGTAGGTCAGTTCCAATGCCTTGGATCAATAGTCCTTCCCCAGTATCATGGCGAACTAAAAGGAAGGAGAGAAATTCTTAATTTTATTGGGAAACGGAAGTCTGGCCTGACAGAACGATTTTGTGAGTTATAATGGCAGTTTGGAAGGGACTAGAGCTAGAGCACGACACAGCTACGCTGGTGTGGGATTCATCTGTAAAAAACTGCATTTGTGGTCACATTGGTGGCCCATGCTAACCTCATTATCGTGTATAGAAATGTACTTAGTTGGATGAATCTTATTAGAGACAGCTGGCCCAGTTGTTAACACACTGGCCTGTGAATTTTAGGACTCACTCGCCACGGGTTCAACCCCTATCCGTTCCCTGGTTTGTTTGCAATGGTAAGTAAGTTTATTTAGGTACAAGTACACATAAATACAGTTTCACAAATTGTCATACATAGTAACATGTTAATAAACTGTGGCTAACCGGGGATTGAACCCGTGTTATTTTAGCGCGCCTCGTTGGAAGCAATTCACGACGCTCTAAAATGTGGACCGCAGGTTGTTAATTGCTTAGAAACCACTTATTCGTGGTTGCATTAATAGTAACATAGGTGTAGATTAACAAGGATGACACAAAAACAAGTCATAGTGATTTATGATTTCGTGAAGTGAGTCTTGAGAGAAGTTGGGTGGCGTACCAGGAGCTGCATCTACTCACCCACCTGCCCTGGATCATCCACTCACTCACCTGCCCTGGATCATCCACTCACTCACCTGCCCTGGATCATCCACTCACTCACCTGCCCTGGATCATCCACCCACTCACCTGCCCTGGATCATCCACTCAATCACCTGCCCTGGATCATCCACTCACTCACCTGCCCTGGATCATCCACTCACTCACCTGCCCTGGATCATCCACTCACTCACCTGCCCTGGATCATCCACCCACTCACCTGCCCTGGATCATCCACTCACTCACCTGCCCTGGATCATCCACTCACTCACCTGCCCTGGATCATCCACTCACTCACCTGCCCTGGATCATCCCTCACTCACCTGCCCTGGATCATCCCTCACTCACCTGCCCTGGATCATCCACTCCTCACCTGCCCTGGATCATCCACTTCTCACCTGCCCTGGATCATCCACTCACTCACCTGCCCTGGATCATCCTCTCACTCACCTGCCCTGGATCATCCACTCACTCACCTGCCCTGGATCATCCACTCACTCACCTGCCCTGGATCATCCACTCACTCACCTGTCCTGGGTGTCAGCACCGTCCCTGTCATCCCTCACCTGCCCTGGGTGTCAGCACTGTTCCTGTCCTCACTCACCTGCCCTGGGTGTCAGCACCGTGCCTGTCCTCACTCACCTGCCCTGGGTGTCAGCACCGTCACTGTCTTCACTCACCTGCCCTGGGTGTCAGCACCATCACTGTCCTCACTCACCTGCCCTGGGTGTCAGCACCGTCCCTGTCTTCACTCACCTGCCCTGGGTGTCAGCACCGTCCCTGTCTTCACTCACCTGCCCTGGGTGTCAGCACCGTCCCTGTCCTCACTCACCTGCCCTGGGTGTCAGCACCGTCCCTGTCTTCACTCACCTGCCCTGGGTGTCAGCACCGTTCCTGTCTTCACTCACCTGCCCTGGATGTCAGCACCGTCCCTGTCTTCACTCACCTGCCCTGGGTGTCAGCACCGTCCCTGTCTTCACTCACCTGCCCTGGGTGTCAGCACCGTCCCTGTCCTCACTCACCTGCCCTGGGTGTCAGCACCGTCCCTGTCTTCACTCACCTGCCCTGGGTGTCAGCACCGTCCCTGTCTTCACTCACCTGCCCTGGGTGTCAGCACCGTCCCTGTCTTCACTCACCTGCCCTGGGTCTCAGCACCGTCCCTGTCTTCACTCACCTGTCCTGGGTGTCAGCACCGTCCCTGTCTTCACTCACCTGCCCTGGGTGTCAGCACCGTCCCTGTCTTCACTCACCTGCCCTGGATGTCAGCACCGTTCCTGTCTTCACTCACCTGCCCTGGGTGTCAGCACCGTCCCTGTCTTCACTCACCTGCCCTGGATGTCAGCACCGTCCCTGTCCTCACTCACCTGCCCTGGGTGTCAGCACCGTCCCTGTCTTCACTCACCTGCCCTGGGTGTCAGCACCGTTCCCTGTCTTCACTCACCTGCCCTGGGTCTCAGCACCGTCCCTGTCTTCACTCACCTGCCCTGGGTGTCAGCACCGTCCCTGTCTTCACTCACCTGCCCTGGGTGTCAGCACCGTCCCTGTCTTCACTTACCTGCCCTGGGTGTCAGCACCGTCCCTGTCTTCACTCACCTGCCCTGGGTGTCAGCACCGTCCCTGTCCTCACTCACCTGCCCTGGGTGTCAGCACCGTCCCTGTCTTCACTCATCTGCCCTGGGTGTCAGCACCGTCCCTGTCTTCACTCTGCCCGTAGAAATTTTTTGACTGTGAGTCGTTGACGTCCCACAGGAAGTTGTAGACGGCTGGCGCTGAGTCATCATATTGGCTCCCCTGTAGACCGGCCCCGCTGGTCCCTCCCAGCCCAGGGACACCATAACCCTCAGGGGCTGCCCTCACCATCACTACCAACAGGTTCACCAAAGCCACTCTCTGACAAGGAATGTTACGTAGTTAAGTTTGAATCTTAGAAAACTATACTTGGGTCATGAAGGCTGCAGTCGTCCCTACAACAGAGACTAAGGTAAGTTCTCAGTGTGTATAATTTGCAATCGTGTCATTACCATTTCGTGAGTCAGTTATTTTGCTCTCCTGGACACTCAGCTCCTCCGTTATACAGACGTGGACATACTATATAACCTTATCTAAATGATAATATTAATTGTAGTGTTGTGTAGCTGAGTAATCCAGTGTGGCGTCTGAATTTTGTACTTTAAATTTGTAGAATTTGTCTGAATTTGTAGTCTTCACGTAGCTGGAAGTAGTGAATCAAAACAAGACTTGCGTTTGTTGTCGACTAGCGTACCTAAGTTGAGAGAACTAGGAATCAATGCATCATTTTCAGATGTAAAATATGCTGGACAAATTATCAAGATAAACAGGAAAAAGTTAATAATGCGAGTCACAATACCATGGCTGGAATTATACACAAGTCGCAAGTTGATAATTAATAATGAACTCCGTCTGAGAGAGAAAAAAAAACAGAAGTCAGAATCCGTTTTCTTTTTCACTCCCGACTCGGTAATAATTTAGGATGAGCTAAACCGTCGTCCAGCTGGCTGTGAATTACAGTAATTTCCAGGCAGTCAGTGTCTCACCTTCATATCTGCTACAGATGTCGAGGACCACTGATGACTCTTTTGTCGCCAGAGTGTTTATAAAGCTCCCATGGAGGCGTCTCGGAGGTGATCACCTGTGCTGATCACCTCCCACCTCTGCGATTGTGTGCGTTTAATGGCGAACAGAAAGGAGAGGCAGTCCTCCTTGGAGCGTTTATTCACGACGCCCATCCATAGCCACACGATACTTTGCTAAAAAACTGGTGTATTCCCGACCACACCCACAAGACTCAATCAACTGCTGCTGTGAGAACAATCCTCCTCTCTGCTCCAGTTAACAAGAATAAGTCAATACTGTAGATGGAACAATTGACGAATAACCCGGCACTTAGAGATGAAAGTTAAAACCCACGTTTTAGGTCTTCCTGGGGTATTGTTAAGTTAAAACTGAGCCAGATAAAACTGAGAAGACCAGAACACAGGTCGGGAGAAAGCAAAGTAGTAGTAGTAATGGTGGTAGTACTAGTATTAATAGAAGTTGTAGTAGTAGTTGTGGTGGTAGCAGTAGTTGTGGTGGTAGCAGTAGTTGTGGTGGTAGCAGTAGTTGTGGTGGTAGCAGTAGTGGTGGTGGTAGCAGTAGTGGTGGTGGTAGCAGTAGTGGTGGTGGTAGCAGTAGTGGTGGTGGTAGTAGTGGTGGTGCTAGTATTAGTATTAATAACAGTAGTAGTAATTGTATTATTATTAGTAGTAATAGTAGTAGTACAATTAGTAATAATGGTGGTGGTATTAGTATTATTAATAGTTGTAGTATTAGTAGTAGTCGTAGTGTTGGTAGTAGTACTAATTTTAATAGTAGTTGTAGTAGCAGTGGTGGTAGCAGTAGTATTAGTTTTAAAATTACTAAATCTTATCTTATCTTTCGAGAGAAAAAAAATGCTGCCGCTGACACATACCACTGCGTCTCTGCAGCACCACCAGCAGCACCAGCACCACCAGCACCACCAGCACCACCAGCACCACCACCACCACCACCACCACCAAATATAATGAAATCTTGTTTATTAAGCGAAAAACAATTATTTTTTTGCCTCATTTTCACGTTTTTTTTTTTTTTCATAGGTTTTAATGAGTGATTTTATCGTAGCTATGAGTATCTTGTATGTCGTAACCATGTCTCCTCCGCCTCTACTCCAACAACAGAAAGTGCCTCTGAAGTGCATGTTATGGCAGTGGTAATCGCACTCGCTGTGTTCACGCACTCACCCACGCAATTGGGACGTTAGACGCCAGTGTTTTTAGACACGCGCTCACTCAAAAGCTCACTGGAACACGCACAGATTTCTCTCAAATATTTGCCAAAATGCTCATAAACTTCACACAAACATACACACACACACACACACACCACACACACACACACCACACACACACAGGAGCTGTGACTCGACACACACTAGCGCTCTTGCTTCACGCACGGAGGGCCCGGGTTCAATTCCCGGCGGGGCCGAAACATTTCGAAGTGTTTCGTTACACACACACACACACACACACATACAACAGGCCTAGTGTCTAATCGACATGTGCCTAGGACAAAATGGTAACTAACACACACACACACACACTCAAATATACAACAGGCCTAGTGTCTAACCGACATGTGCCTTGGACGAATGGTAACTAACACACACAGACACACAGACACACACATACACAGACACACTGGTTTACCCAAAGGTGCAGGGAGGCAAAGACTCAGAGTGTCAGAGAATGGAAAAGGTACAGAAGGCAAAGAACCCAAGTAAACAAAGAGATTAGTCGCAGAGCTAGAAACGAGTATGCACAGGTATGGAGGAAGGCCCAGAAACAGTACGAAAATGACATAGCATCGAAAATCAAGTCTGACCCGAAACTGATGTACAGTCACATCAGAAGGAAGACAACAGTCAAGGACCAGGTGATAAGGCTGAGAAGAGAAGATGGGGAACTCACAAGTAACGGTCAAGAGGTATGTGAGGAGCTCAACTTGAGGTTTAAGGAAGTATTCACAGTGGAGGAAGGAAGGCAGCTGGGTAGAAAGGACGGGGTGTGCCAGCCACAAGGGATGTATCAGGTGCTGGAGGGCATACACACAACTGAGGAGGAGGTGAATCAGTTACTCAGTGACCTTGATACCTCAAAGGCGATGGGTCCGGACGATATCTCCCCGTGGGTCCTTCGGGAAGGAGCTGAGGTACTAAGTGTGCCACTTACCATATTATTCAACACATCCCTTGAAACTGGGCAGATACCTGAGGTATGGAAAAAGGCCAACGTAGTCCCCATCTTTAAAAAAAAAGACAGAAAAGAGGCACTAAACTATAGACCGGTGTCACTTACGTGTATAGTTTGCAAAGTCTTGGAGAAAATCATCATGAAAAGAATGGTGGAACATCTGGAGCTGAACAGGATAATAAACGTCAGACAGCACGGATTCAGGGAAGGCAAATCCTGTGTAACAATCCTCCTGGAGTTCTATGATAAAGTAACGGAGGTAAGGCAAGAGAGAGAAGGGTGGGTTGATTGCATTTTCCTGGACTGCAGGAAGGCCTTCGACACAGTTCATCATATGAGATTAGTAAAGAAGTTGGAATAACAAGCGCGTATAACAGGAAGGGCACTGGAATGGATCAGGGAATACCTCACTGGGAGGCAACAACGGGTCATGGTGCGGTGTACCGCAGGGGTCAGTCCTAGGACCAGTGCTATTCTTGGTATACGTGAATGACATGACGGACGGGATAGACTCAAAGTGTCTCTGTTCGCAGATGATGTGAAAATAATGAGGAGAATTACAACGGATGAGGACCAAGCAGGACTTCAAAGAGACCTGGACAAGCTTGACATCTGGTCTGGCAACTGGCTTCTCGAATTTAATCCCACCAAATGCAAAGTCATGAAGATCGGAGATGGGCAAACAAGACCGATGGCAGAGTACAGGCTAGATGGACAAAGGCTACAAACCTCGTCAAAGGAGAAAGACCTTGGGGTGAGTATAACGCCAAGCACGTCCCCGGAAACACATATCAACCAGATAACTGCGGCAGCATATGGGCGACTGGCAAACCTAAGATTAGCGTTCCGTTACCTTAACAAGGAATCGTTCAAGACACTGTACACCGTGTACGTCAGGCCCATACTAGAGTCTGGAACCCACACCTGGTCAAGCACGTTAAGAAATTAGAGAAAGTGCAAAGATTTGCGACAAGGCTAGTTCCACAACTCAGGGGACTTCCCTATGAAGAAAGGTTGAGGGAAAAAGGACTAACAACACTGGAGGACAGAAGGGTTAGAGGAGACATGATAACGACATACAAAATACTGAGGGGAATCGACAAGGTAGATAGTGACAGGATGTTCCAGAGAGGGAACACAGAAACAAGGGGGCACAACTGGAAGCTGAAGACTCAGATGAGTCAAAGGGATGTTAGGAAGCATTTCTTCAGCCATAGAGCAGTCAGGAAGTGGAATAGTCTAGCGAACGATATAGTGGAGCAGAGACCCAGTAGCGGACAGCGAAGAGGCGGGGGCCAGGAGCTGAGTCTCGACCCCAGCAACCACAATTAGGTGAGTACACACACAGACACACACACACACAGACAGACACACACACACACACACACACACCAAGCACGTAAAGAAGCTAGAGAAAGTGCAAAGGTTTGCAACAAGACTAGTCCCGGAGCTAAGGGGTATGTCCTACGAGGAGAGGTTAAGGGAAATCGACTTGACGACACTGGAGGACAGGAGAGATAGGGGGGACATGATAAGGACATATAAGATACTGAGAGGAATTGACAAGGTGGACAGAGACAGAATGTTCCAGAGATGGGACACAGCAACAACGGGACACAGTTTGAAGTTGAAGACTCAGATGAATCACAGGGATGTTAGGAAGTATTTCTTCAGTCACAGAGTGGTAGGGAAGTGGAATAGCTTGGGAAGCGATGTAGTGGAGGCAGGTTCCATACATAGCTTTAAGAAGAGGTATGATAAAGCTCATGGCGAAGGGAGAGTGACCCAGTGGCGGCCAGTGAAGAGGCGGGGCCAGGAGCTATGAATCGACCCCTGCAACCACAACTAGGTGAGTACAACTAGGTGAGTACACACAGACATACACACACAGACACACACACATACACACACACATACACACACACATACACACACAGACACACACACACACATACACAGCCCCCGGTGGCCTAGTGGTAAAGCTCTCGCTTCACGCACGGAGGGCCCGGGTTCTATTCCCGGCGGGGCGGAAACATTTCGAAGTGTTTCCTTATACACACACACACACACACACACACACAACAGGCCTAGTGTCAAATCGACATGTGCCTAGGACAAAATGGTAACTAACTAACTAACACACATTGACATACACATACAACTGGTGGCTAAAGCTCTTGCTTCACGCACGGAGGGCCCGGGTTCAATTCCCGGCGTGGCGGAAACATTTCGAAGTGTTTCCTTACACACACACACACACACACACACACACACACACACACACACACACACACACACACACACACACACACACACACACACACACACACACACACACACACACACACACACACACACACACACACACACACACACACACACACACACACAACAGGCCTAGTGTCTAATCGACATGTGCCTAGGACAAAATGGTAACTAACTAACACACATACACACACACACTGAGCTGTGCTCACACCTCTACAACAACAATTGTCATCAAAGATTTGTTAAGTTATACCATGAATTAAGGAGAGATCCTGGACTTCACCTTACGAAACAGACAAAGCAAATGCGATAGTAATTATGGACAAGGTAGATTATAGTGGAAAAAATGAACATGTTATTAGAAGACGTGGGAACTTACGTGCCCCTTAAAAACACGGGTGAAATGAGAGAGCCGTCCAGACTGGGTCCAGGAGCGAGATTAAGTCATTTCGTACTATTCTGTTTTCTCTCCTGAAGTCTTGGAATATTTTTTCAGTGAAATATGCTTTTCAAGATTTTGCCTGAAAAACCATTAGTTATTAAAAAAAAAAATTCAATCATCGCACACACAAAGACGGAAGGAACGTCTCATGAGACAGATTTCTTGCATCCTTCTAAGCAGATGCAGAGACTGTGAGGTCTTCCGCTGTCTACCTCTCCCACGTACTCTGGTGTAAGGTTGACTGGTCCAGTGCTCAGCAGACATCACCGTCAGCGATGGTGATGGTTGTAATACTATCAGGGGATGTGAATTAGAGTGTGTACAGGAATGAGAGGGAAAGGTATGAGGATGTGTACTGCGTGTTCACCTTTCCTGCTGGACGCTGAAGACGAGTCACTCTTGATGGAGGTGTTGGGATGGGTGAAAGGGAAGAGGATGTATGCCGGATTTTTTTGTGTAATTGTATAATGACGGTGACTATATGTTCGCCACAGGTGGGTGCTGATGACAGGGTTGAAGGGTTTCCCGTCACACCTAAAAATCTGCCTCACTCGCTCCTTCCCCATGATGTAAACATGGCCGTGTTTTTTCCCTTCGGCGGCTTTCCTACACATGTGGAGAGAGTGCATTTATTTTTTATATAACTGTGAAAATCATTTACGAATAACACAAGATTAACACATTTAGGTGATGGTAAATAATACTAACCAAATTCAAGCTGATTTTAGATAAGTTGTGTAGGATTAATTTAGGTCCAATGCTATAAATATAGAAGATAACACAGGTTGTGGATCAAGCATTTGTTATATTGTTTTGCTGTGTGTAGAGTTTTATATTAAGTTACTTAAATAGCTCTCAAGAGAATGTTCTTGGGATGCATGAGTTCTTGTACCTGCGGCTCATACTTCAGCAAATAATGTATGATATAGCCCATAACCTAAGGTGTCCGAAGCCTTTTATTTATAAATCTTTGAAAACTGCCGGAATACATTTTACAAGCGAAAAAACCAAACTCACAAAAAAAATAACATACATCAACTTCTTTCAATTATTAGGTCTAACCCAAATTTTCAACTACAATTCTGGGAGTTGTATCTATGAGGTGCAAAGCACTACTGTAACTGGACATTAAAATATGAGAAAACAAATATAACATTTACAGCTTTCCAGGAGTCGAATGCTTTGTTTATTAAAGTAAGACATTCTGATCGTCCTACTGACAGCTTAATGGTCGTTGCTACATCAAAATCATTGGCTGAACCCAAAGACCAGATGATCAAATTGTATTTAAGACGTTACAAACTGAACGTAAGTCCAGGACTTCGTAAACTGGAAGAAAGGATGCATATGCTATATCTCTCACTGTATATATTTTGAAAGATTAACTTTAATACATATTTTAGGGATAAAAATATCCATGACTGGCAGGCTTAATTATAACCCTCATGCTGTCAATAGGCTTTAAACACAACAAACCACCCAATATCTTTATTTACCAATATTTTTATTTATTACAAGTACATGTATACATGGTATACAGGACTAGCTGACATCAATGAACATGGGTGAACATAGACAACCGGTGTAAGGAAACAAGTCCAATGTTTCCACCCCTTCTCCGGAAATCGAACCCGGTCCCTCACCGTGTGAAGCGAGAGCTTTTGCCACCAGGCCACGGGGCACCGTTAATAAAATTTGTGAGCACTGTGATCTATATAGGCAAATCAGTTCACTCCACTGAACGTCGCTCTTGACCTGATATAAATTTTAGGTCAATATTTATCTAGGGTCCATTTGAGTTCTTCAGAAAAAAAAACATGAAAAATGATTTTTGACTTTCAAGGAGGGATGGTTGAACTTACATATTCATATTCATTCATATGTATTTATATATGTCGTGCCTAATAGGTAAAACTGGTCAATTAGCAAGAACTCATTTAAAATTAAGTCATTTCTAAAATTTTCTCTTATACGTTTAAAGATATATATTTTTTTCATTTATGTTAATATAAAAATTTATAATTTTGTACCAAAAGAACCTTAGAAAACTTACCTAGCCTTATTATAACAAGAGCAATTTAATTTAGCCTAATCCAACTAAATATATTTTAGATAAGTTTACAATAATTTAATAATAAACAAACACAATCAAATATATTTTTTCGTTAGGCTCAGAATGATTTTTGCGAATTTATTACATACACAAATTTTCGCTTGCCTTATTCGGCAAGAAGAGCGTTGCTATTTAAGCCAAAATAGCAAGTTTTACCTTTTCGGAACTTGCCCATCATTATATGTTTGTTCCCATAGGCTCGGAGACCCTTGGCTCATTGGGAAAGAGTGCATCTAAGTTCCTCAAGGAGCTGGGCAAAAGACTCAACAGGGTAACTAGGGATCCCAGGGCAGCTAGTTTTCTGTTCCAGCGACTCAGCGCTGCTGTTCAGAGGGGTAATGCATGCTGTATTCTGGGCACGCGCCCCAGCTCTGAGGAGCTGGATGAGATTTTCGCATTATAATCAGTGACAAACATGTAACAATATGTACTAGACATGTATCTCTCACACCTCGTGTACTGTATATGCCATCTTTATATCAACAATATATCTCTTAAATCTTTTGTACAATATTATGTAATAAAATATACCTATTGGTAAAAAAAAAAGAATGAAAAGATGGGGTGGTAGGAGAAGTGGAATATTCAAATGGCTTCAGGAAGAAATCCAAATATTCTTCCTTGAAGCTTTTTATCCACTTCTCCGAGGCTATGGGTCCCACAATTTGCACCAGAGGTGGACCCCATCCTTTATATATATATGTATGTATGATTTATTCAAACTAATTTTTTTTATTTATGTACAGGGTTTGGTATAACATCAATTCTTTGTGTTATAAGTTTTTTGTTCACCCTGCAACCCTATAGAACATAAAAAAAAGGGGGGGGCCAACACCACATAATTAAATTTCTACCAAACATTGAGCTAATCAACTCATTACTGCAGCCAGTGTATTAAAAAAAATTGTTGCCAAACCATTACAACAAAATATTTAAATAATTTTTCTTGATAAAGTGACTTAGCTTACACCCTTGTATATAATTTGCCCAGCTGGCTATGATAATCCATGATACAGTGGAAGGTATCAGGTAGTAGGTTGGTAGACAGCAACCACACAGGGAGGTACTACCATCCTGCCAAGTGAGTGTAAAACGAAAGCCTGTAATTGTTTTACATTATGGTAGGATTGCTGGTGTCACACTACACATTCATGTACAAGCATATATATGCACACCCCTCTGGGTTTTCTTCTATTTTCTTACTACTTAGTTCTTGTTCTTATTTCCTCTTATCTCCATGGGGAAGTGGAACCGAATTCTTCCTCCGTGAGCCATGCGTGTTGTAAGAGTCGACTAAAATGCCGGGAGCAAGGGGCTAGTAACCCCTTCTCCTGTATACATTACTAAAGTTAAAAAGGGAAACTTTTGTTTTTCTCTTTGGGCCACCCCACCTTGGTGGGAAACGGCCGATTTGTTGAAAGAAAAAAAATATATATATATATATATATATATATATATATATATATATATATATATATATATATATATATATATATATATATATATTGGACGGCTGACAATGAAACAATGGTCGGGAATGACAGCAGATCCAGCTCTCTACCACTGGGCTACGAGGCTTCTGACAGGAAAGTTCCACCGGCAGCACTGCTGTCATGTCTGTGTCAGAGGTCACCATCTGTAACACAAATGTCCTTTCCCACAGCCGCAGTAACCTCATAGCAGAGCTCTTCTTATACTTCTCGAAGCCATATAGTCTATGAATTCAAGATAAGTCGTGAGGTGTGGGAATAAATGTGCCAGTGGCGTCGTAAGGGGGGGGCGGGGGTCGAAGGGGGGGCCGCCCCGGGTGACACCATTTAGGGGGTGACACCATAGAGCCTCTAAAGAAGGTGACACTAATGCACAAAACATTTCTGCACCAACATAAGAGAAGAATCCTTCGTTTCTATATAGCCTATTATATGATTACAGAGTACAAATAGGCCTATATAGGGAAATAATTGATTTTGATGATGTGATAGATGATTTTGCAGGATTGAAGGCAAGGAAATGTAAGATCAGGTTCATAGAGATGTTACCTGTACTCAAGGTCACTGAGATGTTACCTGTACTCAAGGTCACTGAGATGTTACCTGTACTCAAGGTCACTGAGATGTTACCTGTACTCAAGGTCACTGAGATGTTACCTGTACTCAAGGTCACTGAGATGTTACCTGTACTCAAGGTCACTGAGATGTTACCTGTACTCAAGGTCACTGAGATGTTACCTGTACTCAAGGTCACTGAGATGTTACCTGTACTCAAGGTCACTGAGATGTTACCTGTACTCGTCACTGAGATGTTACCTGACTCGGTCACTGAGATGTTACCTGTCAGGTCACTGGAGTTACTGACTAGGTCAAATCGGAACTAGTGTTTCTATGATATCGCAATGTTTTTCTTTATTTTTCAATTTTTTTTTTTTGCCTTATTGAAGCAGAATAAATGTAGGATCTGTTGCTGTACTCAAAGTGGTATTTGAGTTTATGTTTCCTCAATATTACTACGATTATTTATTTTATCATTAATAAAGTTGAGAAGTATTCTCCTGTTCTGTTTATGGCTCTTAAACGTTCTCATTGCTAAATATTAGTCACTGGTCATGCACTAGTGACGTAACTGATCATGCACTAGTGACGTAACTGGTCATGCACTAGTGACGTAACTGATCATGCACTAGTGACGTAACTGGTCATGCATTAGTGACGTAACTGGTCATGCACTAGTGACGTCACTGATCATGCAGTAGTAACACCAAAGATGCCGCCCCGGGTGACCCCAACCCTAGTGACGCCACTGCCTGTATCATGTCTGATACAGACATGATACCAATGTGTCTGTGAATCTTTCTTAGCAGAGCCTCGTAGCCCAGTGGTACAGTCTTGGACCTGCTGACATTCTGGACCACGGTTCGAATCCTTCTTCAGTTTATTCATATGTATGAATGTATGTGTGTGTGCGTACTGAGGTAATAACATAATATCAACATTTACAGGAATACAACTTTTTCATATATATATTTATACACATCGTAACTTTGGACACAAACAGAAAAAAAAAAAAAAAAAAAAAAATTATATAAAGAAAATTAATAATGATGACACGTGTCACTCAGGGTGGTGACACGTGTCACTCAAAGTTATGACACGTGTCACTCAAGGTGGTGATGATACATGTCACTAAAGGTGATGATGACACCTGTCACTTTGGGTGATGACATGTGTCACTCAAGGTGGTGATGACATGTGTCACTCAGGGTGGTGATGACACATGTCACTCAGGGTGGTGATGACACATGTCACTCAGGTTGGTGACACGTGTCACTCAGGGTAGTGATGACACATGTTACTCAGTGTGGTGATAACACGTGTCACTCAAGGTGATGACACATGTCACTCAGGGTAGTGCTGACACGTGTCACTCTTGGTGGTGATAACACGTGTCATTCAGGGTGGTGATAACACGTGTCACTCAAGGTGGTGATGACACGTGTCACTCAGGGTGGTAATGACACGTGTCACTCAGGGTAGTGATGACACGTGTTACTCAGGGTGGTGACACGTGTCACTCAAGGTGGTGATAACACGTGTTACTTAGCGTGGTGATGACACGTGTTACTCAAGGTGGTGATGACACGTGTTACTCAGGGTGGTGATGACACGTGTCACTCAGGGTGGTGATGATACGTGCCACTCAGGGTGATGACACGTGTCACTCAGGGTGGTGATGACACGTGTCACTCAGGGTGGTGATGACACGTGTCACTCAGGGTGGTGATGACACGTGTCACTCAGGGTGGTGATGACACGTGTCACTCCGGGTGGTGATGACACTAGCAGGGGTCACTAATGTAAAGTGAACCAAGGCACACAAAACAGGTTACTTGATAAATTTACTGTAATCCTCTCCAAATTCTATTTCTGTTAATTTTCCTCCTGCAGCAAAGTCACTTTCTTTTCTTACGAATGCTTCTTCTTTTGCAAGTTCTTCTGCTGCTGCAAATTCACCGTTTTCTGTTGAAATCTTTCCGTCTTCTGTTGCTGCAAATTCTCCGTCTTTTGTTGCTGCAAATTCTCTGTCTTCTGTTGCTGCAAATTCCCCGTCTTCTGTTGAAAATTCTCCTTCGGCATGTTCTTCTCGTAGTGCATATTCTCCATCTTCTGCAGTAAGTGCATCATCATCATCAGCCCGGGTCATCAACACTGGGTCTTCATTTTCCTTTGATGCGTTCACTGCTTCGGCTAACAATGCTAAATCATAGTTTGGTGTAGGCGGACTCAGCGCAACGGTCCTCTTCTCTTGGCGGAGGTGGGGGACGGGGAATATAATCGACTCGTAGCCAACTTCACCAGCTGGCGACCCAGGACTCTCATGGAGTTCGTGCCAGTAACCGTGAAACTGACCTCCAGGGGGGACGGCAGGAAGCAGCCGGGGATGTGGTTGAAAAGTTGAAAAATCCTTTTGAGCGGCAATTTTTCCAGAGCCCGGGTTATTTTCTAGTGTCGTTGCATTTATCTCTGGTCTGAGTAAACCTTTCAAAGCGAAAACTCCGCCTGGGTATGGCGTTAGATAGGAAGGAAAGACTCCATTTTTCGTAAGACGATAAGGTGCTGGAATCTCTGGCATGTGTCTGAAGTGATCCGGAGGCGAACGTGGACTTGAGAAGACTATATTAGGAGTGTAAGGAAAATGATTAAACGCTGGAAACGATGCGGATGGACGTGAATTTGATGGGTGAAGAAAGTAGTGTGATGAAGAGAAGGATGTTGGTGTAATGTCTCGGGGTTTGTCGACGGTGGCTGGAGTGAACTCCTGTTGGTTTGTGTCTATAGGAGGCAGAGGAATCTGTGCTGGAGGGCGGAGACCGGTTGGGACCTCGCCTTGCCAAAGTGTTTGGAGCCACACATCAAAGTCTGATATGGGACTCGGGGCTTTGTGGAGTCCTGCTGCCGCTCTGGAACTAGCTAGGGGACTATTAGTTGGGATGGGTCCTGCTGTCGGTCTGAAATATAGTATTGGGCTAGGAGCCGGGAGGGTTCCTAGGTTTGCTTTGAAGTCTGGCATGGCACTGTGAGCCGCGAGAGGTCCTGACATTGCTCTGAAGCCTGATAAGTAATCACGAGTTGAGAGAGGTCCTGGTGTTGCTCTGAAGCCTGCTAGATAACTATGAGCTGGGAAGGGATCGGGATTCATAGAGAGATCATTCCCAGCAGTACTAGTCAGGCCTGTGATCACACCTGGAACTTCAACTGAACGAGCGTATGGAAGACGATCTGGAGGTGCTGTTGAGATAGAATGCGAAGAAAGGGCATGTCTAGGAGAGGATTCGTCGTTAAAGGCAGGACTTGTACTTGGAGGCGTGGGCAAGCGAGTCACAATAGGGGGTGGTCCTCGGTTGTGGATTGGTCGAACATGGCGTTGGGCCCTCCCTTCTCTGCCCATAATGTGACTGTAACCATCATTCTTGTCAACCGCGTATTGAAAGCTCATAGAGAGGCCGTGTGGTACCTTCACGTAGTAACTGTGGAAGGAAAAGTTAGAATTTTGTTTATTATTCTCTAAGAATGATAAAAAATGTGTACTAGGGGGCATCGTACTTGTGTATTATATATTTTTTTCGTGTACATCTATATTCAACGTGGAGTATATCCTGAATTTTGAACGGATAGAGAAGCATAGACAGTGTAAAGGTGAGGCTCGGTAACCATTGACTCACGTACCCTGGGTGTTGAGCCCATCCCTCTCATTGACTCACCTACTCTGGGTGTTGAGTACGTCCCTCTCATTGACTCACCTACCCTGGGTGTTGAGTCCGTCCCTCTCATTGATTCACCTACCCTGGGTGTTGAGTCCGTCCCTCTCATTGACTCACCTACCCTGGGTGTTGAGCCCATCCCTCTCACTGACTCACCTACCCTGGGTGTTGAGCCCATCCCTCTCACTGACTCACCTACCCTGGGTGTTGAGTCCGTCCCTCTCATTGACTCACCTACCCTGGGTGTTGAGCCCATCCCTCTCACTGACTCACCTATCCTGGGTGTTGAGCCCATCCCTCTCACTGACTCACCTACCCTGGGTATTGAGTCCCTCCCTCTCACTGACTCACCTGCCCTGCGTATTGTCATTGTTCCCGTGTTCCCCGTGGCCGTAGAAGTTCCCTGAGTCTTTGTCGTTTACGTCCCACTGGAAATTGTAACGGGCAGGCGCGGGGGCATACGGATAGTTGTAAGTGCCCTGGGAAGCTGCCCTCACCACCACCAACAGCACCACAGCTACTGTCGGAGGAATAACATCGTAAGTGTGACAATACTAGGAGAGCAAAATGTGAAGTGAAGGTGTGAATAATGGTGAAAAACACCGACATTGTCAACAAAAATAAGTCTTAGTATTTGACTTTATTGGGTTATTCAAGGTTAAATATACATAATATGCATTATATGTGCCCGTAATATCCATGTGCCTCAAAAACATTGTAATTTGTTTTTGCATCATGATTACAGAACCTAAATAAATGCATATATGTCTCTATCACGCAAAGACACTGAAGAGACTTCATACATCAGCAGCTCTATGGGCTTAAGGTTGGTTAATATGGGCTTAAGGTTGGTTAATATGGACTTAAGGTTGGTTAATATGGACTTAAGGTTGGTTAATATGGGCTTAAGGTTGGTTAATATGGGCTTAAGGTTGGTTAATATGGGCTTAAGGTTGGTTAATATGGGCTTAAGGTTGGTTAATATGGGCTTAAGGTTGGTTAATATGGGCTTAAGGTTGGTTAATATGGGCTTAAGGTTGGTTAATATGGGCTTAAGGTTGGTTAATATGGACTTAAGGTTGGTTAATATGGGCTTAAGGTTGGTTAATATGGGCTTAAGGTTGGTTAATATGGACTTAAGGTTGGTTAATATGGACTTAAGGTTGGTTAATATGGGCTTAAGGTTGGTTAATATGGACTTAAGGTTGGTTAATATGGGCTTAAGGTTGGTTAATATGGACTTAAGGTTGGTTAATATGGACTTAAGGTTGGTTAATATGGGCTTAAGGTTGGTTAATATGGGCTTAAGGTTGGTTAATATGGACTTAAGGTTGGTTAATATGGACTTAAGGTTGGTTAATATGGGCTTAAGGTTGGTTAATATGGGCTTAAGGTTGGTTAATATGGACTTAAGGTTGGTTAATATGGGCTTAAGGTTGGTTAATATGGACTTAAGGTTGGTTAATATGGGCTTAAGGTTGGTTAATATGGACTTAAGGTTGGTTAATATGGACTTAAGGTTGGTTAATATGGGCTTAAGGTTGGTTAATATGGGCTTAAGGTTGGTTAATATGGACTTAAGGTTGGTTAATATGGGCTTAAGGTTGGTTAATATGGACTTAAGGTTGGTTAATATGGACTTAAGGTTGGTTAATATGGACTTAAAGTTGGTTAATATGGGCTTAAGGTTGGTTAATATGGGCTTAAGGTTGGTTAATATGGACTTAAGGTTGGTTAATATGGGCTTAAGGTTGGTTAATATGGACTTAAGGTTGGTTAATATGGGCTTAAGGTTGGTTAATATGGACTTAAGGTTGGTTAATATGGACTTAAGGTTGGTTAATATGGGCTTAAGGTTGGTTAATATGGGCTTAAGGTTGGTTAATATGGACTTAAGGTTGGTTAATATGGGCTTAAGGTTGGTTAATATGGACTTAAGGTTGGTTAATATGGGCTTAAGGTTGGTTAATATGGACTTAAGGTTGGTTAATATGGACTTAAGGTTGGTTAATATGGACTTAAAGTTGGTTAATATGGGCTTAAGGTTGGTTAATATGGGCTTAAGGTTGGTTAATATGGGCTTAAGGTTGGTTAATATGGACTTAAGGTTGGTTAATATGGGCTTAAGGTTGGTTAATATGGACTTAAGGTTGGTTAATATGGGCTTAAGGTTGGTTAATATGGACTTAAGGTTGGTTAATATGGGCTTAAGGTTGGTTAATATGGACTTAAGGTTGGTTAATATGGGCTTACAGTTTATCGACTGCACTAGGGTCGTTAAGACTGCACCTAACTTTTCCCACCACTACCAGACAAGAGTACTTTAATCCCTAAAATAGGTATTAAATCCCTAAAATAGGTATTAAATCCCTAAAATAGGTATTAAATCTTTAAAATAGGGTTTTATGGCAAATTTAAAAGTAATGAATAATCCAGATTATCTTATACGTACATGTATATATATACAGCAGATGCCTCATAATGACTTATGACAATTTATTCTATATATTTAGTACTTAAATTTAAGGAAAAAAAAAAACTAGTGAATGAAATCGTTTGCTGAAAACTGTCAAGGAATTGTTGCACTGCATGTTTGATTGGTGATAATGATCAATGTAATGAATATATTTTAGTTTATCTCTCAAAATTAAAAAAAAATGCGAACCCACGATTTCCATTTATAGAAAGAAATTTAAAATGGAGGAGAAACTCTTTTAAATGTCTGACAATCATCGTAATTTTAGTTTTTTTATATATTAATCTGAAAGAATAGCGGCGGGAGTGATTTTGAATTCTGAACACGGGACTCTTAGTGATGAACACGGGACACTTTGTGATGAACACGGGTGCTAGTGGCAGTAAGGTGACAGTAGCAGAAGACGTGTCTTGTGTACTTGAAGACGTGTCTTGTGTGCTCAGTGAAGACGTGTCTTGTGTGCTCTCTGTCAATCTGAAGAAGATGTCCTCTCTTGAGCTACTCTACCAGCAGCTGAAGGAAGAACTGAGGGTAGCTAAGCTTGAGATACAGCGACTGACTGAGGAAAACAAGAGGATTCGTAGTAATCCTCCTGTTGAGAATCCTCAAGCCAGGAAAGGAACCTGGACAGTGGCTAAAACGCATGGGACAAAGTTAAGGCTCAAGAGGACGGGTGGAGAGGTAGAAACAACGAAGACCCAGGAGAATGTTGTGGAAACATCGAACCCATTCTCCGTGCTACCCGATGAATGTGAGTCGACTTCTGGGAGCGTCACGACGAAAGACACAAAGGAAGGTAAAAACATTGTTGTTGTTGGGGACAGTCAGGTTAGGTACATGGATAGGGCTTTCTGTTTGATTGATAGAAGTAGGAGACAGAGGGTTTGCTTTCCTGGGGCTGGGATGGAGGATATTGTTAGCCGTCTGGACGACATCATGAGAGGTAATGGGAGCAATCCTATTATCTGTCTCAGTGCTGGAGGCAACGATGTTGGCAGACGTAGGAGTGAGGACCTGACTAGCAGGTTTAGGTCAGCAATAGACATAATTAGGAAGAAGGGTGGGAACCCTGTCATATGTGGTATTTTGCCAAGGAGAGGAGTTGGAAATGAATGGCTGTCCAGGGCAATTGGTGTCAATTGCTGGCTGGACAAATACTGTAAGGAAAATTCAGTAACATTCATTGACAACTGGGACCTCTTCTATGGCAGAAATGACATGTATGCCAGGGATGGGGTTCACTTATCCAGGTCTGGGGTGGGGCACTGGCAACTGCAGTGGAGGGAGCTGTTAGGGCTTTAAACTAGAAATAGTTAGTGGTATGGGTTTTGGGGGGAAAACAGAGAAGTCCCAGTGTAGTAATATTATAAGTTGTAGGAGAACTAGTAATAGGCAGAATAAGGTGGATAGTGGAAAGCTAGTGACACTAGATGACAAGGACAGTAATAGGTATAGTGGAAAAACAGAGATGAGCAGGAAGGGTAAAGAGAAAGGAGGGTCTCTAAATATATATTACACCAATAGTCGTAGTGCTAGGAATAAGATGGACGAGTTGAGATTAGTTGCAAGTACGGGTAATATTGATGTTTTGCAATAACTGAGACATGGTTTAATATGAAAAATCGGGACTTGCCTGCCGAATGTCACATTCAGGGTTTTAAATTGTTCCAAGTAGACAGAAGTATCGGGAAAGGGGGTGGGGTGGCACTCTATGTCCGTGATCATTTAAATTGTTGCATAAAAACGGGTATAAAGTCTGAATTAACACATACAGAGTCTGTCTGGATAGAATTTTCAGAGGGGTGTGAAAAATTGATTTTAGGCGTGATTTACCGTCCTCCAAACTTAGATAGGGAACAAGGGAGACTACTTTGGGAGGAAATTGTTAAGGCCACAAGACACGATAACGTAGTAATTCTAGGGGACTTTAACTTTAGTCAGATTGATTGGAATTTCATGACAGGGAATTTAGAATCTAACGACTTTTAGAAGTAGTTCAGGATTGCTTTTGAAGCAGTTTGTAACAGAACCTACAAGGGAAATAACCTACTTGACTTGGTTCTGGCAAGCAAGAAACCCTTGTTAATAATTTAGAAATTACAGAGGAACTCGGCTCAAGCGACCACAAGTCAATTACCTTTAGCATTGAATGGATGTATGATAGTAGGGATAATTCAGTAATGGTCCCAG
Organism: Cherax destructor; assembly: GCA_009830355.1. Taxonomy (NCBI): domain Eukaryota; kingdom Metazoa; phylum Arthropoda; class Malacostraca; order Decapoda; family Parastacidae; genus Cherax; species Cherax destructor. Next base: position 208,627 of record WNWK01002226.1, read on the forward strand.
ATTTTCGCTTAGCAGATTATAATGGACTTAGAGAACACTTATCAACTGTGGACTGGGGTGAAGAAGAGAGGTATCAATATGACAGTTTTCTTAACACTATACAGGCTGCCCAAAGAACATTTATCCCGTATAAAGAAATTAGATCAAGTAGAAATGACCCAAAATGGATGAATAATAGGCTCAAATATCTTTTAGGGCAGAAGAAAGGAATTTATAGGCGCATAAAAAGAGGTGAGGGTCATCTTATAAATCAGTATACTGACATTAAGAGGGACGTTAAAAAGGAATAAGAAAAGCTAAACGGGACTATGAAACTAAAGTTGCTAGGATTCAAAAACTAACCCAAAAGTTTTTCCAGGTTTATAGAACAAAAGTTAGGGATAAGATAGGTCCCCTTAAAAATAACTTTGAGCATCTTACTGACAAGGAGAATGATATGTGCTCTATTTTTAATAATTATTTTCTCTCGGTTTTCACACAGGAAGACATTAATAATATCCCAGTAATTAATTTTTACAGAGGCCCAGAAGAAGATAAATTATGTAATATCACATCACTAGCGAAATGATTATGAAAAAGCTGGACCGACTGAAACAAAATAAATCGCCGGGTCCTGATGAGCTTTTGCAAGGGTTCTTAAAGAATGCAAAATGGAACTCTGTGAACCAATATCTAACATTTTTAATTTATCTCTTCAAACAGGTGTAGTGTCTGATATGTGGAAGATGGCTAATGTAATTCCTATTTTTAAAGCAGGGGACAAGTCACTACCGTCAAACTACCGCCCAATAAGCCTGACCTCAATTGTAGGCAAATTACTAGAGTCAATTATAGCTGATATTATTAGAAGCCATCTAGATAACCATAATTTGATTAATGATACCCAGCATGGATTCACGAGGGCCGTTCCTGCCTATCTAATTTATTAACCTTCTTCAGTAAAGCTTTTGAGGCTGTTGATCACGATAAAGAATTCGATATTGTTTATTTAGACTTTAGTAAGGCTTTTGATAGAGTACCGCACCAGAGACTGTTAAAGAAAGTGGCAGCTCATGGCATTGGGGAAAAGTGCTGTCATGGATCGAGTCATGGCTCACCAATAGGAAGCAGAGAGTGTGCATAAATGGGGTTAAATCCGAATGGGGACTGGTAACAAGTGGTGTTCCACAGGGATCAGTCTTAGGCCCATTGTTATTTATAATATATATCAATGACCTTGATGAGGAATTACTAGTGATATGAGCAAATTCGCCGACGACACGAAGATAGGTAGGATAATTGATTCAAACATAGATGTCATAGAACTTCAGGAAGATTTAGACAAACTTAATTCGTGGTCAGAAAAGTGGCAGATGCAGTTCAATGTAGATAAATGCAAGGTTCTGAAGCTCAGGAGTGTCCATAACCCAAGCACTTATAAGTTAAATAACGTAGAACTTAGCCATACAGATTGCGAGAAGGACTTGGGGGTGATGGTAAGCAGCAACCTTAAACCAAGACAGCAATGCCTAAGCGTACGTAATAAGGCAAATAGATTACTGGGATTTATATCAAGAAGTGTTAGCAACAGAAGTCCAGAGGTTATATTACAGCTTTATACATCATTAGTAAGGCCTCACCTAGATTACGCAGCTCAGTTCTGGTCTCCATATTACAGAATGTACATAAATTCGTTAGAAAACATTCAGCGTAGAATGACTAAATTAATACATAGCATTAGAAATCTTCCTTACGAAGAAAGATTGAAGACCCTAAAATTACATTCACTTGTAAGACGTAGAATGAGGGAGACATGATCGAGGTATACAAGTGGAAAATGGAGTATTAACAAAGGGGATATAAATAAGGTCTTGAGGATATCTCTCCAAGAGAAAACCCGCAATAATGGATTCAAGTTAGATAAGTTTAGATTTAGAAAGGATATAGGAAAGTATTGGTTTGGAAATAGGGTAGTTGATGAGTGGAACAGTCTGCCTAGTAGGGTTATTGAAGCTAGGACCTTGGGTAGTTTCAAATTTAGGTTGGATAAATTCATGAGTGAGAGGGGTTGGATTTGAGTGGGACTCGCGCATGAGTGGGTAGAATTGTCAAAGCTTATTTCTTGGGTAGCATTGAAAATTGGGTTGAGCAAATATTCTGTTAGTGGGACGGATTGTGAAGGACCTGCCTAGTATGGGCCAACAGGCCTGCTGCAGTGTTCCTCCTTTCTTATGTTCTTATGTTCTCTTAGTGATGAACACGGGACACTTTGTGATGAACACGGGACACTTTGTGATGAACACGGGACACTTAGTGATGAACACGGGACACTTTGTGATGAACACGGGACACTTTGTGATGAACACGGGACACTTAGTGATGAACACGGGACACTTAGTGATGAACAAAGAACACACAGTAATGAACACAGAAAACAATGACGAGCACAGAATGTAATGAACACAGAAAATAATGAACACAGGTGAGTACAGAACATGAACATAATGACGAACACAGAACATGATGACGAACACAGAACATGATGGCGAACACAGAACATGATGAACACAGAACATGATGACGAACACAGAACATGATGAACACAGAACATGATGACGAACACAGAACATGATGACGAACATAGAACATGATGACGAACACAGAACATGATGACGAACACAGAACATGATGACGAACATGGAAAATAATCACAAACACAGAAAACATCCTGAAGAGTAGGAGAGCACTAAATACGCCAAACACAGTCTGATAAAACTGGTTACTGGTTATCTTGGTTACGAACCTAACACCACCACATGCGTCTCCATGAGCAGGTGCGGCACCAGGGAACTAACTTCGCCTGATTTCCGCAACATTATATACATATGTGTGTGTGTGTGTGTGTGTGTGTGTGTCACCACAGCTGTACACGACCCCACACGCCCGAACTAGTGTGTGGCGTAGTCTGCTCGTCCGATGACACGCGGGATAAGTTGTGATGCAATAATCTAGTGGTGTGGTGTTGGAATAGTGTGTGTGGAACAAGCGTCGTAGAAGACGAACGGGAATAGGAGTAGGGAGAGAGATGAGTAGTGTGAGAATGGAGAGAGATGAGGAGAGGAGAGAGAGAGAGAGAGAGAGAGATGAGAGAGAGAGAGAGAGAGAGAGAGAGAGAGAGAGAGAGAGAGAGAGAGAGAGAGAGAGAGAGACCATCCAGGGGTCGTACTACCCACACCTATTACCTGGAGACCTGGAGTTTACCTGGAGACCTGGAGTTTACCTGGAGACCTGGAGTTTACCTGGAGAGAGTCATGAACAATGCAAGTTAAGCCAGGCATTCTGGCAGGACCGTAAGTCATCTTGACTCACCAACATTACTGGGGAGCATTTCTCCCATTTATTCTCTAATCTCTCAAATATTCTATATATGCAAGAAGCTATTTATTATATATATATATATATATATATATATATATATATATATATATATATGCAAAAAGATCACAGTAAACAGGTGATATCAAAATATGCAAGAAAACCACTATGAAAAAATAGAAGAATTCCAAGCGCTTTCGTGACTACTCACATTATCAAGGAACTATAACAGGAAACATGACAAGAAGGGCTTATATAAGGGCGAGACTACACCTCACAGTCACATCACACTAACAAAGACTACACCTCACAGTAGCGTAACATCTCACGACTCTGTGAAGAGGAACATAAGAAAGGACCTGAAACTCTTCCCAAGAATTAAGATTAGTCCAATTTATCATTAAATTCTTCCCAAATTTTATTAATTATAAATGAATCCAATTTATATAAACCAAAAGAAATATTCATATTATTTTCAAAACTGCTTTTAATGAAACATGATTCTATTATATTTCTCTCAACCATGGACTTGCTTGATACAACCTTCTCAGCATTTTGAAAATCAATTGGATGGTTAAAATCTCTCACATGAATAAATAGAGCATTAGAATCTTGTCCAGTTCTAATGCTATATTTATGTTGTTTTAATCTTAGTTCAAGACTTTTACCAGTTTGACCATAATAAACTTTATCGCATATTTTACAGGAATCTTATAGACACATCCGTCAGCATTTTGGGGAATTTTTTATCAAAAGTCTTTTTACTGTATCAAGATTTTTAAATACAACTTTGATATTAAAATTCTTAAGAAAGGAAGGCATAAGAACATAAGAACATAAGAAAGGAGGAACACTGCAGCAGGCCTGTTGGCCCATACTAGGCAGGTCCTTCACAATCCGTCCCACTAACAGAATATTTGCTCAACCCAATTTTCAATGCTACCCAAGAAATAAGCTTTGACAATTCTACCCACTCATGCGCGAGTCCCACTCAAATCCAACCCTCTCACTCATGAATTTATCCAACCTAAATTTGAAACTACCCAAGGTCCTAGCTTCAATAACCCTACTAGGCAGACTGTTCCACTCATCAACTACCCTATTTCCAAACCAATACTTTCCTATATCCTTTCTAAATCTAAACTTATCTAACTTGAATCCATTATTGCGGGTTTCTCTTGGAGAGATATCCTCAAGACCTTATTTATATCCCCTTTGTTAATACCCATTTTCCACTTGTATACCTCGATCATGTCTCCCTCATTCTACGTCTTACAAGTGAATGTAATTTTAGGGTCTTCAATCTTTCTTCGTAAGGAAGATTTCTAATGCTATGTATTAATTTAGTCATTCTACGCTGAATGTTTTCTAACGAATTTATGTCCATTCTGTAATATGGAGACCAGAACTGAGCTGCGTAATCTAGGTGAGGCCTTACTAATGATGTATAAAGCTGTAATATAACCTCTGGACTTCTGTTGCTAACACTTCTTGATATAAATCCCAGTAATCTATTTGCTTTATTACGTACGCTTAGGCATTGCTGTCTTGGTTTAAGGTTGCTGCTTACCATCACCCCCAAGTCCTTCTCGCAATCTGTATGGCTAAGTTCTACGTTATTTAACTTATAAGTGCTTGGGTTATGGACACTCCGAGCTTCAGAACCTTGCATTTATCTACATTGAACTGCATCTGCCACTTTTCTGACCACGAATTAAGTTTGTCTAAATCTTCCTGAAGTTCTATGACATCTATGTTTGAATCAATTATCCTACCTATCTTCGTGTCGTCGGCGAATTTGCTCATATCACTAGTAATTCCCTCATCAAGGTCATTGATATATATTATAAATAACAATGGGCCTAAGACTGATCCCTGTGGAACACCACTTGTTACAAGTCCCCATTCGGATTTAACCCCATTTATGCACACTCTCTGCTTCCTATTGGTGAGCCATGACTCGATCCATGACAGCACTTTTCCCCCAATGCCATGAGCTGCCACTTTCTTTAACAGTCTCTGGTGCGGTACTCTATCAAAAGCCTTACTAAAGTCTAAATATACAATATCGAATTCTTTATCGTGATCAACAGCCTCAAAAGCTTTACTGAAGAAGGTTAATAAATTAGATAGGCAGGAACGGCCCTCGTGAATCCATGCTGGGTATCATTAATCAAATTATGGTTATCTAGATGGCTTCTAATAATATCAGCTATAATTGACTCTAGTAATTTGCCTACAATTGAGGTCAGGCTTATTGGGCGGTAGTTTGACGGTAGTGACTTGTCCCCTGCTTTAAAATAGGAATTACATTAGCCATCTTCCACATATCAGACACTACACCTGTTTGAAGAGATAAATTAAAAATGTTAGATATTGGTTCACAGAGTTCCATTTTGCATTCCTTAAGAACCCTTGCAAAAAGCTCATCAGGACCCGGCGATTTATTTTGTTTCAGTCGGTCCAGCTGTTTCATAATCATTTCGCTAGTGACTGTGATATTACATAATTTATCTTCTTCTGGGCCTCTGTAAAAATTAATTACAGGGATATTATTAATGTCTTCTTGTGTGAAAACCGAGAGAAAATAATTATTAAAAATAGAGCACATATCATTCTCCTTGTCAGTAAGATGCCCAAAGTTATTTTTAAGGGGACCTATCTTATCCCTAACTTTTGTTCTATAAACCTGGAAAAACTTTTGGGTTAGTTTTTGAATCCCTAGCAACTTTAATTTCATAGTCCCGTTTAGCTTTTCTTATTCCCTTTTAACGTCCCTCTTAATGTCAGTATACTGATTTATAAGATGACCCTCACCTCTTTTATGCGCCTATAAATTCCTTTCTTCTGCCCTAAAAGATATTTGAGCCTATTATTCATCCATTTTGGGTCATTTCTACTTGATCTAATTTCTTTATACGGGATAAATGTTCTTTGGGCAGCCTGTATAGTGTTAAGAAAACTGTCATATTGATACCTCTCTTCTTCACCCCAGTCCACAGTTGATAAGTGTTCTCTAAGTCCATTATAATCTGCTAAGCGAAAATCTGGGACCATTACTGAATTATCCCTACTATCATACATCCATTCAATGCTAAAGGTAATTGACTTGTGGTCGCTTGAGCCGAGTTCCTCTGTAATTTCTAAATTATTAACAAGGGTTTCTTGCTTGCCAGAACCAAGTCAAGTAGGTTATTTCCCTTGTAGGTTCTGTTACAAACTGCTTCAAAAAGCAATCATGAACTACTTCTAAAAAGTCGTTAGATTCTAAATTCCCTGTCATGAAATTCCAATCAATCTGACTAAAGTTAAAGTCCCCTAGAATTACTACGTTATCGTGTCTTGTGGCCTTAACAATTTCCTCCCAAAGTAGTCTCCCTTGTTCCCTATCTAAGTTTGGAGGTCGGTAAATCACGCCTAAAATAAATTTTTCACACCCTCTGAAAATTCTATCCAGACAGACTCTGTATGTGTTAATTCAGACTTTATACCCGTTTTTATGCAACAATTTAAATGATCACGGACATAGAGTGCCACCCCACCCCCTTTCCCGATACTTCTGTCTACTTGGAACAATTTAAAACCCTGAATGTGACATTCGGCAGGCAAGTCCCGATTTTTCATATTAAACCATGTCTCAGTTATTGCAAAAACATCAATATTACCCGTACTTGCAACTAATCTCAACTCGTCCATCTTATTCCTAGCACTACGACTATTGGTGTAATATATATTTAGAGACCCTCCTTTCTCTTTACCCTTCCTGCTCATCTCTGTTTTTCCACTATACCTATTACTGTCCTTGTCATCTAGTGTCACTAGCTTTCCACTATCCACCTTATTCTGCCTATTACTAGTTCTCCTACAACTTATAATATTACTACACTGGGACTTTCTGTTTTCCCCCAAAACCCATACCACTAACTATTTCTAGTTTAAAGCCCTAACAGCTCCCTCCACTGCAGTTGCCAGTGCCCCCACCCCAGACCTGGATAAGTGAACCCCATCCCTGGCATACATGTCATTTCTGCCATAGAAGAGGTCCCAGTTGTCAATGAATGTTACTGAATTTTCCTTACAGTATTTGTCCAGCCAGCAATTGACACCAATTGCCCTGGACAGCCATTCATTTCCAACTCCTCTCCTTGGCAAAATACCACATATGACAGGGTTCCCACCCTTCTTCCTAATTATGTCTATTGCTGACCTAAACCTGCTAGTCAGGTCCTCACTCCTACGTCTGCCAACATCGTTGCCTCCAGCACTGAGACAGATAATAGGATTGCTTCTATTACCTCTCATGATGTCGTCCAGACGGCTAACAATATCCTCCATCCCAGCCCCAGGAAAGCAAACCCTCTGTCTCCTACTCCTATCAATCAAACAGAAAGCCCTATCCATGTACCTAACCTGACTGTCCCCAACAACAACAATGTTTTTACCTTCCTTTGTGTCTTTCGTCGTGACGCTCCCAGAAGTCGACTCACATTCATCGGGTAGCACGGAGAATGGGTTCGATGTTTCCACAACATTCTCCTGGGTCTTCGTTGTTTCTACCTCTCCACCCGTCCTCTTGAGCCTTAACTTTGTCCCATGCGTTTTAGCCACTGTCCAGGTTCCTTTCCTGGCTTGAGGATTCTCAACAGGAGGATTACTACGAATCCTCTTGTTTTCCTCAGTCAGTCGCTGTATCTCAAGCTTAGCTACCCTCAGTTCTTCCTTCAGCTGCTGGTAGAGTAGCTCAAGAGAGGACATCTTCTTCAGATTGACAGAGAGCACACAAGACACGTCTTCACTGAGTTAAGTCAGGTCCACCACTTGGTAAGGGAGAACCAACATATTTTTGGTTGAATAAGGTTGGTTGTCCCTTTTTGGATTGTAAAAAGTATTCTAGTTATTTTAAAAGATTTATCAATTATGTTTCTTGGGTATTTTAAATCATTAGCTATTTCATAAATTTTAGAGATTTCTTCATCTATGAACTCTGGACTACAAATAGTAAAGCTCTCAAAACATTGAAGAAAAACCGACACTTTAACTCTATCTTGATGTGAAGAGTAATAGTGTACATAGGAAAAATTATTTGTAGGTTTTCTGTAAATTTTAAATTTAAAATCAATGTTACTTAATAATAAAACATCTAGGAAGGGCAATGAGTTATTTACTTCAATCAACAGTAAAATTTATAGAATGAGCTAGCTATTTAATTTAACAAGGAAATGGTTATATCTACATTCTTAGCATAAGGCAAAATATCATCAACATATCTATCCCTTAGCTTATTGAAGGTATAAGCTCTTGTTTCGAAAATTCCATATATGTTACTAAGAACAGGTGAAAGAGATTTCCATTGTATACCAAACTTCTGAGTGTAAAACTCATCATTAAATACAAATTTCATCAACAATCAAAGTTTAATAAGTTTAATGATAGTAGGAACTGGCAATGGTAAATCATAATTAACCAGTTCTTCAGATAAGAAACTTAGTAAACATCAACTGAACTTTGTAAAAAAGGAGAAACATCAAACACCATATTGAAATCATTTAAATCAGTCAAGGTGTTTAATTTATCAACAAATCTGTTGTTTAACATTAAAATTAGAAATTTTCCAACAATTGGCTCAAAATACAACAAGCCATTTAGAAAGTTTATAAGAAACTGAACCTATAGAGTTTAAAATTGGTCTAACAGGATACCGGTTTGTGTGTTTTTATTAACCATACATATAGGTAAAGATGGATTAGTGGAAGTAAATTTTTAATTATTCATCTTTGCCCTTCAATAGATGTTTTATTGTTTATTGAAATTGCTGTTGACAGTTTTAAGGGATTCTTTCTAAGTTTAGAATAGGTTTCAAAATCATCTAGAGGTTATTCATTTTATCTTGGTAATCGGTTTCTTTCATAATTACAATTGCATTAATTTTATCTGCTTTATAATTTGTAATTTAGAAAAATCCTCTGATTTATCCACTGATGAAATTAATATTAGTAAGGGGATGGTATATAGCTCAATGTTAAAACAAAATATTCCCAATTGCCCTCAAAGATTTTTTAAGTCTTATGATTCACTTTTGAATAATAAAATTTGCGTCTTACTAAAGCAGATAAAATTAATGCAATTGTAATTATGAAAGAAACCGATTACCAAGATAAAATGAATAACCTCCTAGATGATTTTGAAACCTATTCTAAACTTAGAAAGAATCCCTTAGAAACTGTCAACAGCAATTTCAATAAAACAATAAAACATCTATTGAAGGGCAAAGATGAATTAATTAAAATTTACTTCCACTAATCCATCTTTACCTTATATGTATGGATTAATAAAAACACACAAACCTGGTAATCCTGTTAGACCAATTATTAGCTCTATAGGTTCAGTTTCTTATAAACTTTCTAAATGGCTTGTTGATATTTTGAGCCCAATTGTTGGAAAATTTCTAATTTTAATGTTAAAAACAACTTAGATTTAGTTGATAAATTAAGCACCTTGACTGATTTAAATGATTTCAATATGGTTAGTTTTGATGTTACCTCCTTGTTTACAAAAGTTCCAGTTGATGATTTACTGTTTCTTATCTGAAGAACTGGTTAATTATGATTTACCATTGCCAGTTCCTACTATCATTAAACTTATTAAACTTTGTATTGTTGATGCAAAATTTGTATTTAATGATGAGTTTTACACTCAGAAGTTTGGTATGGCAATGGGAAATCCTCTTTCACCTGTTCTTAGTAACTTATATATGGAATTTTTCGAAACAAGATTGCTTAACACTATCCTTCCCAATAGAGCTAAGTGGTATAATATGTTGATGATATTTTGTGCCTTATGCCTAAGAATGTAGATATAAACCATTTCCTTGTTAAATTAAATAGCTTAGCTCATTCTATAAATTTTACTGTTGAATTTGAAGTAAATAACTCATTGCCCTTCCTAGATGTTTTTATTATTAAGGGTAACATTGATTTTAAATTTAAAATTTACAGAAAACCTACAAATAATTGTTCCTATGTACACTATTACTCTTCACATCAAGATAGAGTTAAAGTGTCGGTTTTTTCTTCAATGTTTTTGAGAGCTTTACGTATTTGTAGTCCAGAGTTCATAGATGAAGAAATCTCTAAAATTTATGAAATAGCTAATGATTTAAAATACCCAAGAAACATAATTGATAAATCTTTTAAAATAGCTAGGAATACTTTTTACAATCCAAAAGGACAACCAACCTTATTCAACCAAAATATGTTGGTTCTCCTTACCATGAAAACTTGTTGATATGCCTTCCTTTCTTAAGAATTTTAATATCAAAGTTGTATTTAAAAATCTTGATACAGTAAAAAGACTTTTGATAAAAATTCAAAATGCTGACGGATGTGTCTATAAGATTCCCTGTAAAATATGCGATAAAGTTTATTATGGTCAAACTGGTAAAAGTCTTGAACTAAGATTAAAACAACATAAATATAGCATTAGAACTGGACAAGATTCTAATGCTCTATTTATTCATGTGAGAGATTTTAACCATCCAATTGATTTTCAAAATGCTGAGAAGGTTGTATCAAGCAAGTCCATGGTTGAGAGAAATATAATAGAATCATGTTTCATTAAAAGCAGTTTTGAAAATAATATAAATATTTCTTTTGGTTTATATAAATTGGATTCATTTATAATTAATAAAATTTGGGAAGAATTTAAAGATAAATTGGACTAATCTTAATTCTTGGGAAGAGTTTCAGGTCCTTTCTTATGTTCCTCTTCACAGAGTCGTGAGATGTTACGCTACTGTGAGGTGGTCTTTGTTAGTGTGATGTGACTGTGAGGTGTAGTCTTGCCCTTATATAAGCCCTTCTTGTCATGTTTCCTGTTATAGTTCCTTGATAATGTGAGTAGTCACGAAAGCGCTTGGAATTCTTCTATTTTTCATAGTGGTTTTCTTGCATATATATATATATATATATATATATATATATATATATATATATATATATATATATATATATATATATATAGTGTGATTTGATTGTTAAATAGTTAAATATTGAATAAATAGCAGGTTAGACAGTTTATTGCGTTTAATCACTGTGGTGACGCCTCACAGCTCACTTTCACCCACATATACGCTCTACATATCATCATCAGCGTATTTCCCAATTTCAGTTGAATTATTGTCATCATGAAAAAGGAAAATTCTGAACACATGTGTCCGTAATGTGACATAAATTTTTTTATATCACATTTTTCCCGACAAACTTTGTATAAACATTTCAGTGTTTGCGTAACGAGGATTGATGACGCACTCGAGTCATTCGTGAGTCAGTTTCGTTCATTGCTGTCGTTAATCCCGTACTCACCTAATTGTGGTTGGAGGGGTCGAGACTTAGCTCCTGGCCCCGTGATTTAGTGTTCGTAAGAGAGGAAGGAATTCAAAGGACAATATTATCATCGGTTGTTCTGACTTGAGGACCTACAAAACTTACTTGTTCTTAAGTAATTCATTAGGAATATAACAATAACGATACTTGTTCTTCAATAATTCATTAGG